>CAVLGL010000002.1:49688791-50141291 GCA_963668995.1 Parnassius mnemosyne
CATCAAACTCTATATAAGTATTTTTCAAATTTGATACTAAACCTGCTTTCTTGACGAAGAATATCAGTCCGTCGTAATCAGTATAGTGTCCATATAAATAACTAAAAGCTTCTACTCTTCTAGGCCTCAAAATCAATCCTCCTATTATTATGTCAACATTACCTTTCTGAATGGACCTCATAGGACCAATAGCTATCATATCATCTCCTATAATAGAACCTTCTTCAGAATTAAATTGGTAGGTATATATAACGTTGAATTGTTCCAATTCGCTTAAAGTTTGCAAAAGGTATTGTTCTAATCCACTAAATTTCTCTTTCTTCTGGTCATTATTAGGAACAATAACGAATGGGGGCGTGTCAGAGAAACCTACTTTAAACGTGCAATTTTTTAGTCCTGTTATAGGTTTGTAAAAAAATGATTTAGTTATGTTTGCTTCAAGACATTTGCCGTAAGATATAGTCCCAGTGAAAACCTTTCCACAACCATAGTTTTTAAATGGATTGTACGTATAGACATCTAAATCAGTGGCTTCATTAATTACCAAAACTTTAAAAATATGATAATGTAGAAGAATTTTAAAAGCATTATTTATTTCTGATAATTCAATTTCTTTGAAAATAATCAGAAAATAGACATCTGGTTTCCATCCTTCCTCCGTTGATAGGAACATAAAATTATCTTTGAAAAATCTAAAATTTTTAGCTGTTATCAAGTAGCCTTCATTATAATATACTAATTTCTTCTCTGTTGTTCGTGATATTAAAGACACATATTTCATTTCGTGAACCGATTTAATTATTTCATTGTCAAAATAATTAATATCAACATACGTAACTTCTGATCCTTTTTGGAAACAATGTGGAATGATTCTCCGAATACATGATGATAAGTCCTTATTATTGTCTTGAATTAATATTTCTTGAGTTTTACACAAATTAAAGATGAGACTTAATAAAGTAAAAACTTTTAGTAACAACATAATTAAATTCAGTGAATTTGTAACTTACTAAGTCAAGCAGTATTATTCAGGAGGCAATAAATCTACATACATGTACGTACACGTTGTATGATTCTGAAACGAATGAAACGCAACAATAGTTGTATAATTGTAGTTGTACAACATTAAATTCAAAATGTAAAGACAATTATACAACTACAATTACACAACTGCAATTATATTTTGAATTCAAACGTATTATTTTCTGATGTGTGTTACTGTACTTATCTCTGCAATTATCGGGATGTGGTTGATAAATTTATAGATAAGCAACGATGATTCTTAGAAAACAGTGTTTAAAGTTAATTCCACTGACTTTATATTTTTTTAATATTAAAGATAAAAATATAACTTTTAAATGTTTACTTAGTTTCGTCATATAAAAAGAGTTTTGCAAGAACATGGAAGAAGACCCAAAAACTCTCTCCGATCACAATCTTAATCTCAAGGCTTTTAGACGGGAAATGAAGCTGCAGTCTTCAGCAGATTAAATAACATACATGCAACAGAACAGACGGATCCCCAAATGCATGCAAGATTTTGAATGAGATTGAAGGGTTTACGGGCCGATTTACATGTTATTGTTAGAGCCACTTAGAAGTGTGAGTAACGATCCATCGAGCAAATCTTCTCAGAAACTGTTCCCGTGACATCCCGGACGTTAGTCTGGGATGTCACGGGGCGAGAAAGGAATTACAACGGAGCTACTGAAAGTGAGTGGAAAACCAGTACTTGGAATTCATAAGAAGATCTTTAATTCCGTCCTCCATGGTGGCACTATTCCGGAAATAGTCCGACTAGGTTAATCAACGGATTCAACTCGGCTGGATAGCGTTCAGAAGATTTCGTCACATCTCGTCAGGCTTACCAAAAACTGCAAAACAAAATTGTACAACTAGTATGTGTTGCCGTACAAGGAAGCTCAAGTTCGCTCAGCGAGATATGGAGAGGGCGATAGACTTAAAAATTAGGATATCTGTAGTAGAACAAAAATAACCAACATAGTCCAACGGATCTGAACACAAAAGCGGCAGTGGAATGAACATAAATCTCGAAGAACCGACCACTTACGGCAAGAAAGACTCTCGAGTGACAGCTTCGTATATTCGCTAGATTGAGTGACCTAATACAAATCGTCGATTGATGCTGGTAGCTCAGGACCGTGATTTGTGGCACTCCTTGGGCTTGTGAAGGACTGTAATGATGATGACGAGGAATCATATTATATAAATAACACATATGTTTATTGGAAGTGTTTTAAAAGTACTATATTCGCCACAAGCAGAAGCAGGTATATATAAATGATAATTATTATGAACTCTCGAACAGGCTGAAGATATATCTGGGTTTAAAAAGAGATATACGTAATCATCATCATCATCATCATCATTACAGCCTTTCATAAGTCCACTGCTGAACATAGGCCTCTCCAAAGAATGCCACAAAGCACGGTCCTGAACCACCTGCATCCATCGACTTCCTGCATATCTTACCAGGTCGTCACTCCATCTAGTGGGTGGACGCCCTACACTTCGCCTAAAGGTACGAGGCTGCCACTCAAGAATCTTCCCCATCGGTTGTCGGTTCTTCGAGCTGTATGGCCGGCCCACTGCCACTTCAGCTTACTAATCCGTTGGGCTATGTCGGTTACATCCATTTCTAAGTTTATCACGCAGAGAAACCCCGAGCATAGCCCTCTCCATAGCTCGCTGAGCGACCTGGAGCTTCCTCATACGGCCAGCAGTAAAGGACCACGTCTCAGATCCGTAAGTCATCACTGGCAACACACACTGGTTGTACAATTTCGTTTTAAGGTTTTGAGGTATGTCTGACGAGAAGATGTGTCGTAGTTTCCCGAACGCTGCCCAGCCGAGTTGGATCCGTCGATTGACCTCTCGGTCGAAGTTGAACTTACCTAGTCAGACTATTTGTCCCAGGTAAACATACTCATCAACAAGTTTGAGCTTTGTGCTCCAAAAAACTACCGGCATAGGTGTGACATGGACATTAAACATGATCTGTGTTTTGTCCATATTCATCCTAAGACCTATTCGTTGGGAGACACTAATGAGGTCATTGAGCATGGTGTTAAAGTTTTCCAGAGATTCTGCCATAAGGACTATATCGTCGGCAAATCGAAGGTGAGTGATGTACTCGCCATTGATGTTAATACCGTATCCTTTCCAGTCCAGAAGCTTGAAAACGTCTTCCAATGCAGCGGTGAAGAGTTTCGAGGATATAACGTCACCCTGTCTTACACCTCTCTGCAATTGGATAGGTTTCGTACTCTGGTTCTGTAGTTGGATAGCCATCGTAGATCTACTGTACAACACTTCAGCACTTCGATATACCGACAGTCAACTTGGCACCGCTGAAAGGACTGCAGCACCGCCCAAATTTCGACGGAATCAAAGGCTTTCTCATAGTCCACATACGCCAGTCATAGTGGCAAATTGTACTCTTCGGACTTCTTACAATTTGCCGAAGGGTATGTATGTGGTCTATGGTGCTAAAGCCCTTTCGGAAACCGGCTTATTCGGGAGGCTGGAAGTCGTCAAGTCTGCGCGCGAGATGATTCATAATGACTCTCGAAAACAGCACGTAGACGCGGCTCAGAACGGAAATCGGTCTGTAGTTCTTCAAGAAAGCGTTGTCACCTTTCTTGAAGAACAAGACCATCCTCGCCTGGGGCCTTGCCGTTTTCAAGGTGCTGGAGAGCCATTCTAATCTCGCTCAGACTGACCACCGGGATATCTTCGGAATAGTGTCGGATAAGACTCGCTCTTGGATCTTTTCTCACACATGCGTGTGGCTCCAACGATGACGTGTAAAGCTGCCCATAGAACCTCACAATTTCACTCCAAATTTTTTTTTATAGGAGAGGGGGCAAACGAGCATGCGGCTCACCTGATGGTAAGTGACTACCGCCGCCCATGAACAACCGCAACACCAGGGGAATTGCAGATGCGTTGCCGGCCTTTTAAAAAGGAGTAAGCTCTATTCTTGAAGGTCCCTAATTCGTATCAAAATCTCAGGTGCCCCGGAAACTATGCTGCCACACTCGGTCTTCAGCTTCGACAGTTGACTCTTTCTGGCATACGTAATACGTAATTTGAATTAGACATAATTGTGAATTTGTTTCTCTTAGCTATTTTGAATTATTTCTATTTATACCGCGTATTTTAAATTTTTGGAATTTTATTGTTATATAATTTACTGTATTTTTTGTTTTTTTTTATTACCCACTTGAAGAGGAGCATGAGTTCAGTTGTGAGAAGGACATAAATTGCTTACTTTACTTTAAGATTTTGTGAATTAAATCAGATTATTTGAATATATTCATGTCTTTAAATAATAAATGTCTAAAAAAATAAAGCAAAATGTGTTGAAATATATTTGCCTATATATTTGTACCAACGCTTATGATATTATCTTTTAAATAATTATACGTGGCGATGGTAGGTTCTTGTAAACACCACGTAATGATGTTGTGATACTACACACGTAAGCTTTGTTCCTTTTTTTACGATTCTGTGTAAGTTCAAAATAATTGTCAATATCATAGACTTACAATCCTTTTAAAAACATATCTAGAGTATATTTATAGTTTCTCATTTGTAACTCTTATTAGTAACGAAGTTTGGTTGAGAAAGGCAGAAAAGTTTTTAATAGATTACATTTAACAAAAAGCAGATCACATAAGGTTTTAACTTTTTGATTATTTTTTGATATCCACGTGATATTAACCGTTATGAAACACAAAGATGCAGAAGATAGAATTTTGGTTAAAATTGGACGGCAGATTTTGCTGAAAATGTTTATTGACTGTTACAATGCATGAATACAATTGGCGTTGCTATTACTATTACCCGGCTATATTTCGGGCTGGAATATTGAACGGTATTTTTTATAATATCACCGGGTCTTAAAAGTCCCATTTCAGCTAAAGTTTCTCGCGTCTGGATGACATACTTAATAAACTTAAAAAATATGCAATTACAATCCCACCGGTAAGGTAAGTATTATTTACGACATATTTGTGTGTGTGTGTATGAGGGAAGAAAAGCGTATGTAAACACGTGATGAAGAATAAAGGTTGAGTAATCGTAGTAAGTACATTTGGCTTCATTATCATATATATGTATAGATATAGGCCTTCCCAAGGAATGCCACAAAGCACGGGCCTAAGCCACCTGCATCTATCAACTTCCTGCATATCTTATACCATGTTGTCCCTCCGTATAGAGTGGGAGGCTGCTCTGCACTTCGCTTACCAGTACGAGGTTGCCACTCGAGAACCTTTCTTCCTATTGTTTGTCGGTTTTACAAGCTATATAGCCAGCCCATTGCCATTTCACTTTAATAATCCGTTGAGTTTTGTCAATTACACTGGTTCTACTGCGAATGTCATCATTTCTAACTTTATCACGTAGAGAATCCCCTCTCCAATTTAAAATTTTTACATTTTTTGATGATAGTTTGTCTAACATAAAAAAAAACTATAAACCTAAGAATGTCTTTATATAGCACTTAGGGAAGCACCAATGTTTTATTTATTTAAATCGTTTGATTTAATTTGATAACAGTATACCTAAATTTAATTATCTGTATCTATATTTCCCTCTCCAATAAAATTGTATTAAAGTTATACTCATAAAAACATATTGTAACATAACTAATTAATAAAAATATGCAAAAGTAAAACTACATGGGTATTAAAAACTATCGAAATCTAGGTAACGGGAGATTGTTGGTCGTTCCACATCAAAATTATAGAAAAATTTATTTTTCAATTTCATTAATCAACGTCGCCGCGAAAATTAGAGTATAAACTTTTAAAAAATTAAAATTTATTTGAACGAAGTCGCTCCAACACCGACGCGCGGTCCACCCTCGACGATGTCCGAAAACGGACTGCGACAAAGTTTACAGGGCGATGGAGCATGCATGCTCGCGCGATTATATTCAATTTCGGGGAAAAATTTTATTTTTTCGAGTAAGACGGGGAATAAATATTAAACTTTCAATAAAAAATATTAATATTTTAAGACCACTTTTTAGTATAAATACTATTTAAAAAGCTTGTGCTGTTTTGGAGAAATTTTGCAAAATATGACAAAGATAGGTAGTCTTTGGGGATTATTTTTTCTAATAAGGGGATGACAAAAACACAATTTTCTTCAATTAAAAATATTCATTAAATCCTCCTCTGTTACTCTGTATTTTTTCTTTGTGGATATAATGAAGAGTTATTGTGATTTTTTTACTTAAATATCTAAGAATTTAGGCATTTGAACCGCACTTAAAAGCCTTTACTATAAACATGTTCCGGTCACCATCCCTTAAGTCTTTTTTTTTATAGGATAAGGGTGACAAACGAGCACACAGTTCACCTGATGGTAAGTGGTTGCTGCGGCCCATAGACTTCTACATCTATCCTCCATTATAAATCAAAATGTAGATGCGTTGTCACCCGTGAGAACCAAGATGGAATGCCTCATTTCCAGTAAAAAGGGCCTCCGGCCACCTGCACTCACCAAGCGAAACGCAGAGGTAAACCTCTACTTCACGCTGGATGGTACAAGTTGTAATAAAATGAATATAGCCTCGCTTCCTTTTATCTCTCTTGAAAAATGTCATAATTTTTCTATTACTTACACAGAAAATAAACTGCGAATAGCATTTATTTTGAATAGAACGTGCTAGAACGAGCTTAATGTATTAACTACAAACTTTTATTTTCCAAGTCGATTAACAAGAAATGGGATTTTTAATATGGTTGATACTGTCGAAAGCTTTGCTGTAGTCGATAAAGCTGACGCATAGAGATTTATTAAATTCATTGTATTTTTCTATTACTTGTTCTACAGTTTGTATGTGGTCAATTGTGCTGAATCCAGCGCGGAAACCTGCTTGTTCTATTGTCTGAGAAGGGTCAATTTTTTTCGTTATTCGTTTTAGTATGATAGTTGTAAAGAGCTTGTACATACTTGTCAGTAAACTTATGGGTCGTAAACAACAATATTCACAATCGCCGTATCTCCTCAGTTTCAAGGCACTCTCCTTCTTGCCTCAGCCAGTATCGGAATCCTCGGAGTCGACATATCGAGTGACGTGCAGTTTCGTAGTCACGTGGAAGAGAAGGCCAAATTGGCCTCTAAAAAGCTTGGCGTGCTCAGCAGAGAGGGACAGTATTTCATGCCGGCACACCGCCTGCAACTTTACAAGACGCAGGTTCGGCCTCACATGGAATACAATTCCCATCTCTGGGCAGGGGCTCTCCAGTGCCAGCTCCTTCCACTTGACCGCATCCAACGCAGAGCGGCTCGAATCGTTGACGACCGAGTCCTTTCCGATCGTGTCGATTCATTGGCACTGCGAAGAGATGTTGCATCCCTTTGCATTTTCTTTTGCATCTACCACGGGGAGTGCTCTGAGGAATAGATCGGATTAATCTTAGCCGCCAAATTTCACGAACGCACAAAACCATCACACCATCTGGATGATTGGCGATCCACCACTGTGCGATTTAGAAGATGTTTTCTTCCTCGCACGAATTCCTTGTGGAATCGATTACCATCAGCGAATTTCCGGACCGATACGACTTAGGGACCTTCAAGACAAGAGCCTACTCCTTTTTAAAAGGTCGGCAACGCATCTGCAATTCCCCTGGTGTTGCGGTTGTTCATGGGCGGCGGTAGTCACTTACCATCAGGTGAGCCGCATGCTCGTTTGCCCCCTCACCTATAAAAAAAAAAGATAGTTGCGAATGGAATTCACAAATCTTCAATTTGGTTAACGCAATAATTTAGTGACAAGTGACAAGACGGGAGCTATAGCTTTCATTACACACATACACGCCACCATTTGTTTCACTGAATTTTCTAAAAGTTTCACGAAGTAAATGGTCTCGAATTAAAAATATAAATACATATTTATAGATATTCTGCAGTTCCTTGTACAGTTTATTTCGTGTAATAGAAAATTAATTATATTGTTACGAGCTTGGGGCTCGAGACAATTAAAACTGCCGATTGAATTACCAAAATTGACATTTTAATTACACAACACTAATTACAATCTAAAACCACACTAATAATAAAACACAATCACTTTAGTTCGCAGTTATTTCGCTTCGAAGTATTCTCTTGTATCGCCAATTCAATACTGCCCCGGTTGTGATCTATACCGGCTTTATATAGGGCCTCAGATAGTTTCCAGAACCTTCTACTGTAGCGACATCTAGAATGTTCGAGTACATATCGGTCCCGAAATTTCTGGAAGGATCTTGACTCTCCTAGTTCTGCTACTCGACACTAGAGGGCGCTAGTGTAAATAGTGTTGCCATGTACAAGACATTAATAGTGGCGCGCAACAGTATATTGTATTTTTATTTTACTTGTTTTCACGTTATTAGTATTAAATAAGTAATCAATAGAATAGAAAAGAATAAGTTTTATTCAATATTGATTAGAAGTAATTCTTATAGAAAGTAATTTTTTTACCTTACCACTTGTACGAAAAAACACCTCTGTCCTGGGAAGAACCAACAAGAAAGCCAGCGGGACATTTTTTAAAATATATTTTACTATATAAGTAAATAGTTACAAACTATTAAGTAATATATATATTATTGTATATATTTATAATAACATAGATTACTTACTTAGTAGATATAAACCATAACGTCACGCCAATAATTTCCGAGATGGTAGGCAGATTCCAAATAGTTGCGAGCTACTCGAACACATTTAATGGATGTGCCAGAAATCTTATGGTTTCAGGTAGTCGGTGATATAATCGAGATTGTCTTCAAAAAGTATATAATTAATACGTAAATGTCTCTGAATAGCGACTTAAATGTTCAATAACACGAACGCGGTTGTAATACATTACACTATTTTTACAAGCTTTTATTTAACTTGCAATGTAACTATGTACGTTTGTTCGGGTGGAATCTTGCAACTCAATTTGAAGCTAGCTAAGATATCTTCAATCGATTGAGCTGAAATTTTGTATACACGTTAAGTTTGGATGACAATGTATGGTTAGTTGTGTGACGTCATTCTAAATCCAACATGGCGGAACACCAAAGATGGCGGACTAGTTATTTTTAATGCACTCCTACAATATGGGTATTAAATGAAAAGGCTTGCTTAGTGTAACTCGAAAAATAAAGTGACGTCACTATAAATTCAATATGGTGGACTTCTTAAGATGGCGGACTAAGTTTTTTTTACTTTCCTACAATATGGGTGTCAAATGAAAGGGCTTGCTTAGTATGACTCGAAAAATAAAATGACGTCACTCTAAATCCAATATGGCGGACTTCTAAAGATGGCGGACTAAGCTTTTTATGCTTTCCTACAATATGGGTATCAAATGAAAGGACTTGCTCAGAACGCGAATGCGAGTTAACCAAAACTAAGATGGTGATCATGAAATCGGTTGCTCCAATCTGTCTGAAATTTTGGTGTACTGGGGTTTTTGCAGCCCTCGATAGTGATATTCAGGTCAATTTGTTCGAGTCTGTAGTATAAGTTGGTTAACTTTGACTTGTGTAATTTGGCGAGATATGCGTCAACAGTATTGATTTGCAACCTGTATAGGAGAAGGATAACTCCAAAATCAAACCTGGAACTGTGTTTCGTAAGGGATAAGTAAGCTTCATGCTGAAATAAGTAGTGCATTCCTCCAAACACCCGAGTCAAATTGAGGCCGAGGACTGAGTGGCATCACGTTGTAACATGATGTCGATCCATCTAAATGTTGGTGTACTGGGGTTTTTGGAGTCCTCGAATATGATATTGAGGTCGAATTACTCGAGTCTGTATCATTAGTTGGTAAAGTTTGACTGTCCAAAGGTCTGATGAATGGTGCCAATGGACATATTACGAATATCATATGGCCCTGCTTCCAGAGAGCACAAATATATGATACTGACATACCATCCGTCCGTATAGACTTCGGTAAAGACGGTGATCATCTCATTAAACCCAATACTGTACAATTTCCAGCAAAATATAGTCATGGCACTATAGAACTAAGAATGCTGCCAATTATATTATGTTGGGCTTGCACAGTACACAAAATGCAGGGTAGTATTGTCAACCATACCGTTGTATACTTAGGTTTGAAGCTCTTCACTGCTGGTTATGCATACGTGGCCTTAAGTAGGGTAAAACCATTAGAAGGTCTCCTAATTGAAGAGCTAGACTGTTCTAACCGACAAACGACCTTGCAACAATGATGCGTTGAATGAGATGATCAGACAGAGAAACCCTTCCAGCGATAACTAAAAAAGTAAAAAATAAATTATAAATAAAAAAAAACCTTTTAAAGTACACTTTTCCTTTAAAACATTTACTATCAACTTATAACGTCATTACGCTATTTATATGATATAAAAGCTTGTCGCGAGATTTACCTGTGTAGATAAACAGGATCTGATTGATTTTACTTTTTAAAATTTTTAAACTAAGTAAATAAGAGTAAGTAGAAATGAGTAGAAAAGTTGATAGTAAAAGTTTTGAAGGAAAAGTGTATTTTATTCTTTTTCGCGCATTTATTAGTTCCTTATATATCAAATTGGCGTTTTATACGGGAGGAATATAAAGTCAATTTTTTTTTGTAAAATATATTTAATTAATCAAAGTATGCATCGTTGGTATCTATGCACTTTTGCCATCGCATAGGTAGTTCATTGATACCTTTACTAAAAAAACCATGGGGGCGAGAATCAATAAACTCTTTGAAGGCGGTTTGGACTGCCGCATCGGAGTTGAATTTTTTCCTTGTAAGAAGTTGCCCAAATTCCGGAAAAAATGGTAATCTGTTGGAACAAGGTCCGGGAAGTACGGTGAATGTTGCAGACATTCCAATTGTAGCTCATCTAACTTAGTGGTTGTTTGTAGTTCAGTGTGTGGTCTTGCGTTGTCGTAAAGCAGCAGTGGCCTAGAGCGATTGACCAATCTCGGTTGTTTAGCAGCTAGTTCTTCCTTCATGGTTTGCAGTTTCTGACAATAGATATCTGCCGTTATCGTTTGGCCAGATTTTAAAAAGCTGTAGTGAATGACACCGGCGTTAGTACGAGTACACCAAACACTCACACGTAAATTTTTCTGTGTCAATTTTTGTTTAGGGTAGGATTTGGCTGGGTTTCCAGGGTTCAGCCATTGTGACGAGAGCTTCCGATTATCGTACAGTATCCATTTTTCGTCACAAGTAATGATTCAATTTAAAATCTCTTCATTGTTGTGTCGGTTGAGTAAAGTAACACAGCAGCCGACGCGTGTTTGCAAGTTCGATTCACTCAATTCATGAGGTACCAATCGTTCCAAGTTATTTTACTTTCCCGATTTGCTTCAAGTGGATTAATACAGTTTTATCACTTACCCCGAAGCCTGCAGCTATCTCTGAACTGCTTTGTGATACATCCGCTTCCACAACAGCTTTTAATTCTTTTTTTTTCCACTTTGGTCTCCGGCCGTCCACGAAGTTGGTTCTGAAGGTCAAAATTTCCGGAACGAAAACTTTGAAACCAAAAACGCACCGTGCTTACTTTTGCGACACCAGCGCCGTACACATCATTAATCCTTCGAGCTGTTTCTGCAGCACTGGTGCCACGGTATAACTCGTACACGTAAATATACCGATATTTCATGTTTTTCCTTGTGCGGTAATAAGCGACGCCAAAGAAAAAAAAATATGAGGAAAAAAACAAACGAGTGACTGTTTTCAAAGCTCAAATGTGCCAGCTAAATGAATTTATAAATTTGAATTTGGAATTCTTAACCAAAGAGAAGATATTTCATATCAAAGTGGTCAGTAAGACAAACGCTAATTTCATATGTAAGGACCTAATAAATAAAAGCTTGTTTTAAAAAATAGTTTTTTTTTTTACTTTTAATTTATTGTTTTGTTCTTTTACCATTGCACAGAATTGTTAGTAAGTTCAGTTACCAACTTTTTTATACTAAACGTATTATTTTCAATGACTTAAATAGGACAAGCTAGCCCTCGACTAGCTAGCTCAGAGAGCGACAGCGTCCCTTCGACCAGTCATCATTTCATATGACAACATGGACCGGACAACTGGATATCTAAACGTCATCTTATTACCATACCTAACTCAAAGAGTGACAGCGTTCCTTCGGCCAGCCGCCATCTCAAATGAGAACATGGATCGGACAACTGACTCTTTCCACCAAGTACACACAGACTCACAGCCCTTTGTACAGCAAGCAGCCTGCACAGCACTACCAGCATCGATAGAAGACACACGCTTTAACAAAACATACTGTCCAAAGGAATCAATAATTACAAAGTAACAGAGTTAGCTTTTACAAAAAGTCCCAGAAAATATGCAGCCATAGCTATCGAACGGTTTGAATTATTTATTAAGCAAAAATTGTCTAGTAAGGGTTATTATACTACTAAAAGTACATGACTGATAATAACCCCTGGGAATACGGTGATCGCTACCATACTGTTTCTAAATGTTTTCACGGCAATTATATAAAATATTATATTGTAAATTGTGTTTTTTTTTAAAAAAGGTCCCGCTGGGTTTCTTGCAGGTTCTTTCCAGGGCAGAGGTTTTTTGCGAACCAGTGGTAAAAGTAAAAAAATGACTTTCAATAAGTATTATGGACTGTAATCTATATAGAATAAAAAAAATATTCTACTTTATTCAATCCCCGGCCAAGTTCTCCGAAAAAACACTAAGTGCAGTGTGCCACGGCACAGAGTATAGTTATACAGTAATAGTTCAAACAATTATCTAGATTACACACAGTGAACACAATGCCGCAATGGCCAGCAACAAACCGCTACCCATATCCTAATTACTTCCTGCGATACGATTAACAATAGAATCAACGACTACCAAGTCGACCAATATTAGTTTCTACGAGACAAAGGCATAAGTTTAATACATATCAAGTTTATAACAATCATTTATTTTTCTGCCGACTTCCAAAAAGGAGACGGTACTCAATACGACGCGTATGTTTTTTTTAATGTGTGTTACCTCATAACTTTTTACTGGGTGGACCGATTTCGATGATTCCTTTTGTATATGAAAGCTGATACTTCTCGTGTGGTCACATACGAATTTGATCAAGGTCAGACCAATAGTTTTTGAGTTATTTAAGTTATTCTTAATAACTTATATTTAAGTCGGCTGTACAAAATTTTTAATTTTAAATTATTGATATTTTATTTAAAAATAATTCTTTAATTTTTTCTGTATTAAATCTCAAATTAAAGCCACACGCCACAGTCGGCCTTTTTTTAATGTACTTAACTATATATTATACGTAGTTTATTTTTTATTCCGTCGGTATGTGTTGTATAGCCCAGAGTTATATAAATATATAAAACGCTAACTTTTTAATTACGTTCTTGTTGTATGCTATGTAATCACACGGATTGCTCGAATTTAAACCACGAACAATACTGGTCAGAGAGGAGGATATTCCTTAAATACTAGTATAAACTTATTACTCGCTAAAAGGGAAGGAGAGGATGAAGTTAGTCTTCGTTAAGTTACATTTCAAGTAACTAATAGCCCCAGTGGCCTTTACTTCGTCCAAGTAAAGTTAAAACTGGCTGTGATAGTTATTATCATGATTAAAACATTTTGAAACTCGCTTTGAAACATTTTGTGAACTACACGACATTTTTAATAATTCACCAACAGTCGCCAACGTTTACAAAGTAACTCTTATATATAATTGCTTAAGTTTCATTTGAAGGATTTTTTTAAAGTATCATAGTTATAGATCATATAATAATGTATCTCGGGAACGAAGTAATCACTACCAAAGGTGTTTCTAAAATAATTCTAATAAAATTGTAAACTTTTCTATTAAAAAAGATTCACTGACGCTACTGCTCATCGCCTGGTTTGTTTCCGTCTGTCGCCTCTTTCAACACTCACGTGACGATATGGAGTAGTGTATATTCGCACACCGCCACTGCACCTTCAATTAGCACGTAATAATATTTTCAGATTTGGTATCTGTACCTTGTCGCTAATACTAGTCTCTCAAACATAAAGTTATACAGCACACACGCACACGCACACTGTGCGCGCACACACATACACGGACGCATGCATACTTGCTCAAGCACACACGCACGATTTATTATTAGTTCATAAAAATTGTGTAGCCTCTATTGGCCTTACTGTATGATAATATGTATTGTAAATACGATGAAAACGCTGTATCATTACCTAAATAAATAAATAAATAATGACCATTTCATGCTTGCATATCTTCCCTTAATATAAAGTCTGCATAAGGATCTATATAAATTTAAAAAGCACACGCCTTTCTTTCACACAGAATAACAAATAATTTTACATAATTACTGTTTTGCGTGTACATGGGGCCTAAATTTGGACGACACTTAAATACTTCCAAAAGTCCTTCATTCATGTTTTATTGTCGCGTTAATATCACCGACCGTGTTGTAACCTACATCTAAATAGCAACAAGGTAAGAGGGGTAAACGATTTAAGCGAGAAACACGAAATATGTACAAAATAGCAACTACTTTTAAAGAAAACCCATTGATTTTTCTCATTCATTGATATAATAATAATAATAATAATAAATATTATATAATAATAATAATATAAATAATAATAATAATTCTTGAGAATAAGCCTGATATTGTGCTGATGGACCGGGCACAGTCAAGGATATTTTTGGTCGACATTACCATTCCCTATGACGAGAACCTCGTGAAAGCCGAAACAGATAAGCTGACAAAATATCTGGACCTGGCTCACGAGGTGACCGACATGTGGGGTGGTCTGCCGGCCGAAATTATTCCTGTGGTCGTTTCTGCGAACGGGTTAATCCCAGTTAGCCTCTCGGGTCATCTGAGGCGACTGGGACTCCGTGACGGACCGCTCCAAGCTCAAATGCAGAAGGCGGTGCTCCTCGATACCGCCCGCATCGTCCGCCGGTTTCTTTCCCTTTCCCCCTAACCCTCGGCCGTTTGGTCTCCCCTGCCGAGGGCTTCCATCTGGTTGGGTTTTTTTATATATTTATGTATTTTTTATATATTTATACTATTTTATTGATATTTATGTATGTTTATATATTTCGTTTATAATTATATATTTAAACAGCCCAACCATATGAGAAAACTTTATAGATAACCCCAATAATAATAATTAATCTTTATTTCGGATAGCAAAACCTCTGCCCTGGAAAGAACCTGCAAGAAACCCAGCGGGACCTTTTTTTAAAAAAAAAACACAATTTACAATATAATATTTTATATAATTGCCGTGAAAACATTTAGAAACAGTATGGTAGCGATCACCGTATTCCCAGGGGTTATTATCAGTCATGTACTTTTAGTAGTATAATAACCCTTACTAGACAATTTTTGCTTAATAAATAATTCAAACCGTTCGATAGCTATGGCTGCATATTTTCTGGGACATTTTGTAAAAGCTAACTCTGTTACTTTGTAATTATTGATTCCTTTGGACAGTATGTTTTGTTAAAGCGTGTGTCTTCTATCGATGCTGGTAGTGCCGTGCAGGCTGCTTGCTGTACAAAGGGCTGTGAGTCTGTGTGTACTTGGTGGAAAGAGTCAGTTATCCGATCCATGTTCTCATATGAGATGGCGGCTGGCCGAAGGAACGCTGTCGCTCTCTGAGCTAGCTAGTCGAGGGCTAGCTTGTCCGATTTAAGTCATTGAAAATAATACATTTAGTATAAAAAAAGTTGGTAACTGAACTTACTAACAATTCTGTGCAATGGTAAAAGAACAAAACAATAAATTAAAAGTAAAAAAAAAACTATTTTTTAAAACAAGCTTTTATTTATTAGGTCCTTACATATGAAATTAGCGTTTGTCTTACTTACCACTTATCTTACTTGCACGTTCGCAATCTTGCATCACCGGCGTGTGTTCCCTTGCGTTCGAAACCGCGTTAGGCGTCTTCATGTGCATATCCTTCGTCGCTTGCGATTCATTCGCGATCTCTGGTGAGCATAGTGTGTTTGAAACTGCGGTTTGGACCTCCACACGTTGTGACTCCTTCGATGACGGTTCACTCAATGTAGTAATACTATTTGACGTATTACATGTTTTCGTGATGGGTGAATCGTTTTGAACGTGAGGTAGTTCCGACGCGCCGCTGATGTATTCCAAATCAAAGCTATCCACAACAAGAGCCCCGCGCATTGTATTTATGTTTTGTATATTCGCTGTACTATTTAGTAATTTTTTTAAATCCTGTACCTGGTCCTTAGTGACATAGTTTTCTCTAACAAAGCTAAGCTCCTTCTGAATTATAATAAGGTCTTTCAATAATCTCGTAACATCAATGTGGTCGAAAGTTACAGGGGGTAGTTTTTGTAAGTCGCGCGCCACAAAAATGGGAATAGTGTCAGGATCAGTCTCCTTTCATCACGTTGAGACTTAGCATCACCTTTACGCCTCTTATTTCGTTTCTCTGGAAGAGCACCGAACAGTAAATCCTTTGCACATCTAATTTCCACAGCACTAAATCCTGGCCCTACACCACGAGCCAGCTAAGGGGTTAATCTTTGTTCACCGCGGGTGGCCAAGCCACGGCTACTAAGACCCCACGATGACCACCGACTCGCCACCACAATGTTGGAACTCATTCGGGATTTGGAAATTTTTAAGTCTATTATGTAAAAAAACGAATAATTTCGGGCATCATAGGCCTCTCCATAGGTCGCTGAGCGATCTTGAGCGTCCTCATACGTCCAGCAGTAATTTTATGTAGTTATGTATTTAGTTATATAAGCTTTAATGCAATCAATTTACTAATCCAAAATCAATAAATCACATTTCACAGATGCAGTGAGTGATGTAGTATGCCCTATATAGTATATTATCTATGGTTGCATCAAGTCACGATGCATTTAAATCAATTAGATTAGTTAAGCTTATGTTAGAGCTAGGCTGTATGTAATAGGCGTCAATGACGCTCTGATTAATTACAATTCAATATGATCTCGTTTATAAAATAGCTCTGTCTATGCGTCAGAACTCCTTTTTATCCAATTAATCCATCGGAGTAGAGAGTGTCACCTGCGCGGGAAATATTATAGGTTCATATTATGTGCAGGCATACACACAAAAGCGCTCACTTTTTCCAATCTACGCGTGCACCTCAGCACAACCACACCCAAAAATGTGTGGTTTTTTACCGTTACCGTTACAGCCTGCTAAAGTCCACTGCTGAACATAGACATCCCACATAGTTTGCCTAGTAGGCGGGATATTTGCCATAATTGCTACGACTGCCAAGCGTGTTGGCAACCGCAGTTTTTTTTATTTTTAGTCGTTATTAGGAAAACGCTGCAGCCCAACTCTTGATTTGTTTCCCTCTGTCGTCTCTTAGGACACCCACGGAATGATATGAGGTAGTTGGTGTTCTTACACCGCCCCTTTTTTTAACAAATTAACTTAATTTTATTATTGGAAGTGGACCCATAAATCGACAACTGAGACAACATAGTTCATTAAAATCGTATCGTAATCGTAAAAAGTCGATAAATGGTACATTAAATTCTTCATCCTCTATTTTGTCACATTTAGAGATGGAACATTTTCTTTAAATTTATTTAGGGCCACCTCTAAAGAACCAGTTTATTAACAAGTGATTTTTTAATGTTGTTTTAAAAAAAAATAATAGTCCACATTTTTAATTCGATTCTGAGTTATGTTCAAAATTTCAAGTCTCTAGCTCATCGGGAAGTGCTCGAAATTTGAGTTGCAAGAAGAGAAGAGTGGTAAAGGCAAAGAAAGAATCATTTAAATCGGTTATGCCGTTTCGTTTGGATATAGAACTTCCTCGTGTTTTTGGACTCGTTTAGAAAGTAATAATCTCTCTATTTAAATAATTTGATTGTCGTTTTTGCAAAGAAAAAGTCATCGCAAAATATAATTTAAATGCTAATTTTGGGAATTACGAAAACCAAGGTACGAAATAACTTTATTATAACTTCACACTTTTTGAAGTTAAAATACAAAAAGATTAAATGTTTAATCAAAACGACGTCACTTTTTAACGAAATATAATGTATACTTTACGCACTTTGAAATGGAAGTTTTTAAAATAAAACTACCAATGTTATTAATATTATATTGCCGTTAACCACTCTAGGTACGCTTAACACGCTTGTGTTGAAAGTGGATACAACAGCTAGTTTCCACCATGTCCACCACAACCACAATGGCGGATTCGACTCATGACTTTTGATTTCACGATCTACAGTCTACCATTAGGCTACTGCAGCTTTTGCTAAAATTGTTACTTAAAAAAAACTAAAATACATCCTGAAGTTGTTTTAGTGTCTACAGCATTTACAATTGATTTACCAGTTTGCAGACAGTAGCAAAGTGCTATTTAGATACGTACTACTGCTGGGCTCGCTCGAATTCCGGCTTTGAATTCCGGGCGGGGTTCGAAACTCGCGGCCATCAACGGCGCAACTTAATGCCACTGCGCTACAGAATCATAATTTCAATTTAATGAACGAATTAAGATAACCAAACATATTTATTGAGGACATATTTAGGTACATGCTTCTCACTCTTCCTTCTATGAAAAAAACTGCACATACTTCTTTGTCAGGTACGTGGTACATACTAACTAATTAGTATTATTTTCTAACGTTACGTCTTATTTTCCAAACAAAAAATTATTTATAATTATATTTATATTTTTTGAAAACGAATACTTATTACAAGCCTAAAAATTTTATTACGAGTTGTTCACGACAGTAGTCGAATGGCAGATTTGAAGCTTGCTGTCCGTTGCAATTTTTCAAGTTTGCTATCCGTGTTTTAACTATTGCTACTGAAGCTAAACTAACATATAAATAACATTTACGAGCGAATGTTCCCCCAAACAAACCGAGAAGTAGCGCCAATAATTCACTGCGTTCCGTTCCATCTCACATTGTCTTGTGTTAACTGCGTCATGTAAATAAACCAATGAACCGCTTTCTAG
Organism: Parnassius mnemosyne; assembly: GCA_963668995.1. NCBI lineage: Eukaryota > Metazoa > Arthropoda > Insecta > Lepidoptera > Papilionidae > Parnassius > Parnassius mnemosyne. The sequence goes on from CAVLGL010000002.1 coordinate 49,707,814, forward strand.
ATGAATCGGTTCTGTAAACATTAAAACTTATCCCATTTGTGTCTCATCGATGTTATTCGATATAGATATCTTGGATGTCTTGGATAACTTTTATCGTGGTTTCTTCTTTAGTACATTTCACGCTATGATTTCATGTCTTCTAATTTAGCAATGGAAATATTGCTAAATAGCAGGCGAGTAATAGAAGTTCCTTTTATTATGTTGAACTGTTTTGAGGAATATACTGGTGCCCATCTCTTGTTTCATCTCTCAACGTCGTCTTTCACAACACTCACGGGATGATAGGAAGTAGAAGATTTTTTTACGCCGCAACACATAGAAATAAAATTGAAGTGTCTGTCTGTGCATTAAAACATGCCTTATATTGAGCTGAGGGTTATTTGCATAGCATTCAGCCATGAATAAACATTTTAGTTTTTTGTCTGCGTCTGTCTGTCCGGGATAATCTTCGGAATAGCTGAACCGATTATAATTAAACTTAGAAAAATAAACTAAAAATGGATAAAATAAATGGTTTGATTATTTTTAATTTAAAAAACGCCACATTAAAAATCCTAACCAGGCGAAGCCGGGGCGGGTCACTAGCTTTGTCAATAAAAAGGAATTCACTTTTACCGTGGAGAAATTAACGTTGTTTTACCGTATAGTCCCTATATAAGAATATCCACTACTCCATATCATCCCGTGTATCAAATTAGGAGATAGGCAGCAGCGTCTTCATTATAACGAATAAAAAAAACTGCGGTTGCCAACCAGCTTACCGAGCGTGGCATCTATGACAAATATCCTCCCTATGAGGCAATCTATGGAGGAGGCCTATGTTCAGCAGTGAACTTTAATAGACTGTAATAGTAACTTACTATTATATATTTACGGTTATTTACCTTCTTAGAAGATATATTCAACACTTGTAGAACATAATATTATGATGTTAAGAACAAATTATAGAAATAAGGGCCCCATTGTTACATTATAAGAAATAACGTCGAAAGAAGGAGATTATGAGGGACAGGCTTTTAATTTAATAATTCAACAGGCGTCCCTCACAGCCATGTAACTGATATTTTGTAAATCGTTTAGGAATATAACGATACTTTTTTTCTTTTTTTTATATGAATATTCATATTATTTAATTATTTTGTTTAGAAAAAGAAATTACTAGCAATGATATTCCCTTTAATCACTCCTGGTAAGCTTAAAATGCTTGGTTAGGTTATGAGTGGCTCATGATAGAACTCGCGGTCTCCAGCGCCACTACCAAACGCTTGACTACATTGCTTCCGAGCCGTGAATTCTCTGCGACTTGTGATGGATTGTAATGATGATAATGATGATAGATGCAAGTGACTTGGGGCCGTACTTTGCAGCAATCGGTGGGAGAGGCCTTTGTACAACAGTGAAACTGTGATGAACTGCACTAATAGTGATTATCGTCAATCGTCGGTTATTAATATGATAAGCATATTATTCATTATTTAATTGTATAGTTAAGCCTTAATGTGTAGTGGCAGTGTCAGATAATCCACTCCCCCATATCACCTCGTGCGTATCGTCAGAGGTCGCAGAGAAAAATTGGAACAGGAGACGGGTAGCAGTACACAATTTTTCGTGGCATTACTCTTTACACAAAGCTTCAGTAGGGTCCCCATAAATCTGAACCAATATACTAACTAAGCTCTGCAACTTATTTTCATTGCAAAATCTCTTATGAGATTTTGGTATGAGAAAAAGCGGCTTATTTAGAAACTATTTTAGTTTTGAAAAAGAGCATGTCAACTGTCGTTCATATCCCTCCTATGTAGCAATCTATAAGGAAGGCCTGTGATAGTGGTTATGATGATGATGCAGCCCTTATTGGCATTTTGAACAAGTAAAAATAAATAGCAGATATTAATTTTTCTTTCTTAATGTGTATGAATAAACGGTGTTCACACTGTTGAAACTTACTCCAACAAACTGAGAGATATATTTTAATTTTAAGAATCGTTACAGACTGCCTTTGTCTTTTAAAAGTAAGTGCCATTGATTTGAAGATCAAATTGTACACGGTTGAAAGCACTTGGAGATCTGTCACTTTAATTAAATTCGTCTAATAAGAATTAAATACACATTGAAACGCCAATTACTTATAGAGATTTATTTTAAAACAAATTTTTGTCGACTTTTTGATAAATAGTAATAATATTTACCTTTAAAAAAATACTAATGATATTTACAATAGAATTAACTTAAAATAAACCAATTGCAAGTACATTTATTTAAGTAAAGTTAACTAGAGAGCACACAATACACCTGATAGTAAGTAGATACCGTCTTTTTTTATTTTATTATTTGGTTTTTAAAAACCGTTTCCAATAGACATTTACATCTATCCTCGATTAACAATCGAAATGCAGATAATTTGCTCTACCATGATCATAATTGTTTTAATTTTATATTCATTAGGTTATAATTTATTTCTTGAATAACCCTAGGAGCCCTAGGACTTTGACGACAGTCGCATTCTGTCAATTTACAGATGCTATAAAATGAATAGGTGAGTTGCAAAAGACGGTAAAAACTACTTTAAAACTACATTGAACCTTGATAACGCAGTAACAATGTGTGGCTGTGGCTTTGAGGAACCGCTGCTTCAAATTCCAGATCATATTGCTTTACATGAGAAATTAATGCGTGCAAAATGCCTCCGCGATACAGGAGAAGATTCTTGTTTTGGGTCTAACTTTTTCCATAAATAACAAAAAATAACAAATTCGCCCAAAGCTTAAGGATTTTAATTAGGTGAATATAATCATCCTAGATGTAGATGCGAATCTGGAGTTGTATTTTTTTCATAGTAATCATTGTATTTAGAAAGCGGAAAGGTGAAAATAATTGAAAAAGTTTGCGTCGTCGTACACGAATTAGTGCTTTTAGTGTCGCGTCTACTTTAACATCATTGCAACAAGAAGGAAGGCAAAGTTAAACTTTAAATTGAAAAAATTGTACAAGCGTACAGCGAATGTATTCTTAAAATTTTACGAGCGCTAACTGACCCAGCAGAAGTTGTTTTGCTCTTTCCGGTAGGTGGCTATACTCGTATTTCTGGTATAGTTGTAGCACGAATGGGTTGGCTCGGCCGGGGAAGAACCACGCTCTCACAGAATACCAGCGTAAAATAGCAGCTTAATGCTGCTGTGTTTCATATGGTAAGTGTAGAGAACCGGAGGTCCTTTTTACTGGAAACGAGGCATTCCATCTTACTCCTCACGGGTGTCAACGCATTTGCATTTTAATTCGTAATCGAGGATAGATGTAGATGTCTATGGGCCACAGTAACCACTTACCATGTGATGGACTGTGTGCTCGTTTCGTTTCTAAACCAACATAAAGTATTGTGCTTATGAGTCATTTTGGTCCATAAATATAGAGTTAACTTCAGGGCAAACTATCAAATCATAGAGCTCTATGATCTCTCATTTCGTCAAAAAATATATATCTATACATATAATAAAAATGTAAATAGCCGATGTCTGTACCTTTTAGATTTATATAATAAAAGTGATTGATAGGTACTAAAAATAAGTAATTAAATACATTTCTACCATTTTTAGAATTTTCTGTCTGTCTGTCTGTTTGTTTGTTAACTTATCACGTATAAAGTACCAATTTATATCATAAAAATCTTTAAGAAATTATAAAGTGTATCTTCAGGTTACATATAGTCTTTATTTCATTAAAATTAGTTCATTCCATCAAAAGTTAAGATAAATATTCAGAAGTATGGCTACGAAGTATAGGTAACAATTTGTACAATGGTGGCGTTCGTTGAGTCATCAAGTAGGTACATTTTAAACTAATATCATATTATAAAAAATCATAATTAAATGATGTAAAATTATTACATAAAGAACGTAATAAATATATAAAAAAAATATATTAATCTTATTATTATCTAAATCTAAAGTACAATAGTTAACCCATTTCATCGATAGATGGTGGTGTAGCTCAAATGTAATACAAAAAGGCAGGTTGTGGTTTTTTCCTGTAGATGAGTTTTCATATTTGCTGTTAATCTTTATATTACTCGCTGCCTTACTGTGTGTTGACCTTCTAATTTATTTTTTACCGTCGAGTACTCTACGTGGTAAATCAAATTTTGAGAGAGCTATTAACAATTTCGTTGGTTTCGGCGAGGATCAAACTTTCTTTTTTGCTTATGACGCAGGCCTGATTATTAAGTTCTTTTATGTTTTTTTATTGTATCAATCGCGTCAATTAATTTCTTTTATTTTTAGAATTAATTTTAACAGCGCCATCTATCTTTAAATCTCTATACATGCGGTGATAGCATGCTGTGTCTATTTCTGTACATTGTATAGTATATTAATTTGTGACTAAAATCATTATGGAGACTAAAATTCATTAAATAAGTACATTTTTATAATTTTAGAATTGTGTGTCTATCTGTATGTCTGTTTGTTTATGAACGCATCACGTCTTAAGTAAACATTTTTTTTTCAAAGAAATTGTTAAGAAAATCATAAAGCGTATCTTCCAGTTCATTTAATCTTTGTTTTATTAAAATTGGTTAATCCTATCGAAAGTTATGATTATTATTTTGAAATGTAAGTTCGATTTGTTTAAAGATTTTATGGTAATAGTAATAAAATGATTCGTGTGTAAAAAAACGTTCTATTATAATATATTTATACTTTAAACACAGTAAACAAAAAAATATGTTTTCCTTAAATTAAAAAAGGATGTTTTCTCACAAAGAACGTAATAGATGGCGTTGTACAAATTACAACTTTTTCTGAATTGCGGTGTTTATATTTTTCACCGGTGAATCTTATTGAGACTCACTGAAGTAATTTACGTTAACGAGTCCATTCAAGCTAAAAGAGTCGTGTAGGGTGTAGGCTAGCACAAACATCGTCGGAAACAGAAACCAGAAAAAAGATACGTATGCCGAAGCTAACCATAGCAAAATTGCAACAAAAATAAAATGTCATGATGTTGTTTTATACCAAGCATCCATCTTATGACAAATAACTTTCCTTTCAGTTTTAAGCGTGTTGACTTGACAGAATGACCTGATGGTGTACGTTGGTGACTACTACTGCAACTCCTGGACGAGTAGAACTAGGTGTGCCGAGTTTGGGCTCGTTTTGTTAGTTATGACGAGATCTTACCTCCGGAATTGATGAGAGACCTGATGGTGTACTTCAGTGACTACTACTGGAACTCCTCGGCGAGTAGAACTAGGTGTGCCGAGTTAGGGCTCATTATGTTAGTTATGACGAGACCTTACCTCCGGACTTGATGGAATGACCTGAAGGTGTACTTCGGTAACTGCTAGTGGAACTCCTGGACAAGTAGAACTAGGCATGCCAAGTTTGGGCTCGTTTTGTTAGTTACGATGAAACCTTACCTCCGGACTTGACAGAATGACCTGATGGTGTACGTTAGTGACTACTACTGCAACTCCTGGACGAGTAAAACTAGGGTATGCGTAGTTTGGGCTCGTTTTGTTAGTTACGATGAGACCACACCTCCGGACTTGACAGAATGACCTCATGGTGTACGTTGGTGACTACTACTGCAACTCCTGGACGAGTAGAAGTAGGTGTGCAGAGTTAGGGCTCATTATGTTAGTTATGACGAAACCTTACCTCCGGACTTAATGGAGAGACCTGATGGTGTAATTTAGTGACTACTACTGGAACTCCTAGACGAGTAGAACTAGGTATACCAAGTTTAGGCTCGTTTTGTTAGTTACGACGTGACCTTACCTCCGGACTTGATAGAATGACCTGATGGTGTACGTTGGTGACTACTACTGCAACTCCTGGACGAGTAGAAGTAGGTGTGCAGAGTTAGGGCTCATTATGTTAGTTATGACGAAACCTTACCTCCGGACTTAATGGAGAGACCTGATGGTGTAATTTAGTGACTACTACTGCAACTCCTGGACGAGTAGAACTAGGTGTGTCGAGTTTGTTAGTTATGATGCGCAGTTGCCCTTGAATTTGGTAATACCATTTATATTTTCTCCGACGTGCCTAAACTCGGCACACCCAGTTCTGCTCTTCCAGGAGTTTCGAAGTACACCATCAGTTCTCTCATCAAGTTCGGAGGTAAGGTATCGTCATAACTAACAAAAGGAGCCCAAACTCGGCACACCTAGTTCTACTCGTCCAGGAGTTCCAGTAGTAGTAACTGAAGTACACCATCAGGTCTCTCCATCAATTCCGGAGGTAAGGTCCCGTCATAACTAACTTGTGGGGTTGTTGCTAGGCAAATAAAAGCGTCTTCACTCTCAAACACAAAATGTAGATATATTCTTCTATTACACAGGCAATTTAAATTTATAAGTACGTAGCAAAAACAATGAATAATGAAAATACAATTACTAATTAGAAGTAAGGAGTGCTCGAGATAGGAAGCCGAGAATAAGTTAGACGTGATTTAAAAATAACCGTTATTCCGGCGGCGCGAGTGTGAGGTCTAGCGTTGAGGCCGTTTAAATGCTGACTGCCAGTAAAAACCGAAGGCGCCCGGACCGTCACGAAGGCAGCGCTAACGGGGCCGAGCATTTCCGACCCCAACCGACACGAACCTCGCGTCGGCGCACACGCCGTTACTTAAACATGCAAAAGAATGACAAAAATGCATGTTGCCACATCAGCCCCCCCCCCCCCCCCCCCCCGGAGACCTTTAAGGTCGATAGAAATCAGGGAATCGTACTCGGCGACCGTAGCGAGACGTCCTGAATTGCGGAGGAGTTGAAAGTGCTCTTGTACCATCACTCGCAGCGTTAGTCCCCTGCGTCCTTGTTATAGTCGACGTCGCACCAGAACTATAGAATAGTCGATAGAAACGTTGACTATTCTACCAGCAACGTCAATTTTGAAATTTTTTTTACCGCGCTCTATTACCTTATACGGACCGGCATAAGGTGGTTGTAACGATCTCCGTACAAAGTCCTGTCGTAAAAATATATGTGAAACAGTCGCTAAATCTTTAAAAACGAAGATTTTACGTGTACCATGTCCAGTAACTGGTGTAGGTTGTAACCTTTTCATATGTAAACGCAACCTGTCCAGAAAGTCGGTGTAGTCAGTCAGTCTATCAGCCGTCGGTTCAAACAAGTCGCCGGGTAACTTAAGCGGTTCTCCGTAAACTAGTTCAGCAGTAGAAGCAGACAGAATATTATCAAAAACCATTTTACGGAATGCAGGTGTTATGAATGGTCTATGTCTGGGCCCAGATATGTCACAGAAGATTTTCGTACCACCAATACAGACCTTCTGTAATTTGAGAGACGAACCGGTTCGCAAAATATTTTTGAGTTCTGAGTCCGTGTCCTGAGAAGCTGCTAAGGCAATAGGGTCTAGCGACCATGTTATTGCATCCGTTCTCGATAACGCATCCGCAACAACATTGTCCTTCCCGGTAATGTGACGGATATCCGTTGTGAACTGGGATATAAAATCTAAATACCTAAATTGTCGCGGGGAGCAAGCGTCGCGGGACTTCTTAAAGGCTGAAATAATTGGTTTATGATCAGTCATTATAAAGAAGGGTTTTAATTCTATCATATGTCGAAAATATTTTACTGACTCGTAAATAGCTAAGAGTTCACGATCATATGCACTGTATTTAATTTGCGTTGGTGAAAGCTTACGCGAAAAGAATCCTAACGGCTGCCAATGACCTAGGACCTTCTGCTGCAATACTGAACCAATGGCGGAGTTGGATGCGTCAGTTACTATGGCCAACGGAGCAGACATATCTGGATGAGCCAGAAGAGCGGCATTAGCGATGCTTGCCTTGCAATCATTAAAAGCGCTTTCTAGGTTAGCAGTCCAGTTAATGTTGCTCTTGCTCTTCACCGATGGACCACTAAGTAGTGCATGGAGAGGAGCCTGAAGCTTGGCAGCATCCTGTATAAAGCGTCTATAAATGTTTAATGCTCCTAAAAACCACCTAAGTTCCCTGATAGTTTTAGGTAGTTTAAAGTCGAGAATAGCCTTCACCTTGTCACCAACCGGTTTAGTGCCTTCCGAAGAAACCAGGTAGCCCAGAAACTCCACCTGCGGCACGGCGAATACACACTTATTTGTATTTAATAAAATACCGTATTCGCTGAAACGCGAAAATACCGCACGTAGATGTTCCTGGTGCTCCACATATTAGCGGAAGCAACTAATACGTCATCGATGTACGCAAAGCAGAAATCGAGATCCCTGAGGACCTCGTCCATAAAGCGCTCGAAGGTTTGCGCGGCATTTCGCAGGCCAAAGTTCATTAGTGGGAACTCAAAAAGTCCGAAGGGTGTCGTAATAGCTGTCTTCTCTACATCCTCTATCACAACCGGTATCTGATGGTACGCTCGTACTAAGTCTAGTCTACTAAAAATTTTACGATTAAAGAGATTGTGTGAAAAGTCAGCAATGTGGCGTACTGGGTATCGATCTGGTATCGTGCGAGCATTTAGTGCACGGTAATCCCCACAGGGTCGCCAACCTTCGCCCTTTTTAGGCACTAAATGGAGGGGTGACGACCATGAGCTCTCCGACCTACGCGCTATACCCGTACGAACCATTTCTTCAAACTCCTGCTTCGCGATTTTTAAGCGGTCAGGTGCTAGTCGCCTTGGTCGCGAACACACAGGTGGGCCTGGGGTCGTTCTGATATAATGCTGCGTATGGTGCTTGATTTTTGGCTCCAAAGGAGCTCCGACCGGCCGCATTATATCAGGATATTCTTGGAGTATCCGATGGAACGATGAATCACCTGAAATGACCTTTATGTGCGGGCACGGGCAAGCAAATGCATTCGAGGCGGCTGACGTAAGCGAAGTGCAATTATCAATTAATCGCGAATTACGTACGTCCACGAGTAAGTTATAGAAGGATAGAAAGTCTACACCTATTATCGGCTTGCTCACATTAGCTATTACAAAGCGCCAAGAAAATGCGCGCCTTAAACCTAAATCTAAACATAAACTTAACCAACCATATGTAGCAATTACAGTATTATTTGCAGCGAAAAGCTCATAATTAGTTTTATTGCGTCGCTGCATGCGCACTAAGCTTAACGGGTAAACACACAAATCAGATCCAGTGTCGACTAAAAACTGCACTTTAGTTTTAGCGTCAGTGACGAACAAACGCTTAGCGTTCGACTTACACTCATCAGCGGTCGCAGCTATCGACCGCCCAACTAGTTTTTTGTATATTTACAAGGCTTTATGCACTTAGCTGCTTTCTCGCCGTAGTTGAAGTGATACCAGCAGTATCGCTGGCCATCAGCACGAGAACGACTTCTCGACTGACTGCGGCGCCGGCTGCTGGATTTCGACCTCCTTTTCGGTAAGTCGCGACGTCCTCTTGCTGTCGACATTTCATCGAGCCTCTTGGTCAGCGCATCAATCTTCCGATTCAGGTCTTCGAATGCTGGCGATGAGTCTGAAGTGGATGTTGAAGCTACTTGTTGTGCTGACGTATGTCACCTCACCTGTACCTCAGCTACTTTATCGGCTAATTGGGCAAGTTGGTCGAGTGGAAGGTTATCTTGCATTGCCACTATAGTTTGTAGCAAACTGGGTAGCCGACTCGACCATAAGGTGCGCAGGACCTCATCTGGGAACCCTGATCCGGCTAAACTGCGAATATGCCGCAAAAACTGGCTTGGCTTGCGATCTCCCAATTCCTCATTCATGAGCAACTGTTTGATTTGCTCACTTCTTGAAGCAGATAGTCTAGCAATCAACTCACGTTTTAATGTGTCGTATTTCTCGTTCGCCGGTGGTCTAATTATTAGATCTTCGACTTCCGCAGCAATTTTTGGATCCAACACTGATATAACATGATAATATTTTGTGACATCCGATGTAATATTCGCTAATGCGAATTGGCAATCCAACTGTGCAAACCAAAGCGTCGGTTTTTCGGGCCAAAATGGCGGCATCTTAATGCCTACTCGGCAAAGTACCGCTTCCTTGTCACCAGTGCTGCTTTTCGATGCATCTGCGCTAGCATCTTGCCACATTTTGATGTACTTTGTACGCTATGTTCTTCTCGGGGTCACCACTTGTGGGGTTGTTGCTAGGCAAATAAAAGCGTCTTCACTCTCAACACAAAATGTAGATATATTCTTCTATTACACAGGCAATTTAAATTTATAAGTACGTAGCAAAACCAATGAATAATGAAAATACAATTACTAATTAGAAGTAAGGAGTGCTCGAGATAGGAAGCCGAGAATAAGTTAGACGTGATTTAAAAATAACCGTTATTCCGGCGGCGCGAGTGTGAGGTCTAGCGTTGAGGCCGTTTAAATGCTGACTGCCAGTAAAAACCGAAGGCGCCCGGACCGTCACGAAGGCAGCGCTAACGGGGCCGAGCATTTCCGACCCCAACCGACACGAACCTCGCGTCGGCGCACACGCCGTTACTTAAACATGCAAAAGAATGACAAAAATGCATGTCGCCACAAACTAAGCGAGCCCAAACTCGGCACACCTAGTTCTACTCGTCCATGAGTTCCAGAAGTTAGTCACTGAAGTACACCATCAGGGCTCTCCATCAAGTGCGGAGGTAAGGTCTCGTCATAACTATCAAAACGAGCCCAAACTCGGCACACCTAGTTCTACTCGTCCAGGTGTCCCAGTAGTAGTCACCGAAGTACACCATAAGGGTCTCCATCAAGTCCGGAGGTAAAATCTCGTCATAACTAACAAAACAAGCCCAAACACGGCACACCTAGTTCTACTCGTCCAGGAGTTGCAGTAGTAGTCACCAACGTACACCATCAGGTCATTCTGTCAAGTCCGGAGGTAAGGTCTCGTCGTAACTAACAAAACGAGCCCAAACTTGGCATACCTAGTTCTACTCGTCCAGGACTTCCACTAGCAGATACCGAAGTACACCTTCAGGTCATTCCTTCAAGTCCGGAGGTAAGGTCTCGTCCTAACTAACATAATGAGCCCAAACTCGGCTCACCTAGTTCAACTCGTCGAGGAATTCTAGTAGCATTCACCGTATACTTTCAGATCACTCCATAAAGTCCAAGACGAATAGGATTTATATATATTTATATATTATTAATCCCACTTGCTTTTAGCGAAACAAAACATTATAATAAGAATTTGTGATTATAAAAATATTTATATTATGTATGTATTATTTTACTTTGTCAGGTCATGTACCTATGTATCAAATTCGAATATTTTGTGTTTGTACAGCGATCTTTTCAGCTGCTGCAGGCGATACAGCGACCACCCGCGATAGCGGCCGAGCGCCGACTGTGGTTTCATCGAAATTTTTGTACAACAAATCAAAACAGACACTAAAAATAAAATAACCCTTATTGCAATCTATTAGGATTCATCCGTATCAGCAAAATATGTCAAAAAATAAGCATCAGTTTTTATTTTTTTTACGACCATTTGTGACATTTTGATAAAAAGTAATCACCAGCATTTTTTATTGAATATGTGTGCCTACTTACAGTATTTTTAGATATCTTAATATATGTTGATAATAGAACAAAAAATGTACCGAAATATGAGCCGGTATCGTTAATTTTGTAGTAAATGGCTAGGGAAGATCCTTTTTACAATGTAAAAAACTATTATTTTCAACAAAAAAGTTACCACTATTTGAAGACAAAGAACCATTCTATACGTTGTAGTTATTAGTTATATTTGATTTGGTTTAGTTTTGTCACAAAATGTACCGAAAAACAGCATAATTTGGCCCGATTTGCAAACGCATATTTTTGTCTCCGTCTGTCTGTCCGGGATAATCTTCGGAATGGCTGAACCGATTATAATTAAACTTAGAAAAATAAACTAAAAATGGATAAAATAAATGGTTTGATTATTTTTAATTTAAAAAACGCCACATTAATAAATTCCAAACAGGTGAAGCCGGGGCGGGTCACTAGCTTTATCAACAAAAAGGAATTCACTTTTACCGTGGAGAAATTAACGTTGTTTTACCGTATAGTGCCTATGTAAGAATATCCACTACTCCATATAATCCCGTGTATCAAATTAGGAGATAGGCAGCAGCGTCTTCATTATAACGAATTAAAAAAACTGCGGTTGCCAACCAGCTTACCAAGCGTGGCATCTATGACAAATATCCTCCCTATGAGGCAATCTATGAAGGAGGCCTATGTTCAGCAGTGAACTTTAATAGACTGTAACGATAACTTACTATTATATACTTACGGTTATATACTTTCTTAGAAGATGTATTTCAACACTTGTTGGACATAATATGATGATGTTAAGAACAAATTATAGAAATAAAGACCGCATTGTTACATTATACGAAATAACGTTGACAAGAAGCAGATTATGGGGGACGGGCTTTTATTTTAATAATTCAACAGGCGTCCGTCACAGCCATGTAACTGATATTTTGGAGGAATATAACGATATACTTTTTTTCTTTTTTATATGAATATTCATATTATTTAATTATTTTGTTTAGAAAAAGAAATTACTAGCAATGATATTCCCTTTAATCACTCCTGGTAAGCTTAAAATGCTTGGTTAGGTTATGAGTGGCTCATGATAGAACTCGCGGTCTCCAGCGCCACTGCCAAACGCTTGACTACTTTGCTTCCGAGCCGTGAATTCTCTGCGACTTGTGATGGGTTGTAATGATGATAATGATGATAGATGCAAGTGACTTGGGGCCGTACTTTGCAACAATCAGTGGGAGAGGCCTTTGTACAACAGTGAAACTATGATGAACTGTACTAATAGTGATTATCGTTAATAGTCGGTTATTAATATGATAAGCATATTATTCATTATTTAATTGTATAGTTAAACCTTAATGTGTAGTGAATTTCTGTGGGGGGAGTGGAGAGAAATCGGAACAGCAGACGGGCAGCAGTACACAATTTTTCGTGGCATTACTCTTTACACAGAGCTTCAGTAGGGTCCCCATAAATCTAAACCAGTATACTAACTAAGCTCTGCAACTTATTTTCATTGCACAATCTCTTATGAGATTTTGCTATGAGAAAAAGCGGCTTATTTAGAAACTATTTTAGTTTTGAAAAAGAGCATGTCAACTGTCGTTCATATCCCTCCTATGTAGCAATCTATAAGGAAGGCCTGTGATAGTGGTTATAATGATGATGCAGCCCTTATTGACATTTTGAACAAGTAAAAATAAATAGCAGATATTAATTTTTCTTTCTTAATGTGTATGAATAAACGGTGTTCACACTGTTGAAACTTACTCCAACAAACTGAGAGATATATTTTAATTTTAAGAATCGTTACAGACTGCCTTTGTCTTTTGAAAGTAAGTGCCATTGATTTGAAGATCAAATTGTACACGGTTGAAAGCACTTGGAGATCTGTCACTTTAATTAAATTCGTCTAATAAGAATTAAATACACATTGAAACGCCAATTAGTTATAAAGATTTATTTTAAAACAATTTTTTGTCGACTTTTTGATAAATAGTAATAATATTTACGTTTAAAAAAATACTAATGATATTTACAATAGAATTAACTTAAAATAAACCAATTGCAAGTACATTTATTTAAATAAGGTTAACTAGAGAGCACACAATCCACCTGATAGTAAGTAGATACCGTCTTTTTTTATTTTATTATTTGGTTTTTAAAAACCGTTTCCAATAGACATTTACATCTATCCTCGATTAAGAATCGAAATGCAGATAATTTGCTCTACCATGATCATAATTGTTTTAATTTTATATTCATTAGGTTATAATTTATTTTTTGGATAACCCTAGGAGCCCTAGGACTTTGAAGACAGTCGCATTCTGTCAATTTACAGATGCTATAAAATGAATAGGTAAGTTGCAAAAGACCGTAAAAACTACTTTAAAACTACATTGAACCTTGATAACGCAGTAACAATGTGTGGCTGTGGCTTTGAGGAACCGCTGCTTCAAATTCCAGATCATATTGCTTTACATGAGAAATTAATGCGTGCAAAATGCCTCCGCGATACAGGAGAAGATTCTTGTTTTGGGTCTAACTTTTTCTATAAATAACAAAAAATAACAAATTCGCCCAAAGCTTAAGGATTTTAATTAGGTTAATATAATCATCCAATCGCTCTCTTGAAGAACTACAGACCGATTTCCCTTCTGAGCCGCGTCTACGTGCTGTTTTCGAGAGTCATTACGAATCGTCTCGCGCGCAGACTTGACGACTTCCAGCCTCCCGAACAAGCCAGTTTCCGAAAGGGCTTTAGCACCATAGACCACATACATACCCTTCGGCAAATTGTACAGAAGTCCGAAGAGTACAATTTGCCACTATGTCTGGCGTATGTGGACTATGAGAAAGCCTTTGATTCCGTCGAAATTTGGGCGGTGCTGCAGTCCCTTCAGCGGTGCCAAGTTGACTGTCGGTATATCGAAGTGTTGAAGTGCTTGTACAGCAGGGCTACGATGGCTATCCGAGTACAGAACCAGAGTACGAAACCTATCCAATTGCAGAGAGGTGTAAGACAGGGTGACGTCATATCCCCGAAACTCTTCACCGCTGCATTGGAAGACGTTTTCAAGCTTCTGGACTGGAAAGGATACGGTATCAACATCAATGGCGAGTACATCACTCACCTTCGATTTGCCGACGATATAGTCCTTATGGCAGAATCGCTGGAGGACCTAAGCACTATGCTCAATGACCTCGATAGTGTTTTCCAACGGATAGGTCTTAAGATGAACATGGACAAAACAAAGATCATGTTCAATGTCCATGTCACACCTATGCCGGGAGTTGTTGGGAGCACTAAGCTCGAAGTTGTTGACGAGTATGTTTACCTGGGACAAATAGTCCGACTAGGTAAGTCCAACTTCGACCGAGAGGTCAATCGACGGATTCAACTCGGCTGGGCAGCGTTCGGGAAGCTACGACACATCTTCTCGTCAGACATAAACTCAAAACCTGAAAACGAAATTGTACAACCAGTGCGTGTTGCCAGTGATGACTTATGGAACTGAGACGTGGTCCTTCACTGCTGGCCGTATGAGGAAGCTCAAGGTCGCTCAGCGAGCTATGGAGAGGGCTATGCTCGGAGTTTCTCTGCGCGATAAACTTAGGAATGAGGATATCCGCAGTAGAACCAGAGTAACCGACATAGCCCAACGGATTAGTAAGCTGAAGTGGCAGTGGGCCGGCCATATAGCTCGAAGAACCGACAACCGATGGGGAAGAAAGGTTCCCGAGTGGCAGCCTCGTACCGGTAGGCGAAGTGTAGGGCGTCCCCCCACGAGATGGAGTGACGACCTGGTAAGACATGCAGGAAGTCGATGGATGCAGGTGGCTCAGGACCGTGCTTTGTGGCATTCTTTGGGGGAGGCCTATGTTCAGCAGTGGACTTGTGAAGGGCTGTAATGATGATGATGATGAATCATCCTAGATGTAGATGCGAATCTGGAGTTGTATTTTTTTCATAGTAATCATTGTATTTAGAAAGCGGAAAGGTGAAAATAATTGAAAAAGTTTGCGTCGTCGTACACGAATTAGTGCTTTTAGTGTCGCGTCTACTTTAACATCATTGCAACAAGAAGGAAGGCAAAGTTAAACTTTAAATTGAAAAAATTGTACAAGCGTACAGCGAATGTATTCTTAAAATTTTACGAGCGCTAACTGACCCAGCAGAAGTTGTTTTGCTCTTTCCGGTAGGTGGCTATACTCGTATTTCTGGTATAGTTGTAGCACGAATGGGTTGGCTCGGCCGGGGAAGAACCACGCTCTCACAGAATACCAGCGTAAAATAGCAGCTTAATGCTGCTGTGTTTCGTATGGTGAGTGTAGAGAACCGGAGGTCCTTTTTACTGGAAACGAGGCATTCTATCTTAGTCCTCACGGGTGTCAACGCATTTGCATTTTAATTCGTAATCGAGGATAGATGTAGATGTCGTCTCTGGGCCACAGTAACCACTTACCATGTGATGGACTGTGTGCTCGTTTCGTTTCTAAACCAACATAAAGTATTGTGCTTATGAGTCATTTTGGTCCATAAATATAGAGTTAACTTCAGGGCAAACTATCAAATCATAGAGCTCTATGATCTCTCATTTCGTCAAAAAATATATATCTATACATATGATAAAAATGTAAATAGTCGATGTCTGTACATTTTAGATTTATATAATAAAAGTGATTGATAGGTACTAAAAATAAGTAATTAAATACATTTCTACCATTTTTAGAATTTTCTGTCTGTCTGTTTGTTTGTTAATGTATCACGTATAAAGTACCAATTTATATCATAAAAATCGTTAAAGAAATTATAAAGTGTATCTTCAGTTCACATTTAGTCTTTATTTCATTAAAATAAGTTCATTCCATCAAAAGTTAAGATAAATATTCTGAAGTATGGCTACGAAGTATAGGTAACAATTTGTACAATGGTGGCGTTCGTTGAGTCATCAAGTAGGTACATTTTAAACTAATATCATATTATAAAAAATCATAATGAAATGATGTAAAATAATGTTCTATTATGATTTTATTTTTAGAATTTATTTTAACAGCGCCATCTATCTTTAAATCTCTATACATGCGGTGATAGCATGCTGTGTCTATTTCTGTACATTGTATAGTATATTAATTTGTGACTAAAATCATTATGGAGACTGAAATTCATTAAAAAAGTATATTTTTATAATTTTAGAATTGTGTGTCTATCTGTCTGTTTGTTTATAAACGCATCACGTCTTAAGTAAACATCTTTTTTTCAAAGAAATTGTAAAGAAAATCATAAAGCGTATCTTCCAGTTCATTTAATCTTTGTTTTATTAAAATTGGTTAATCCTATCGAAAGTTATGATTATTATTTTGAAATGTAGGTTCGATTTGTTTAAAGGATTTGTTTAAAGATTTTATGGTAATAGTAATAAAATGATTCGTGTGTAATAAAACGTTCTATTATAATATATTTATACTTAAACACAGTAAACAAAAAATATGTTTTCCTTAAATTAAAAAAGGATGTTTTCTCACAAAGAACGTAATAGATGGCGTTGTACAAATTACAACTTTTTCTGAATTGCGGTGTTTATATTTTTCACCGGTGAATCGTATTGAGACTCACTGAAGTAATTTACGTTAACGAGTCCATTCTAGCTAAAAGAACCGTGTAGGGTGTAGGCTAACAGCACAAACATCGTCGGAAACAGAAACCAGAAAAAAGATACGTACGCCGAAGCTAACCATAGCAAAATTGCAGCAAAAACAATATGTCATGATGTTGTTTTATACCAAGCATCCATCTTATGTCAAATAACTTTCCTTTCAGTTTTAAGCGTGTTCTGTTCCCACTTCCCAGTCAGCGTGTGTTATGCGATGACCGATGACCGTAAATAAAGCGCAAGGTCAAACTTTACGCGTTGCAGGAGTGAACCTCAGTACCGATTGTTTTCCACATGGTCAACTCTATGTTGCTTTTTCCCGCGTTAGTAGCTCCCGTAAAATTTTTCTGTACGCCCCGGCTGTCTACTTCTAACGTACGTTACGTACGTTTACACAGAAGTTCTATCACAAACGACTCAGAACTTTGAGCATAACGATTTATTTTGTTACCACTTATTCATACAGTAATGATATAAATTGTTTAATATTCTCTTACCTAAACGTCAAATGCTTTAAGTAAAAGCTATATACGCGAGCTAAGCCGCGGGCACAGCTAGTTATGTGAATATAACCAACGTAATTATTCCATAATTAGAAATGTACCGAATGTATATGAAACGAAGTTAAATTATTTTGGCGAGTTTCTATACTAGAATTTGAATTCTAAAAAAATTATAACATTATTATATTTTTAAAACTTAAAACTGAAAATAAAATTAACGATCATAACAAATCTGTTTCTAGAGCATGGTTCCACTTCAAGTTTGATTTTCGTTTCATATACTATCTAATTTTTATGTACTGTAATTTCTATTCATATTATAAACTATCTATTTATTGGTTGTTTATAGGAACCAATTAAGTTGTACCTGACTGTCCTTAGCAGAATATTAATTTTTAATCTAGTCTTTGATTTTATCCATAGTAAATAGATATAACAAAGTTAGAAGTTATAACTGTTTAAGGTATCTTCTCAATAAAATATAAACAATTGTTCCTTTGATCTTTGATCATTGATGTGTGGCTATATCAAAACAGGTTTGTTATCTCTGAATGACTGCGTCTCTCACACCACCCTATACTACGTAATGCGGTGAGAAGCGTAAGCGAAAATGAAAGGTGTGGTAAGCGATATATATTGTTTTCCGGTCGAAATACCGTAGTTATTGTATCATAGTCAGCAACACTGCATGTGAATAGAAGTCAGTACTTCCTACCTCAAAATGTAGAGCTACCTTTATATTAAGGGCTATACATGGGTTTGTCTTTTGTATTTCCATCTTTGATATAATCTGTCCTAGCTTTAGTTTAGTCCTCTCTTTGTCGCCTAGTCTTAAGCTCTTAAGTATTCCATACTGTTCGTAATCAGTCTCTAGAATCCATTGCAAAACATATTCTTTGTATGCATTATAACGTGCTTCTTCTTTTTAATCGGCAATCGCAGTACTAAATGTCTCACAGGTTTGATGCTGCTATAGTTATTTTATGTCTGATGTAAACGAGATATAGTGCCATCTATCAGAACCCATGAGATTGATGAAGAAATGAAAGAAATATAGTTAGAAATATGGAAATATTTGCATTTCATATACCTACAAAAAATTGCACATAAACAAACATCCAGACCCGGAGCAATTATCTGTGGGCTTTACAAACATACCACGCGTTTGTTCGTATTTATGCGCTGCCATACCGTCTATCAGATTATGGTAAAAATTTGTCAACTTATTGCTTGCACTTGTACAAAGGTTAAAGGCATAGCACAATTATCTTACAGAAGGTTGCGGGCGTTTCGTACCGACAAATTTATTTTGAAAGTTATGTATCATTCAACTTCAATGAATGTATTATAATTCCTAATTAAACAATATGTCTTCTAAATTTAAAACGATATTCACACAATTCTTTCTTCTGCGGTAAAAGTGCGCCGGGTACCAGGTAGTATATGAATGATAGCTCAATTGCTTAGCCCTTATATTTAGCCTTGCGAGCCAAAACCGGATTAATTCTAGAGGATATAATTTAAACTTTTCACAATATGATTTACACTATTTAGATAAAACATTATCTCCGTAATCGTCACGTGCACGATACCACTATAACAACATAACATTTATATAAAAAAAAATGAACTTAAGTCCCAACATACTCGCTCTGCCAACACTATTAGTAAAACGTGGTAAAATCTGTTGTTTTAGGCTTAAACGGGCGAGTGTTGTAGCATTTTATACGTTATTATCAACATACGTAATACACTCATATTAATTTTAAAGAGATATCGTTTGATATTTAAATTTGAAAAAAGCTTTTTAAAATTCAGATTCATGCTAAAACTACATGATTGCATAACAAATGGGTTGGCTCGACCAGGGAAGTACCACGCTCTCATGGAATTCAAGCATACAATAACGGCTTAATGCTTTCGTGTTTTTAATGGTAAGTGTGGAGAACTTTTCAGGGGTGACAACGAATCCGCATTTTGATTCTTGATTGAGAATAGATGTAGTTGTCTATGTTGCACAGAACCCATTGTGTATTGTTCACACGGCTGTGTACTCGTTTGTCACCCTTATCCTATACAAATTTTTACATACGACTTTCTTCTCGTAGAATTCAGAGTATAAATCACGACACTTATAAGAACTTAAACAAACAAATGTTATAAATCGATTTTGCTTTGAAACTAAAGGAGATAGAAGATGACCTCTTTTTGTAAAAAGACCTTTTGTATAGTATAAGGGTGACAACGGAGTACACATCTATAGTAGATGCTATGACACATAGACATTTACATGTATCCTCAATTAAGAATAAATATGCAAATGCGTTGTCACCCCTGAAGACTAAGATGGAACGCCTCGTTTCCAGTAAAAGCGGTTTTCCAGTTTTCTATACTTACCATCTACCATGGTATGAACCCATTCGAGATATAACCATAATACAGCGACTCTACCACATATAAATTTTGTGTAAAATAACAAACAAAAATCTTTTATACGAAACTTTTGTATAAATTTCCTAAAATTTACAATAAAATCAACATAACTTTTCATTTTATCAGAATTTTTTTTTAAAGGATAAGGGTGACAAACGAGCACACAGTCCACCTGATGGTAAGTGGTTGCTGCGGCCTATAGACATCTACATCTATCCTCTATTACAAATCAAATTGTAGATGCGTTATCACCCGTGAGGACTAAGATGGAATGCCTCATTTCCAGTAAAAAGGGCCTCCGGCCACCTGCACTCACCAAGCGAAACGCAGAGGTAAACCTCTACTTCACGCTGGTTTTCCGTGAGGTCGTGGTACGACCCCGGTTCGAGCCGGCCCATCCGTGCGACAGAAAAAGCTGCCGCGTGGCTCTACCACTGTTAAGAATTTCAATTTCACAAAAAAGCTGCATGTTCTTGGATAGAATATAACTTAGATCACTTCCGGCATTTCTCTCTATCAAAAAAACTGTTAAAAAATTTAAGAATGTTTTTTTTTGACTTAACATAATAAAAGGTTAATAAAAGCCAGTTATTTCGATAATACAGACAGACTTATTAATTATATTTATGTTATTTATTTATACTATGTATAAAAAATTGTATAATGTAAAAAATATTTTAATAAGTAAAATAAATAAATTACAAATAGTTGCTGACACAACGGTATTTCTCCTCAACTCCTACATTAAAGGTAGAATACGTGGTAAAAGCTTCCTTTGAGCATGTCTAGGCGTAGGCGAGCTGTATATTTATTGATTTCCTCTAGAGAGTACACCGTCCCTAATGGCAATACATTGGAAAATACCCCAGTAACTTTCTTGGTATTTGTCTACAGAGCATATTATTTTTATTACAATATTTTGTTTCGCTAAAAGCACGCAGGATTTACACATAAATATACTTATACGTCTTGGACTCTATAGACCTGATAGTGAGTCGGTATCTGCTACTGAAACTCCTCGACGAGGAAAACTAGATGCCGAGTTTGGCCTCGTTTCTTAGTTATGATGAGGCGTTACCTCCGGGCTTGATAGCGTGACTTGAAAGTGTACTTTGAAGACTGCCACTGGAACTCATCGACAAGAGGAACTAGATATGCCGAGTTTGGGCTCGATTTGTTAGTTATGAATAGACCTTACCTCCGGACTTGACGGAGTGACTTGAAAGTGTACTTTGATGACTGCTACTGTAACTCCCCGACGAGGAGAACTAGATGTGCCGAGTTTTATTTTTTGTGTTATTTTACTAAATACACTTTGCCTTCCTCACTAGGGATCATAGATAATATATAGTATAGTAAAGATAGTTAATATATATTTTAACTGTTGAAATAACAGTTAAAAAAGTTAACTAATTGTTAAATAAATAAAATTAACCATATTGAATATAATTACCATATTCCAGTCCATTCAAAACAATCCACGACGTTATTGATTTATATTTGTTATTAAATACGGCTAATAAATATGACATAAACACGGCTAATATTATTAATCAACACTTAAAATTGTGGTGCCGAAGGGTCACGAACCCAAGTTCTTCACGTACTGTTAAACTTACAGCGAACGGTTAAGCTCCTAAGTTTTTTTTATACAGAATAAGGGTGACAAACGAGCACACAGTCCACCTAATTGGAAGTGGATTATTATATAGTGTATTTATTCTCGATTAAGAATCAAAATGCAGATATAACTAAGATGGAATACCTCGTATCGGGTAAAAAGGGTCTCTGGATCTCTACACACACCATACAAAACAAAGCAGCATTAAGCTGCTATTTTACGCTGGTATTCTATAAGAGCGTGGTCCTTCCTCGGTCTAGTCGAACCATTCGTGTTACAACCATAATATACCTGCAGCATAGCTTTGCTTTACCACTTACAAAATTTACCACGGCTCCTACAGATAATATAAGAAATCATTATATTTCGTTGTTGTTCTTCATATAATTCTTCATTAATCTTCATTAACTCGCTGAAGCGAGTGTGCGATAATGTCGAAAGCTAGCCGATTTTGAAGGCGGAATTCTTTTTAATAATTCAACAGACGTAGTTCACATGCGGGCCCCGGGAGATATTTTTTCGTTTTGTCTAAAAATATAAAATATGTGATGCCAGCTTTAGGATGTTTTTATATTTTTTAACTCTCTCGTGTGTAATTTCTGGTTTTAAAAATTTCTTCGTATATTCGTTATTTGCTTTTTTTGCTATTTTAACAGTTTAATTGTTGATTACTTATTTTTTCTGCTTCAAGCCTAATTCCTGCATGTCTTACCAGGTCGTCACTCCATCTAGCGGGGGTCGCCCTACACTTCACTTACCGGCACGAGGTTGCCACTTGCGTAGATCCCTGTGAAATTAGATCAAATTAAAAAGGACCGTGCTTTGTGGCATATGGCATGATGATAAATGCAAATCCTTCTTTAACGGCAGATGTCAAAGTCCAGTAGATTTGTTGAAGAAGAAACATTTTTGATTCGTGTTTTAGTAGTTATATAAACGGTACTTTTAAGCACTTTAATTAAACACTCATTTAAAACTTTTAAACTACTTAATGAATTTTGATGCGGTTACCAGTTTCCTCCATCATTTCATTATCACAAAATAATCTTTATTTCTTGTAGGTTTCCGTGTATAACTTTAATAAACATAGTAAAGTAAAATAAAGTTGCAGCCTATGTACATCCCACTGCGCGGCACAGGCCTCCTCTCATTTCTGAGAGGGTTTTAGGGCAAGGAAATGCCCGCCACGCTGCCCCAATGCATGTTGGCGAACTTCACATGTCTTTGAAATATTTTTTTTTCTTATTTCTCAGACATGCAGGTTTCCTCACGATGTTTTCCTTCGCCGCCGAGCACGTGGTAAATCAGGACTTAAAATTGCAATTAACAATTTCATTGGTGTCGGCGGGAATCGAACCCGGGTTGTTCGAGTACTGTGAAGCTTGCAGCGAGCGCTAACCATCTGAGCTACCACGGCTCATAATAAACATAGACTTATATATAATACAAGTCTATGAGACACACAGTATCTACTCAACATCAGGCGGAGTGTGTGCTCGTTTGTCAGACTTATTCTGTAAAAAAAATCAAAGGATAGAATTGAATTTACGTGTATAGGTCCATCCCACGGATGGGCACACGTCTGATTTCTAAGATAGTTATTAGAACTATCTTAGAATGATTAGAAAATTATTATTAGCAAAATGTTTATATTCCGTGTCTGAATTGGTGTTAAATGAGAATGAATCATCATCATCATCATTACAGGCCTTCATAAGTCCACTGCTGAACATAGGCCTCCCCCAAGGACTGCCACAAAGCACGGTCCTGAGCCACCTGCATCCATCAACTTCCTGCATGTCTTACCAGGTCGTCACTCCATCTAGTGGGGGGTCGCCCTACACTTTGCATACCGGTACGAGGCTGCCACTCGAGAACCTTTCTTCCCCATCGGTTGTCGGTTCTTCGAGCTATATGGCCAGCCCACTGCCACTTCACCTTACTAATCCGTTGGGCTATGTCGTTTACTCTGGTTCTACTGCGGATATCCTCATTTCTAAGTTTATCACGCAGAGAAACGCCGAACATAGCCCTCTCCATAGCTCGCTAAGCGACCTTGAGCTTCCTCATACGGCCAGCAGTGAAAGACCACGTCTCAGATCCGTAAGTCATCACTGGCAATACGCACTTGTTGTACAATTTCTGATGAGAAGATGTGTCGTAGCTTCCCGAACGCTGCCCAGCCGAATCGAATCCGTCGATTGGCCTCTCGGTCGAAGTTGAACTTACCTAGTAGGACTATTTGTGCCAGGTAAACATACTCGTCAACAACTTCGAGCTTAGTGCTCCAAACAACTACTGGCTTAGGTGTGACATGGACGTTAAACATGATTTTTGTTTTGTCAATGTTCATCTTAAGACCTATCCGTTGAGAAACACTATTGAGGTCATTGAGCATAGTGCTTAGGTCCTCCAGCGATTCTGCCATAAGGACTATATCGTCGGCAAATCGAAGGTGAGTGATGTACTCGCCATTGATGTTAATACCACATCCTTTCCAGTCCAGTAGCTTGAAAACGTCTTCCAATGCAGCGGTGAAGAGTTTCGGTGATATAACGTCACCCTGTCTTACATCTCTCTGCAGTTGTGTAGGTGTCGTATTCTGATTCTGTACTCGGAAAGCCGTAGCTCTACTGTACAAACAATTCAGCACTTCGATATACCGACAACTTGGCACCGCTGAAGGGACTGCAGCACCGCCCAAAGAACAATGGCAGACTTTCATACATAAAATTAGTTGAGAAGGAATGGTAGCGTCTATATATCAAAAATATCTTAAAATGTTAAGCGTCAGTCCCTTAATAACTCTGTCAAAGAATTTTGCCCTGAGAAAGCGTCAAAAAAAAGATATTTATATTTGAAACTTTTTAGGTTATGTCTTGTCACTTGGAGAAAGTCATGCGTCCTGTGGTTGTTTGATGTTAGCTTTATACATTCTCAACATAATGTACCTACCTACATAATTAAGAGTTTTTAGATTATTGTATCTCTATTATATATTTGCATACTATAAATGTATATTCATGGCATGGCTCTAGGGCCTTTGTATCATACAGTGACATTCTCAGAAGATCTAGAACCCAGAGCCGTAAAGCCAGTAAAAGAACAGTGACATTTTGTTTTAGCTAGTGCTGCCATAACATTAAATAGAATTATAACAAAGTACAATGACCGAAATAATGTATTATTGTGGGAAATTCTTTGTAAGAGACTTCTTTTCAAACATATCACTTTTATTTTTATTATTACTGATAGTATCATCATCATCATTACAGCTCTTCACAAGTCCACTGCTGAACATAGGCCTCCCCCAAAGAATGCCACAAAGCACGGTCCTGAGCCACCTGCATCCATCGACTTCCTGCATGTCTTACCAGGTCGTCACTCCATCTCGTGGGGGGTCGCCCTACACTTCGCCTACCGCTACGAGGCTGCCACTCGAGAACCTTTCTTCCCCATCGGTTGTCGGTACAATTTGCCGAAGGGTATGTATGTGGTCTATGGTGCTAAAGCCCTTTCGGAAACCGGCTTGTTCGGGAGGCTGGAAGTCGTCAAGTCTGCGCGCGAGACGATTCGTAATGACTCTCGAAAACAGCACGTAGACGCGGCTCAGAAGAGAAATCGGTCTGTAGTTCTTCAAGAGAGCGTTGTCACCTTTCTTGAAGAACAAGACCACCGCACTTCTGCTCCACGCCTCCGGTGTAATGCCACCATGGAGGACGGAATTAAAGAGCTTCTGAAGGACTTCAAGTACCGGTCTTCCACTCGCTTTCAGAAGCTCCGCTGTAATTCCATCCTCGCCTGGGGCCTTACCGTTTTTAAGGTGCTGGAGAGTCATTCTAATCTCGCTCAGACTGACGTCCGGGATATCTTCTGGCAGACAGATCTCTGGCAAAGACTTTGGAGCCTTGGTTCCGCTCGATCGCTTCTTCAATACGAGCTGTATTGAAGTTGCGTAAGTCCCGCCGCATGCATTTGGAGATCTGTCTGTTCAGATGCCTGTATGCTGTCAAGTCTGTTGAAGAATGTAGCTTCATCTCCCGTCTAACAGCCATGAGATTAAGAGTGTGATTGGAGAGTTTTTGTGTTCTTCTGCGGCGGGTCTTGCAGAACTTAGCTCCGACCGCATGGACAGTTTCCACGAGCTTGTCATTCATATCGTCCACTTCATTGCAGTCTTCTAGGCACTGAAAACGGTTTTGTAACTCGAGCTGAAAGGTTTCGGGACTTTGGAACAGAGCACGAGGGGGACGGAGCGTTGACTTCATTAGACGAGACCTCTCCAACTTAACGTTTAGGTTCAGTGTGCCTCTAACCATTCAGTGATCGCTACCAGTTTTCACCCTCGCGATCACGGAGACATCACTGAATAGTTGTCGTCTGGTCGTCATAATGAAGTCAATCTCATTTTTTGTCGAACCGTCGGGGCTCTTCCAGGTCCACTTTCTGTGGGGCCGCTTCTGGAAAAAAGAGTTCATCATAAAGAGTCCCTCTTTCTCCATGAAGTCGGCCAGCTTTCCTATTCCCTACTTTCCCTACTTTCAGCTCACCGTTCTCTCTTGTGCCTAGTTTTCCATTGAAGTCTCCCATTAACACCGTATATTGGGTTTTGGAGGAATGCATGGCTTTAGAGATATCCTCATACATTTCCTCCACCTCCTCATCGGGGTGTGCCGAGGTTGGTGCGTAAACCTGTATGACCTTCAGCGAATACCGTTTGGTGATTCTGAGTATAAGGTACGCAACCCTCGTCGACACACTCCCGATCTTTACAACGTTGTTAACGAGAGACTTGTGGACGATAAATCCGACACCTCCTTGGGACAGATGGTCGCCCTCCCGGTGATAGAGCAAGTTGCCGGATTCGAGGATTACCGTGTCCTCCCCCTCTCTTCGAACTTCGGATAATCCTATAATATGCCAGCGCAACTTGTCTATCTCTTCTTCCAGCTCCACGATCTTCTCGTCAGTCCTCAGGGTGCGTGCGTTGTACGTTGCCAGGTCGAGTCGTCTAAGGTGGCAACCGAACCTCCACCGGAGATTCTTAGCACCCCCAGCCCCGCCGTTACCATGGTCGCCACCGTAGCCAGGAATAGCGGGGCCGCCGGGGACTTGAATGAATAGATATAATTAATTATTTTAGACATAAGATAACCCCCTGATTTTGTGTCCCTAATTTTTTTTTAATAACCTACATATAATAATTGTTATTTTTATTGACAACTGAATTGAATCTTCACTTATTCTTCGACAACTATTAATGATGATTTGTGTTAATAATTGAAAATTAGAAATGTAAAATTATTTTATGAATTGTTTATATACTTACGTACTACGTTATAATTTATTTTTAATTTATTTTTTCTTTATTTATTCTTAAAGTGTGGTGGCGGCGTAAGAAAACCCATCAGCTTCACATACCTAAAATAAAGCTACGCTAATCACCCCATTTCGTCCGTTGGGTGTCGTACAAAGCGGCTATGAGAAATGCAAGAAAAATATGATGGCTTCCGATAGGCACAGACATAAAATGCCCAAACCGGCGACGCACTACAGCGTCAAAGGTACGATACTCGACAAATGCCAAGCGTGACGCAAAAAAGAAGTCTCCGTTGTAATATTTTTTCTGAATACTGCACAATGTATCATTTGAAGACAGGTGGTTTTTTCATCGTTATATGAATATAATTAGTCGTCCGTGGAAATGCTGTAATTTCGACTGTGATTTCGATAACTCTGTCGTCGATATTAGCCAATGTGAATTCCGGTTTATTAACTTCCTTCTGCGTAGCATTGAAAGGAAGTTAATGGTTTTAGCTGGCAGTCTGTTAGTCTGTATGCCGACACGATAACTTCCGTTCCACTGGACCGATTGACTTTAAATTTGGTATGTGGATACCTTGAGGTAGTAGCTCGGTCGAGTTTGAATTTGGGTCCTGTAGGTCAAAGGGCACCAGAGATATGGGATTCACGCAGAAGGAACTTGTTTTTCTTGAATTTACATTCAACTCGTTTTTATTGAAGAGGAGGCAAGCGATCGTGCGGCTCAACTGAACAACTACAACACCAGGGAAGTTACAGTTGCGTTGCCGCCTTTTTAAAAAAGCGTAGGCTCTTTTCTTGAAGATCCCTAAATTGTATCGGTCCGGAAATATCGCTATTGGTAGTCGATTCCATTCCACAAGAAAGTTGTGCAATGAAGAAAACTTCTGGTAAATCGTACAGTGGTGGACTGCCAATCAACCAGATGAATGATTGGTATCTCGGGTTTTCATAGTTGTACTAGTTGATGTTTTTCTTAACCACAGGAATTTTTACAGTTTCTCGAAATATTTTATTCTATAGAGGTAATTTCTTAAATTAGCATATACCAACTGGTAAAGTAAACGTTATATAATTTCAAATTGAGCGTCGCTTTTGGCTATTACACTCAGGCTAAGCACCGATGTCAAGCTAAGCTAAACTAATCCGTAATTGATTTAACTGTGTCACGAGCGCGCAACGGGCAACACTAACAGCAGCTGTGAAATGTGATTTGTTGCGCCGACGCGACGATCCTTCTGTATGCGTTTTCAAATACAGAGTCAAATAAATTGATTGCTTTAGCTTTGATGTAATTTTAGATCAGAAATCATTATACTAATACAGACAATTGCATTATGGAGTATTAATTCTTCCAAATCTTCTATTTCAGTTGGAGCTGGACTAATTAATTAAACACACTTTCTAGGCGGTAATAGTTCTTTTCTGTGTAGAAGTCCGTCTGAGTAGTCACCATCTTATTACTTATTGTTTTTTTTTAATATGTAATAAGGGTGACTAACTAAAGGAAAAAAAACAAGACACAAGCTAAGAAAACCGGGGATAACCAAAGTTCCATAGAGAAATTCATCAGCAAACAAAGCAAAACTAAAGCTTCAGAATCCAGAAGGACTTCCTTGTCCTCTGAATATTCAAATTCAGATGAATAGCAACTAGGAAAGCGCCTTCAAAATCTGAAATGCGTCGCGCCCACAAACACAACAAAAAACATAACGATAACATAATATAACCTCCCCCAGAACGGCTCGTCACCGCGGAGGTTGTAGACGACCACCCTCCAAACCTCAAAACATATTACATTGCAACATTTAATGTCAGATAAAAAAAGAAGAAGAAGACGAAGTAGGCCATCAAAAAGGTGGAATGATGACATCGTCAAAGTAGCTGGCACACTATGGGCAAGATTAGTGCAAAACAGAACCACTTGGAGTTATTTGGAGGAGGCTTTCACCGCAAAATGCGGCCCTTACAACTAACAAAAAGTAACAAAATTAAATATAAAGACATACTAATACTACTAACAAATAAAATAAAAACAATGGATACTAGTTATAATATTATAAACTTAATAACATTCATGTAAAATAATATAAATAAAGCTAAATAAATAAATAAGGGTGACAAACAAGCACATAATCAGTCCACATAATGATAAGTGAATGCTATTGCTCATGGACACCTACTGTACATCTAATTCTCGGGTAGATGTGTTGTCAGTTGTTACCCCTGAGAACTATGAATGTCTTGTTACCAGTAACTTGAACTTTTAATAAAAACATGCGTGAGTGTCGTGGATCGCTCGGTTTAGGTTACTTTTAAATGAAGCTTCATTTTAATATACGCTAGTAATTCATTTATTTGTATTTGTTATTCAATAATAATAATATACTACGAAACTAACTTCGTTCCAACCGAGTGTTCCACGACACTCACGCATGTTTTAAATTATTAAAACTATGTATTAACTATAGAGCACACGGTACAGCTGATGATAAGGCCATACCCCATAGACACCTACCTGTACCCTTGATTAAGAATCAAAATACTGATGCGTTGTCAACCCTGAGGACTAAGATGGAATGCCTCATTTCCTGTAAAAGTAGTCTCCAGTTCTCTACTTTCTCTAAACTATACACAGCAGAATTAATCTGCTATTTATCGCTGGTATTTTATGAGAGCGTAGTTCTTCCCCGGTCGCGCTGACCCATGTGTGATACATAATATATCATATACCTGCAGCATGGCGTTACCACGAATATAAAGTAGTAAAAGGGCTAAGTAAAGTAAATGGGTACAGGCCTCGTCTCATATCTGAGAGGGTCTTAGGCAAGGAAAATCCGCCGCACTGCTACAATGCATGTTGGCGAATTTCACATAACTTCCAAAATATTTTATTTTATTTCCCAGACATGCAGGTTTTCTCACGATGTCTTCCTTCACCGTCAAGCACGTGGTAAATCAGTACGTACTGTTCAATTTACAGCAAGCCTCATGTCCGGTAAAAAGGGTCTCTGGTTCTCTCTCTACACACACCATACCACACAACAGCATTAAGCTGCTATTTTACGCTGGTATTCTATGAGAGTGTAGTCCTTCAATCGTCGAGTCGACCCATTCATGCTACAACCATAATATAGCTGCAGCATGGCTTCGCTTTAGCACTTACAAAATCTGCCACGGCTCCTATAGATAATATACGAAATCATTATATTATGTGTTTGTTCTTCATATAATTAATCTTCATTAAATCGCTGACACTAGTGAGTGATATTGTCGACAACTAGCCAATTTTGAAGGTGGAATTCATTTTAATAATTCAACAGACGTAGTTCGCATGCGACCCTGAAGATTTTTCGTTTTGTCTAAAAATATGGGAAATGTGATGCCAGCTTTAGGATGTTTTTTATTTTTTTACTCTCTCAGGTGTCATTTTTGGTTTTAATAATTTGTTTGTGTGTTTGTTATTTGCTTTGCTCTTCTTTTTCACTATTTAACAGTTTAAGTGTTGTCTGTTACAAGCCTAATTTCTGCATTCAACGACTTCCTGCATGTCTTACCAGGTCGTCATTCCATCTAGTAGAGGCCGCCCTACACTTCGCTTACTGGTATGGGGTTGCCACATAGTACCTTCCTGTGAAATTAGAAATTTAAGAGGACTGTGCTGTATGGTATATATGGCATGACGATAAAGGCAAATCCTTCTTTAACGGGAGATGCGAAATTCCAGTGGTCTTTCACTGCCTATTGTTGAAGAGGAAGAATCTTTTGATTCGTGTATCAGTAGTTATATAAACAGTATTTCTAAACAGTTTAATTAAACAAAGTCGCTTACTGCGTCTATCTGTGTACCCACTTGAAACTTTTAAACTACTTAACGGATTTTGATGCGGTTACCAGTTACCTCCATCATTTCTTTATCACTAATAATCTTAATTTCTTGAGTTTCCGTCTATAACGTTAATAAACATGGAGTTATATGTGAGACACGGTATGTACTTACCATCAGGCGGAGTGTATGCTCGTTTGTCAGCCTTAGTCTATTAAAACAATCAAGGAATAGAAGAAGAATGTTGCCCTTTTATTATCAAGTATGTCCCTTCCAATTTGACAGTATTTGGAAAACAGAAACAGTAAGAAAATTCTATGATAGTTCTAATGATTAGAAAATTATTATTACAAAAATGTTTATATTCCGTGTCTGAAATGGTGTTAAATGAGAATAAATAGATATAATTAATTATTTTAGACATAAGATAACGCCCTGATTTTGTGTCATTGAGTTATATGTACTACGTACTAGAGAAGCCATTCCGAACATTGACTATGTTCAACTGAACTGTAGTGCAATCCATACAAACTAAATATTGCGTAAATTGAAGATTTGTGAATTCCATAAAATAATTATTGTTACATTTTATTTAGAAATATGTTTGTTTAGATTAAATTAAGATATTTTATATTAAATTCTTATATTTATTTGACATTAATATCTTATTTTATATCAAATTAAAGTCTACGCGTATGCGCGACTACTACTCCCGCGCATGCGCGAAGACATAGAGTAGGACACAATTTTTGTTTGGAATGGCTTCTCTAGTACGTAGTACATATAACTCAATGTTTTGTGTCCCTAAAAATTTCTTAAATCGCGACACACTGAGCGCGCTCTGTATGGAATTTTCAAATGTATGATCGGACTTATGCAAATTCTATGGAAGAGTTACGTTTGTTACTTTTTTCCGTGCGGGATTCCGAACGCACAGGCAATCGTGCGGAATTCGAATCGAAAAAATTTCGAACGGAAAACTGCTGTACGTGTGTGATAGGTCCTTGATTTTATATGGATTTGCTGCGTTCGAAATTCCAAATCGATATTCCGAAACGGTTTTTTCAATTAGGCAATATGTCCAGATATTCTGCTAGTGAATATGTACGACGATTTTCGGATTGCAAGCGTTTTTGTTCCTTTAGTGAAAAACATTTACCCTTCATTTGGGACCCCTCCCCCCCCCCCAAATTTTGATACAGGGCCCGTCTAAGGCACGCTACGCCACTGGGTTATAGATAGGGATACCACATGTCAGGACTTTTGGGTTCGTGTCAGGTCGGGTTTTGGAATTTTCAGGATTTTTCGATTTTTCAACAAAATACAGAGGTTTCTGCGTGGGATCTGTGTAGTCTGTGACGTGGATTGATCGCGATAATGCACAAAACAAATAATTGATATGTTTTTTTTTTTTGTGTAACTACACTGTGCTTGTTAGTTACCTTTATTCTATAAAATAAATATATAAATAAAAATAATTTCACAGGACCTCGGGATAGAGGTTTCATCCGGGTTTCCCCAGATTTTTCCTAGTCCGGCGAGCTTCAAAAAAGATCCAAGGTAATTTTTGCAGCATTAGTTTTTTATACTAGTAGGTACTAATACTAGTGCATCGAACATTTACTTTCGATAATGTGATAATTTGTTTGTACCTGTCGCTCTATTAGTATCTTCAAAAAAAGAGCGTTTTTCAGTAACGGTGGTCAGTCTCAACAGAGAATAGAACAGAACAAGAAGATTATATTACACGAGTGTATGCGCAAGCACAGATGCACTTTCTATTCTCTCACTCTCATAGTCCGATGGGACGGCAATCCGACACGACCAGAGATTGATCAGGTGCAAGACCAACGGCTTATTGTGCGTTCCGAGACACGGGGGTGAAACTCCACCATCTTTTTTTTTATAGGATAGGGTGACAAACGAGTACACAGTCCACCTGATGGTAAGTGGTTGCTGTGGCCCATAGACATCTACATTTATCCTCGTTTGCGAATTAAAATGCAGATGCGTTGTTCCCCATGAGGACTAAGATAGAATGCCTATTTTCCAGTAAAAAGGATCTCCGGTTCTCTACACTCACCATACGAAACACAGCAGCATGAAGCTGCTATTTGACGCTGGTATTCTGTGAGAGCGTGGTCCTTCCCCGGTCAAGCCGACCCATTCGTGCTACAACTATACTACTAATATAGCTGCAGCATGGCTTTACCACGTGATCATACCATCTTCCTGACTTCGGGCTGCTACAGAGAATTTCTTCACAGAAAATCCTGATAGCTAGGTATTTTTGGTCCGACCCCGAATTTGAACCCGAGAACTGATGTTCAGTCGCGCTTGCTACTAGACTAACGAGGCAGACAAAGGAGTATAACTGAAGCAATGAACAAAATGGCTAAATAAAAACCATGTTTTTAATTTTGTTGTAAAGAATTTTATCAAGGGTGTCCGGGGCAAAAATTCGTTTTCAACCAAATGTCCGGGGATATTAAGTTCTTTTCCGATATCGGCAATTTAGGTAATGGCATGTTTTTTTTTGTTTTTTCTGCAGACTTCCAAAAAGGAGACGGTACTCAAGTCGACTGTTTATTTTTTTTTATGTGTGTTACCTCATAACTTTGTACTGGGTGAACCGATTCCGATGATTCTTTTTTTATATGAAAGCTGATATTTCTCGTGTGATCCCATATGAAATTATCAAGGTCAGATCAATAGTTTTTGAGTTATTCTTAAATAACTTATATTGAAGTCGGCTGTACAAAATTTTTAATTTTTAATTATTACTAATTATTGACTCCTAACGTTAAACTCTGAAAATGCATCATCCTAACTAGTTGCCTCGAAAACTTCGCTAGCATTCGCTGGTTGCAGCGCCCACTTGTTAAGTAAACTACGGAGTTGCATGACTCTTATGTAAGATTTAAAAAGTAGTTCCTAATTTTTTTATACAATAAAGGTAACAAACGAGCACACAGTCCACCTGATGATAAATTGTTGCTGTGGCTCCTGAAGTTTAGGCTGACCCCGTTTCCAGTAAAAAATGGAGTTACTTACATTAACCAAACGTAGAAGAATTAAGCTATTTTATGTCTGTAGGAAAGCCTCGTTCTTCTCCGGTCGAGCTGATATATTCATGCTACAACCGTAATATAGCTGCAGCGTGGCTCTACCACGTATATTCGACAAATCATACATGGCAAATGGTAAAATAATAATAATAACCTACATAATATGTATTCTTACTGAGCACAGGATTCTTCTAAAAGAGTTTTGACACGTGCGAAATCACTTCTCTAACTCATCATCATCGTTACAGTCTTTCAAAGTCCACTGCTGTACGTAGGCCACCCATATAAATTGCCTTATAGGAGGAAATATTCGGAGGCAACCGCTGTTTGTTTCTTGTTTGTTGTTTAATATTTCGAGAACAGGAAATGCTGCTACCCGTCTCCTGCTTCATTTCCCTCTATCACCTCTTATAATACTGACGTGATGATTTGATATTTTACGTCATCACTACACGGCGCATACCTAAATACATTTATATTACATTTCTTGCCCATGCAGATCTCTTCGCGATATTTACCTTTACCATTTAGCACGTCGTAAATCACTACTTAAAATTTCTATTAACTATTATAATGGTATCGACAAAAAACACCACGCAAAACGAATTACTCATTTAATAATTATTATTATCAATTATTATTCATATGGCAGAAGTGAACGGCAGCAGTGGCATATTATCCTTAAGGCAAAGTAAGCACGTACTTAGGGGTGCAAGTTTAAAAAGTGGCGTGCGCAGAAGTTTTACAAACGAAAAATATTCGCTAATTGATTACTCCTACATCGCCCTCACTTTCTCATCACATTTTTTATTCAAGCCCAACTAAGGGTACTCGTGTTCTAATTATTTTGCAACTATAAACTATATTATAAATTATAATATTGAGTAATTTTAATTTATAATATATGACCACTAGAGGGACGCCGATGAGGTGCTAGCCTAGGGCGCTGTCGATATTTTAGGTCGCTGCATACGTAACGTGTTGTATTCCGGACGGAGCGGGACATCAAATTTTGGAAATATGGTTTCATAGAAAATCTACGTGAAAATGCATACGTTACGGATGCACTGATGGGACAAGGACGTGGCATGAACAGGACGAGAAAAATATCGGTGCGACGATGTTTACCCCGTCCCCCGCCCCGTGCGGTGTTTACCCCGTCCCGCCCCGTCCCGCCCCGTGCGCGCCACTTCTCGTCCGTGGTCCCGCTGCGTATGCACAGTAACTCCGCAAACTCTTCAAATGAAAAATCCATCTTTCACAACACTAGCACGTTAGTTTCGAGTCAGTCACGTTGCGAATGCATTACACTCCCGTCCGTGTTGACATACAACCACATTCAGTTTTCGTCCGTTGCACGTGCTGATTACGTCCTGTATGCAGCGACCTTTAATCTACCTCTGAACGACAGAGTCGGCAAGAGACGCCCTAGACGAAAGTTTTACGACTAAATTGGCGATACATTGAAAATGGGTCAAATTAACTACCATTAACCGACAAATATGTATGCGTAGGTATATGAATGTTAAGGAGGCGAGGTGTGTCAGGATCGTGCCATATGGAGTACGTAGTCTCTGCCAGCCCCTCTGTGTGACAGGCGTGAGTGTTTATGATTAAAATATTATCTTTTGTGCTTTGATTTGACAATCGAATGAACGCCACACCGCAACATCGTCCTTTAAGTCCATGACAAGCCCCCGCGTCCTTTTTTACGCTGTTAAAACTTTTTCGAATAAAAGCTCACCGGTTACCGTTGTCTGCTATATGCGAAGACCATTGCTACGAAATACAATAACCACATCATACGAGGTGAACGGAATATAAATGCAGAATAAAATAAACCCAAGTTTGTCTACTGTTTGTAATTTTATTTATACTTCAAAATCCTTAAAATGGAAGACAACAAAACAATGTCAAACAGATCAATAACGGGGTATAACTATTCTATTAAATTACAATAAATATTCGAAAAATATACGTATTTACATAAAAATGACGCCACGAATATATTGCTGCGACTACGTTATAATGTTCTTTTGCTTTTAAAGCTACAGAACATACAAAATAAATATAAATCACAAATAGACTAAAATCTAATTCACCTCAATTGCCATTTAAAGAAGCAACTAATAGGTCTATAGGTAATATATATAATAATATATATAATACAGAAAAGTTTGTGCGAAAATTAACCCTTTCGCTATCTCCGTGCACTACTTACTTGCTATCGTCTTACTATTGTGTCTGAAAACCGGACAGTGAAAGTGTTAAGTTTTTAGAAGTTCAACGCGACTAAAAAAGTTCTTTAGCCGCGTTGAGCGATTTTTGGTAGAGAAAAAAAGTTATTAGTAGTATGGGTTCGCGTCACCGATAACCTCGACATGCTCACTGCATCACGTCACAAGCATGTCTAGTACGCGTCGCAATACTAGCGGCCTCTGTACATGTATACACATATTATATCATTGAGTTTTCAAATCTGTCAGCAGTCCTTATGACTCTCTGTTTTTTTAAGCTACAGAGTAGTTAGTATAATAACATAAAAAACCCACTAATAAATAAAAAAATAACTTTAAAATGTATACTGGATTGCAACGATTAAAAATAAAATATTACACGTCTAATTATCGCAGCGTCATTTTTTATGATACAACTATTTATATTCTATACTTTTACTGTGTCAGAATTAACAAAGTGGATGAGAGTGCGGAAACTTCATACAGTCTCACCACGCACACACACACACACAAGTGGGGGTTTGACGTACAGTAGCAGCCAGAGAAAATAAAGCTATATTTAATACTACCGACGTGGACATCGAGCTATTTTCTCTGTCCACTAAAGTCTGTTCGGCGAGAGTTGATAAATAATAATAATCTGGTCTGGAGGGCAACCAAAAACAAAAAGAGCTAATGATATTCAAACGGCTGAACAGATTTTCTCGAAACATGGCTAAGAACACTCTCGACACCTTACAAACGAAAAAAACTTGCTATGATGCCATACAGACACAGATGCACAAATACACACTACATACTTAAAACACTTAGTATCTAATCATATGAAACTCTTGACAACACAAGCCTTTTATCATTATTTTTATCATCTATCAGGATAAATAATTAACGGACTTTGTAATGAGTTTAGGAGCCCTGCTTTTTTATCAACTCTCGCTAAACATACGTCGGTGAACCCCACTTATGTGTGCGTTGCAAAACGCTTGTATGCGTCAGTTGAATCTTCAGGACTCCCGGTCACTATGATATTAATCTACACGGCCATCAGCGCCGCAAATAAGGGCAAAGACACATGGATAATTTTGTATCGATACCAGTAAGTACGTTTATTAAAGCAAAGTATCTAGTCATTGTCAATATTAAGGTGATTGCAGATAAACATAACATAAAAGATTCGTAGC
The DNA here is from genome assembly GCA_963668995.1 of Parnassius mnemosyne. Taxonomy (NCBI): domain Eukaryota; kingdom Metazoa; phylum Arthropoda; class Insecta; order Lepidoptera; family Papilionidae; genus Parnassius; species Parnassius mnemosyne. The sequence goes on from CAVLGL010000002.1 coordinate 49,745,143, forward strand.
CTTGTTGCTTGTCGTAAATTATATACTCAATTGTAATTTTTATTATTTAAATATAATAAATATATGTCACATTATTCATTTACGTGACGTATTTCTTCCTGCCTAACTAATGGGTATGCAATGTAATGTTTTCTATAATTCTTATGTTTACGCGAACACTAAAAATTTAAATGAAACTGATTTATATGGATTTTAAGTTAACTGCGGCTATTTTCAGTTTAAAATTATTAATTATTAAAGGTACGTAACTATGACATTGAGACATCGAACACCTCAGTCTCCCTGTTACCATGGGTCAAGTACTCGAAACGTCGAGCATATAAAATAAGTTAATATAATATACGCGTTAAAAACCTTAATAATTTGTTTCATTTAATATGCATTTTTTTTTAATTTATTGTTCTACAAAACAGTAAGCACATTTTTAAAACAATACAACTAGTTTTGCTGTATGCTGGTTGTTTACCTACATCTATGAAAACATGAGACCCCTCACTAGATGGAAAGACGACCTGATGAAACACGCAGGCAGTGGAAGGATGCAGATGGCTCAGCAGCGTACTCTATCTCAGACTCCATACCAAGCATCTATCCTCTCATAATCCACTGCTAAACATAGTTCTACATTATTAAATTTCTTAACTCCCATAATTACCACCCACAGTATATCGAGTCGAGAGTAGCCAACTATCCAAGATATTTTTCTATCACACAAGAATCCACACAGACTCTAAACGTCGGCAATACGTAATTATACGTAAACATTATAATTGAGGCGCAAGTTTTTTAAACACCGCCATAACTGCAGACACATAAAGCAATAACTTGTGTTTGGCACACATAAAGAAATAACTTGGGTTTAAAACCTCAGATAATATGTACATACATCTCTTTCTCTACCTACTTACTGCTTAATTTCAATCGACTATTATATACATATTTTCTTGATTAAGACTTTATCTATTATACGATATTTACTTTACACAGGTTATAAATGTTGCAAGTGTCGATACAAAATTACTGTGTACACACACCCTAATAATGTCTCAGCTATAAAATAACCTATGAGGATTCTTTCTTTTCTTTCTTCTCGCCACCCTGTATGTAATGGTAGTTGATGAACCTCGCGCCTTGTGTCAGCTGTGCGCATTCGTTCGTGAAGTGGCACGCAAACAGAAGCAAGTTGCGCGGCTGCACCTTCCAAGCGAACCTCATGAACATAAGCGAGTATAGTGAGAGAGCTGAAAAGAATAATTTAACTTTTAATAAAAAGTACAAAACAGCTACAAGACGTATAACAACTAAAATGTCGACTAAATAGTTACATTAAAATTTTCATTCCGTTTTTCACCCTTAGAGATTTTTTTCTTAAAATTTCACCACCCCCTTAAATCAATCATCACCCCTAAAGTATAAACTTTTCAATTAAAAAAAGAATCACATATATGGGTTATGCCGATTTCATATTCAGATAAATCAGCGAACATACAAAAAACGGACGCGTTGTACTTGACGCATACGTTTTTTTTTGTAATTAATATAAACCTTATCTTGAACTCGGATAAAAAACTAAAAGCCACAAAATCTTTCTGGACTCCAATGACACATACGTGGCAAAATGGGGTAATGAATTCTAATGATTTCGTATATTTATGCGAACACTACATGAGCTCATTCTGCGTAGATCGGACCAAAAATTAATAAATTATTAATATTTAAAAGCTGAAGTACACTATCCCGCTATGACATCGGGACGTCAAATTTAAATACTAGGAACAAACATAAGCTTGTAATGCCAGTTACTAGACTCCACAGAATCAGTAATTCATTTATGGGGCAATGTATACGCTTTTACAACAAAATACCAAAACATATTCAAAGTTTGTCAATAAACAAGTTTAAAATTTTTATTAAAGAAAAACTGTACAAAAAGGTTTATTATAATATCAAGGAATACATGAATGAAAATAACCTCTGGGAATAGGGTGATCGCCACCATGCTGGTTCTATGAAAAATCATTTAAAAATTGTATAAACAAAATTATTGTTAAGTGAAATTATGTTTAAAAAAAAAGTCCCGCTGGGTTTCTTGCTGGTTCTTCCCAGGACTGAGGTATTTTCCGAACCAGTGGTAAATAAAAAATGACTTTCAATAAGTATTATGTAATAATCAATATTGAATAAAAAATTATTCTATTCTATTCTATTCTAAAAACACCTCAGCCCCCTCCCCCCCATGACCATGAGTGCTGTAAAACGTAGGGAAAATAAAAAATTAAAATTACACGCGAGAAAATCCGTAAAATTAGCTTCATTTAATGGATTCAACATAAATAAACCTAGCAAGCTAACAGCATAGCAAAGTGGCGAAGCAATCAGCTTTGTAGCGGTTTCTAACGGTTGCCGTTGAGCAATCAGTTTCAAAATAGGAGGTTCAGATGCCTGGGTGATCAGTAATCGATTGCTGAAAACAATTTGAAAATTCGAAACCGTTCTCGAGATAATCGTGGGACAGACGGACAGACATCGTGAAATCAATAAGTGACTTCGCAAGCTTCGCCGCTTAATAAGTATCATTGTAAGAGCCGTGGTAGCACAGAGACTAAGCGCTCTCTGTAAATTTCACAGAACGCGAGTCAAACGGGTCAGTTCTTACCATCCGTCAAGTGCAATATACCTCTACAAGATGCAGGATTGTACAAGCTTAATTGTGAAAGTGGTCTCTTATATATAGGGCAAACAAAACGATCTATCAAAAATCGCGTAAAAGAACACATAGCTGACGTGAAACACCGACGTTTCGGAAAGTCTGCAGTTTGTGATCATATAATAAACGGCCCCCGCCATTACATTAGATTTGATAAACCACGAATTCTAGCGAAAGATCATCGACTCCTGCCAAGGATGATGCGTGAGGCTATTAAAATTAAAAAACATCCTAATTTCATTAGAGAGGGAGGCTGGGTACTACCACCTGCTTGGGATCCTGTAATTAATAAAATTAAAACTAAATCCGAGCATACCACTGCAAGACTTCAAGACACAGTAAGTTCATTCTGCGTAGATCGGACCAAAATTAATAATTAAAAAAGCTGAAGGTACTCCGGGTTAACTCTGACATCGGGACGTCAATTACCTCAGTCCCCCGTGACCATGGGTGCTGTAAAGTACCCGAAACGTCGGAAATTAATAAAAAATAAGTTAATTAAACGCGATAGAATCCGTAAAAGTAATTTTATTCAATACTATAAGTTCTTTCTGCATAGTTTGGTCAAAAAATAATAATTTTAAACCGAAGGTAGCCGTGGTTACCTGACATTGGGTCGTCGAACACATCAGTACCCCCCTAGTTACAATAGGTGTTGTAAAGTAAATTAAAAATATAATAATATAAATAGATAAAATTAATTATTTAAACGCGACATAAAATATCGCGCTATGAAATAACTTAATTAAACGAGATAAACGCAAAAACGCAATTACAGTAAAACTAGTTTCATTCACCGCAATATAGCTTTAGCACAATCATTAAGTCGGCAATACATTTGTAAAGAAACCTTTATTCCTTTAGCCTGGTGCAAGGAAAAATAACGAAGGAAGCGATGTATGGAGCCCTACTTCGGTAATGACTATACTGTGAGAGGGATAGGATTTTCCTTGTCTATTGTCTCTTTCATTCTATTTCCAGTTCGTAAAAGTAGCGGAAATACTTTCCCGAGTACAGAGGTACAAAAGCGTGCGTTCATTCAATTTAAGTCTAACTTTTCAATTATCAGACAAAAGTTATCCATCAAACAAATTATAATCTGACTCAATATACAAGTAAAATTAAATCCAAACCCAAAAATACCACTACAAGACTTCAAGATACTGTAAGCTCGTTCTACGTAGATCAGACCAAAAATTAATAATAGGTATATAGGTACTTATGTACATAGTTTCATAGGTACCTATGAAATTGCCGTTCTGCAGTACTGGCCATTTCAAATCAAAATAATTTTTGTTTTGCTGGGAGTTCTAATTTCAAATTAATTTTGTTTTAAAAACATGGAATTCTTTTTTTCAAAATTAGTCATTTATTTATTGATTAGCGTTATGTTTTCATCGCATTTAAATGTTATCATGGATACGATAAAAATTCGAGTAATTATGAAATATGAGTACCATCGTGGCAGCAACGCGGCACAAGCGGCACGCAACATCAACGTCGTTTACGGAGCGAATACTACAAATGAACGCACCATCTGTTATTGATTTGCCCGGTTCCGTTCTGGACATTTCGACCTGAAATACGAACCCCGAGTCGTCCGATAACTTTGGTAGACAATGACGAATTAAAGTCGATTGTGGAAGCTGATAATCTTCAATATACGACTGAATTAGCAGCAGCATTCGACGTTAGCATCAAAACAATATTGGCCCATTTGCGTCAAATTGGCAAGGTAAAAAAGCTTAACAAATGGGTGCCCCACGAACTCAATGATCGCCAGCGCGAAGTACGCGTCGAGACGTACCTTGCACAAACGAAGGAATTTTGAACCGCATTGTTACCTTCGACGAAAAATGGATTCTGTTCGACAATCGCAAGCGCTCAGCTAGTTGGTTGGATCCTGGTTCAGTACCTAAACCAATGCCATAAACGAAAACTTATCCCTGCAAAAGTGATAGTCACTGTTTGGTTGTATAGCGCCGGTGTGATTCATCACGGCTTCTTACCAAACGGGGTGAGCATTACCTACAGCAGATGTGTACTGCAAAGAACTGAACACAATGATGGAGAAGCTCGCACGTCTCCAACCAGCTTTGGTAAATCGCTCGTCCCTGCTGCTTCTGCACGACAACGTGCGACCTTATACTGCACAACAGACGATCTCCAAATTACATTAGATGAGGTTGAAAGATCTCCGTCATCCGCCGTACTCACCAGACCTTGCGGCTACAGACTTTTTGCTTCCAAAATTTGGATAACTTTTTGGCGGGAAAAAAATTCAATACCCGAGAGGCAGCACAAAATGCCTTTGAAGATTTTGTTGCCTCTCGTCCAGCTGATTTCTTTTAGAAGGGCATCAATAAACTACCACTACGTTGGCAATAATGCATCGATTGCATGGGTGATTACTTAGATTAATAGAAATAAAAAAATAGAAGAAAAATCACGTTAACTTACTTCATAAAAAACGGCAATTTAATAGGTAAAGATCTAATATTCAAAAGCTGAAGATAGCCGGGGCTAACTATGACATTGTAACATCAAACACTTCAGCCATGATCTACTGCTACCTAGGATCTACTACCACCTAAGCATCTACCTGCTACCTAAGCATCTACCTGCTACCTAAGAGCTACTGCTTGCCGAGCCGCGAGCCAACGGCCATCATCACTGTCGGGCTTGGGCTTCACCGGCTCCTTGTGCTAGCTGGCTGTCTACGGCCCGGGGGAACAGCGCTTGGACTTCGCCCCTACGTCAGGCCAGTGATCCCCTTCATAGAACTTACTTGTACGTGTGCGGAAGTAAGATAAATAAATAATTTACAACAATTGTTGGTTTTTTAAGAACCCACCTAATTCTGTACCCTTACGGCACAGTCCCCTCTCCATGATCATAGATTATGTAAAGCACCCGAAACTTCGGAAATTAAAAATAATTAAAATTAGTTGAACATATAAATGCGATAAAATCTGTTAAATTAGTTGTATTCAATGAAACATTATTACTATTTTATTCATACAATGTGTAGGGCGGCTTCCAACTAACGGAGTGACGACCTGGTAAGACATGCAGAAGATCGATGGGAGGCCTTTTATACAACTAGATAATTATAATTTTTAATTCATAAATGATAACGAGTTAATCTTATTAAAAGTGAATTATTACTTTGCTTCGGAAGAAAACCTCTGTCCTAGAAAAGAACAGCAAGAAAACCGGCGGGACTTTTTTTTTAAATAAAATCGTACCATAAAAAACATAGCTTGTACAAACGTATTTTTTTAATTTATGTGGTGTATTTTGTACTTAACTTAAATAAGCCCTCAGATATAATTTTAAATTAAACATTAGAAAAACCTAACAAAAACAAAATAATAAGGCGGGCGCCTTAAATTTCATAATAACGTAAATTAGATCACTGTTCCTACGTGCTTTCTACGTGCTCTGTGGTGAAAGAATCAACAAGTACATGATTCACACGTCGACTTTTGCCAGATAGTGTATATTTTTTTTTATATAGAATAAAGCTGACAAGCGGGCACACAGTCAACCTGTTGGTAAGTTTTTATACGTGGTAGATCCATGCTGCAGCTATATTAATAGTATAGTTGTAGCACGAATGGGTCGGCTCGACCAGGGAAGGACCACGCTCTCACAGAATACGAGCGTAAAATAGCAGCATTAGCTATAATATATATCATAAATACCACTCGGTCGAACGGGCCCATTCGTGCTACAACTATACAACTAAGATAGCTGCAGCATGGCTCTACCACGTACGAGCTATTTGTTGAATGGTCCCCAAACTTTCAGCTTCTATTATTCAGCCCATAATTTGGGCTTGGTTTAATTATATATTGGATTTGAGCCTAAGTCGTAAAGAAAGTTTACTTTAATTCATCCGCTTGCTAAGCGTGGCGATAATGATAAATTCTCCTTAGAATCATGCTCCCCTTGTTGTCTCGACCCGCATCGAAATCCTCGGCGTCAACATATCGAATGACGTTTCGCAGCCACCTGGAAAGGAAGGCCAAAATGGCCTCTAAAAACATGGCGTGCTTTGTAGAGCGGGACAGTATTTCATGCCGGCACACCGCTTGCAACTTTACAAGTAGGTAGTAGTAAGACGCACGTTCAGCGTTACATGGAGTATTGTTCTCATCTCTGGGTCCACACCCCACCCCACCCCAAATGCCAGCTCCTTCCACTTGATCGTATCTAGTGGAGCGGCGCGAATCGTCGACTACTGAGTTCTTTCTGATCTTGCATCCCTTTGCATATTCTATCGCATCTACCACAGAGTGATCAGACAAATTGTTCGGACTAATTTCAGCCACAAAATTTTTTACCAGAAGTTTATTTTATTTTATTTACCAGAAATAATTCTTCCTCGCACAACTTCCTTGTGGAATCGGCTACCATCATTGATTTTCCCGGACCGATACTACTTACCTTCGAGAAAAGAGCCTAATCTCACTTACTCAACGTAACATGACCCTTGTAGTGGCTAGTCACAGACTGATGAAGATGATGTGTTATTAGTATACTTTTGCCCGACCTCATTTTTTTTTATTTTATAGAATAGGGGGCAAACGAGCATGCGGCTCACCTGATGGTAAGTGACTACCGTCGCCCATGAACAACAGCAACACCAGGGGAATTGCAGATGCGTTGCCGGCCTTTTAGAAAGGTGTAAGCTCTTTTCTTGAAGGTTCCTAAGTCGTATCAGTTCGGAAAATTCGCTGGTGGTAATTGATTCCACAAAGAAGTTGTGCAAGGGAGAAAACTTCTTCTAAATCGCACAGTGGTGGACCGCCAATCATCCAGATGGTATGGATGGTAACGCGAGTTTTGTCGCGATGTACGATAGTGAAATTGAGCGGCTGGAATTAGTCCGAACAATTCCTCAGAGCACTCCCCGTGATAGATGCGATAAAATACGCAAAGAGATGCAACATCTCTACGCAGTGCCAGTGTATCGAGCCGATCGGAAAGAACTCGGTCGTCGACGATTCGAATCGCTCTGCGCTGGATGCGGTCAAGTGGAAGGAGCTGGAACTGGGGTGCCCCGGCCCAGAGATGAGAACGGTATTCCATGTGGGGCCGAACTTGCGCTTTGTAAAGTTGCAAGCGATGTGCCGACATGAAATACTGTCTCGCTCTGCTGAGCACGCCAAGCTTTTTAGAGGCCAATTTGGCCTTCCCTTCAAAGTGACCACGAAACTGCACGCTGTTCGATATGTCGACGCCAAGGATTCCGATACTGGCTGAGGCAGCAAGGGTAGGGCCTTGAAACTGAGGAGATACGACAAAGGGGTTCTTTTTAGCGGTTAACGCGCAAACTTGTGTCTTCTGGGGATTGAACTGGACTAGATTTAGTCGGCCCCAATCCGAGACTTTGTTAAGCAAAGACTCGACTTCAGACACAAGTTTGTCCCGGTACTCGGCGACGTTTTCCCGAGAAATATTGGCACGGCCGGTGTATAAGGCATCCCCAGTGCTGTCGTCTGCATAGCAATGAATGCTACCAGTTAGCAACATATCATTGATATGCAGGAGAAACAGCATTGGTGATAGCACGCAGCCTTGTGGAACACCAGCGTTGATAGGCTTGAAATCAGAGCATGCACCGTCTACTACGACCTTGATACTCCGATCAGCAAGGAAACTGGTGATCCATTTGCACAATTTCTCGGGAAGCCCATAGGAAGGAAGCTTCGAAAGAAGCGCCTTGTGCCAGACCCGATCGAAGGCCTTCGCTATGTCCAAACTAACGGCCAACGCCTCCCCCTTGGACTCTACTGCCTCCGCCCATCTATGAGTTAAGTAAACTAGAAGATCACCTGCTGATCGACCCCGACGAAAACCGTACTGACGGTCACTGATCAGCTGGTATGATTATGTATGTCATCACTCATAGTGATGACATACATAATCATTACCTTTTTTATAGGAGGGTGACAAACGTGCACATTAGTCCCACCTGTAAATGGATGCTATGACCTGTAGACACATCTATCATCGATTAAAAATCAATATGCGGATACGTTATCATCCCTGAGCACTTAATTTTTTTTAAATTCAAAATACAAAAAACAAACTGATACACGAAAAATATTTTTAGCACACCAGCAGAAACCACACACGGTTTAATACCTGGTGGTCTATCAACTAAAACTTACTATAATTAGTAATGTTAAGTTTATAGATTTATTAACAAATCACTAATCTATACTAATATAATCTATACTATCTATACTAATATAATAAAGCGGAAGAGTTTTTTTGTTTTTTTGTTTGTTTAAACGCGCTAATCTCTGGAACTACCAGTCCGATTTGAAAAATTCTTTTTGTTTATTATAGCCAGATTTATATGGAATAGTATAGGCTATGTAACATTAAGCTATATCACTCAGCTAGCCTAAAATATGGATATTTGTTAAGCAAGTCAGAAGAAAAAGCACTCCCGAAATGATTTAACCGCGTACGCTGGTGTTATCGTTAGGGATACGTAAATACAATGTTCTAGAAAAATATAGATCTTTACTCCATCTAAAAAAAAAGTCCGCGATACCATATGTCTATTTCTTATACATAAGCCATAATTAGGTATTTTGTGACAAAAAATATTGAAAATTTAAAAGTGATTTATGAGCGTTATTTTTAGGCATGGCCTATTTATCCTTACGAACGAAAGTTACTTCATAATCAAGACAATTTTATGAAGATAAACTTTGTTCTTTATACCATGTTATTTGGACGCATAGTTTAAGAGATAATGTAAAATTAAAATAATACAATACTTGCCTGGGCGCGCGAACGACACAAACCCTAGCCGCCCGGTGAGAACTGCGAGAACTGCTCAACCGGGAGGGGGAGGGAAAGTGGATAAAACTTAACTTCGCTCTACATCATACATAATATGCCGACAGATAAAAGTACTCCATTAATTATGCCAATTTTTCCATACATTGCTATCAAATAAAATATTTAATTGCAATTATAAAATGCTTGAACTGTCGCGCACCTCTGAAACGTGATGACGCGAGTGAAGCCGCGGGGCACAGCTAGTGTATTTAATATTTATAAATTTGAGATAAATCAGTATACACATCAAATCATGCAATATAAAGTAAATTATCTTATCACGTAAAATACCATTGATATATTATACTAATCTATTACATTATTAAATACAACATACTATAGTACATCGTACCTACGTAACCTAGTTATTTGATCAGAAACTCTCGTAGAGTTGTTTTAGATATTTTTAATTTATAATCTAAATAGAATGCGTAGTTACTAATAAAAACGGTCTCCAGTTCAGCTAGTATCTGCATCATATTATAAAATTCTTATCTCACACACAACAAATGCATGAATGGAAAATTTATTAGATAAAATACTAAGTTATGATTAATAACATTGAAAAGATTTGTGCATTGATCATTGTAATAAAGTATACAGTCCGCTATAAAAATCAAATAGCAAACGATTTGTTTAGATTTATTGGTTAGATAAGCTACCTTATTATATGTTCTTAAAAATAAGGTTTTTATTCGAGTTACCGAATCGGCAAAGGATGCTCTAAAAGTATATCGATCAAATTGGCGATATATTGGAGACTAACTACCTGCCCCGGCATCGCCTGGGTAGGATCTATTAATGTGGCATTATTTATATAATAGTCTAAAAATGTTGAGTATAACGTGATTAATGAAATTCAATAAAGTATTGAGTATTGAAAAACATATTACTTTTACCTTAAAGGATCCAGGGGGTGTAATATCGCTAATTATTGAAGTACTAGCTTAATAGTATGTCGTCGCTGCTACTGACAAGTTCCATATGTGATATTTGTAAGGGTTTGGGAAACAACAAAAAAAGTGTTATTGAATAAACAAACAGAAACACTGCAAAATTATTAATGCAATATAATAGACATTTATTTGAGACATATTAGAAATACAAAATTTTCCATAAATTGTTCTTATTTAAGGAGCTAGACTTTTTTTGAACCAAAAAGTGTACATAACTGGTTTAGAACTAAGATGTTTTTAAAAGTAAATACGTCTTTGGTTTAGAACCGTCTTAAGCAGTGACGTATGTGCGTTATTGCACATGATAGTTTTGGCAATGTGACACATTTTTATATTAGGTTTATCGTTATGTGACGTTTAGGTTTATTTAGGTTACAAAATACTTAAATAATATAATTATTAGAAACTACTAGAACTATAAAATAATCCCACATTACTTATGACAAACAAGATGATATGGAGAGATATAGAATAGTGACTTAGTACTTCATTTACTAAGTTGAATCATTCTTTGACAGAATGTGATTTAATAACTTTCGAAACAGGGTTTAATTGTGGAATGGCTACGAAAACACTCTGCAAATATAGACTGAAGAAATAAAACAAACGCTTGCACTGTTGACGAACAGATGCAATGTTTAATTCACTTCTTGTTGAATTCGTCATCACACAGCCTCATGGTTGACTGAAGATCTTAAAAGATTTATAGACGTAAAGTCAAGATACAGGTGAAATCCAAATAATTACAGGATTCAGGAGAAATACAGACTCCTGCGAAATAAATGCAACAAAATGTGTAGAGATTAACGACGCCGGTACATCCATAAGTCAGTAACAAAACCAAGATCCATGTCGTGCTTAGAACTTCTTAAGGTCCATAGGAGTTGGTAAAACACGTTCATGCTCTCTACCAAATAACGTCGATTTAAATTTGCTTTATCAGCATTACTTGGAGCGAATACGATAGCGAAAGCGATACTAATCCTCTGCTTGCTTGGATAATATTGCAAAATCAACAACAATTACTCAATTTTCATCCTTTCCCACTCCTGACTTATCTCCATTTGTGTTTAAGTAATTTGCAGATTGTGATGTTAGGTTATTATACTCTCTATCCATTCTGACTCTATCAAAATACATATGGAATTTGTTAGGATCGTTTCTAGTTCTAATATCGCAAAAAGAACTTTATCAACACATAGAGAACGAAAAAGAGATTATGTTTAGCACAAAAAACACATATGGAATTTGGCAGTCGCAGCGACGATGTTACTTTACATAAAATAAAGTTTTACTTTATATAAAAGCCTTACGTTACAATATGTGACCAGGAGGAAGTCATATATATATATATATATATATATATATATATATATATATATATATATATATATATACTTTTTTTAAGATCATTCAAATCATTATTTATATGGGAGAAGAAAGTTTGGTGACCCCTGCTTATACCCTGAGCTACTACTATATGCTTCCAAAATAAAGTAGTCTAATTGTTACATCTTCTTTACGTCAGACATTTATACGTGGTGGAGCCACACTGCAGGTATATTATGGCACGTAGCACAAATAGTACGGCTCAACCGGGAAGAACCACGCTCACACAGAATACCAGCTTACAATAGCAGCTTAATGCTGCTGTTTCGTATGGTGAGCGTAGAGAACCGGAGACCCTTTTTACTGGAAAAGAGGCATTCCATCTTAGACCTCAGGGGTGACAACGCATCTGCATTTTGATTCTTAATTGAGGATAAATGTAAATGTCTATGTGTCATAGCATCTACTTAACATCAGGTGGACTATGTGCTTGTTTGTCATCCTTATTCTAAAAAAAAGACAATATACCCAGGCCAGGCGATAGGCAGCAGACACTATGATCCTCAATCAGCCTCCAAAGCATAACAATTAAAGCAAATCCTCACTACCTATCCTAACAGCAGAGATCCACATCCAGCAGGGGACGTTTACGAGTCAATAAATTAGAAAGAAGAAGAATTGTTATGTAAATAAATCTAATACAGTGAAACCTGGATAACTTGGACCTTAAGGGACCTTTAAACTTGTCTCTCTTAAAGAGTTATTCCACTTACTGTCTCCGATATTCAGGTATAAATCATATCTGTCTCATTTACAGAGGGTTCCATTAATAGAGGTGAGAATAGAGGTTATTCCAGTTATAGAGGTGCAATTATTAAATAAAATAACGTATTTAAAAATGTGTGGGTAGAATAAGAATTAGTAAACAAAACGGTACACAAAATATAGTTTCAGTAAAAGAGGTAAAACATACTTACTGTCTCAATTATGGAGGTAATTATGATGATAAAATCGAAAAGAACTAATCCCAGATATAGAAGTTTATTTGTCCCACTAACAGAGGTAATTCAGTGCTAAAGTGTCAGGACCTAAGCATGAGTCCAGGCTATGAAGGTTTCTCACTTATCCAGGTCCCACTTAACCAAGTTTTACCGTAATACCAATTTTATACATTCATTTTAAGTTCATTTAAAGTCTACTGCTATATAAAGGCATCCATCCACTCACAGATTGCCTCTTGGAGATATTTGCCATAATTTCCATGCTTTGCAGGCAGATATGTATCCCCAATTTTTTTAATGATTTTGCTATCAGCAAATTGCTACTGCCCATCTCTTGTTTCATTGCCCTCTGTCGCCCTATATGACACCCACGGTATGACATGGGGTAGTGGATTGTCTTTCGCCCCAACTTCGCTACAATACAATACAATAATACCATACCAAATGTCATTTTGCCACTTATAAATACAGGATCTTTCCGTGTGTCTGCAATAGCCGCCAATGGTATGCCCCAATTTGCCACGGGACCCCAGAAGTGAGTACTGAAAAATAAAATTATATTGGTAAATGTCTATGAAATAAATAAATAAAGTATAATTTACTCTAATGCTTTACTCTCCACCAATTTTCCTTCCTTCCATCCTTCCTCTAAAAATATTTCCGTACAATATTTAATATTTGTGAGATTATGTTTTCATATTTACCTCTCTGTTTATTTAAATTCTAGCTTTTACATTTTCCTGTCTACCCTTTTGCTGCATGCCCATTGTCAGAGTTAATAAGCATAATGGTAATAATCAAAAATAAAATAGTAACAGTAAAAAAGAAATTTATAATGTGGTAGAGCCATGCTGCAGCTATATTAGTAGTGTAGTTGTAGCATAAATGGGTCGGTTCAACCAGGGAAGAACCACACTCTCACAGAATACCAGCGTAAAATAGCAGTGTAACACTGCTGTTTAGTATGATGAGTGTAAAGAACCAGAAATCCTTTTTACTGGACATGAGGCATTACATCTTTCTCCTCCGGAGTGACAATACATTTGCATTTTGATACTTAATCAAGGATAAATGTAGATGTCTATGGGTTACACTGTAAAGTTACCATCAGGTGGACTGTATGCTTGTGTTACCCTTATCCTATGAAAAAAATGTACAATTCTTTCAATTTTTTTTCTTTATAACTGTCTGGAATAAATAGGTTGTCAGCTATAACACTGTCCATCTTAGATTTTTTCAGTTGACCAAATTTGTTGATAATAAGAAATTTTTTTCAAAGAAACCCTGAGGAGCTCTTGCGATGTAGTTCATCATTGCTAGCAATCCAAACATACTCCAAAGCATTTATGTTTCCTTTCTTTCCATTATTAGGTAACTGTCACAATTAATGACAAATCCCTCACAAGTGTGCAACTTCATACAGGCAAGCAGCGTTGGGCAATATGCAGGGATTTGATACATGCAGGTGGCTATATACCATGCTTTATGGCAATTTATGGGGTGACCTCCTAGTAATGGCATAAGAATGTCCAATTCACCACATTATCGGCATCCGTTCTGTGTTGTAACAGGTGACAGAAGGAAATCATAACAGGAAGATGAGCAGCAGCATGTTCCTGATAACAAACTCAATTAATAAAAAAAACTATGGCAAAACCCCCTGAGTTTATCTATGGCAGAGACCTAGAGGAGGTTCTACAGTGGACTTGTGATTAGCTGTAAGGATAACAATTAAGCAATATGAATACATTTCCATGCTGGACAAGAACCAACAGCCAAAAGTAAATGCTCAACCACTATTCTACCAAGTTGTAATTTATGTAATGTCGAAGATTACTTACATTTATTTCATTAAACAATCTCTTGTTTAAAATAATATCTAATTCAACAACATTTATTACTAAGTTAAGTATTTAAATTAAAATTATTTCAAACAAGTACTTTTTGATACTGACCTCATCAAATATTCTCTGAATTCCTTGCTTTTCAGCTGGTTAAATAAATTTCTTGCTAGGTTACTCATATTGACTGAAACAAAAACTATATATTTATAATCTCAGTGAGGTCATTACCAGTATATTACTTTACATAATTGTACAGTACCAATCTTACTTGTTAGACTGATGTAAGATAATAAATTCTATTAAATCTGTGTCCTTTAGCAAAAAGGACCATTAAAATAAATTATCATTATCATAATATACATACATTTAGTGAACAATTTGTTTTGGTTAACAGCTTAGTCAATTTTCTATTCAACAAATTACCTACGTTTTATTAACATTACAAAATATGTCAAGGTTAATCTCTTTGGCGTAGAAATTTTAATAAAATACCACAATAAAATATAACAAAATAGATAAAATTAAGAGTGTAATGAATTACCGTTATTCACTTTGTTATTTAATTTTGCACACGGATATATGCCTAAAGACGGCTAAAGGTGATAATTGGTGATAATAACTCTTTTTACAGTGCCTACCCTACTGTTGGAGCAATGTCACTGTCATTTGATAAATTGATAACTGATTATAACTGATAACGAGAAACGTCAAGTAAGGCCCGCCACATACATACGGAATTCCTTCTTGATCTTCTTCTTGATAACTGGCTTTACGGCTCTGGGATCTAGCCGTTCTGAGCCTGAAATTACAATATATAATTATTCTTCATAGTATACTGCTTCACAATATGTTGATGCGTCACATTGTGCAGCCCTTGGGAGATTTTGACGGTAACTTGAGCCAGCAGACAGCTGACGGTTGGCGATGGTTCTCAAGGCGCCTAAGCAGACAGGCACCTTATTTTTTTAGAATCACATCA
This sequence comes from Parnassius mnemosyne, assembly GCA_963668995.1. Lineage (NCBI taxonomy): Eukaryota > Metazoa > Arthropoda > Insecta > Lepidoptera > Papilionidae > Parnassius > Parnassius mnemosyne. Next base: position 49,760,826 of record CAVLGL010000002.1, read on the forward strand.
CTATCAGAGCACTTGTTTCACAGTTTCTAATAATAGTTCACATGCGCAGATACTTAATACACCACTTTTACATATCAAAGTCTACTTCAAACCATTATTTAAACAATAAGACAGGAGCAACAAACCGCCGCCGGTCAAATTCCCGCCAAAACTCCATACGGAATTCCGTTTCGATATTCCGATCCGAGATTCCGAACGCAGCAAGTTCATATAAATATATGGCCCGTCACACACGTACGGTAGTTTTCCGTTCGAAATTTTGCGGGCAAAACGGGATTCCGTATGTGTGTGGCCGACCCGTTCGGAATTCCGAAACGGAATATCGAAACGGAATTCCGTATGTATGTGGCGGGCGTAAATGTCCATGTCATATATATAATGACATTTGAATATACTTATTATATTATATACTCTTTGCTTTTTGTTTTTTATTTCGGTCCGCATCCTTGCATCGTCTTTTTCACGGAATATTAAAAACTAGTTGTTTGTATATTCCGTGGTCTTATTTGTGTATTAACCTATTTACTTACTCTATATTGCCGTACTACACGCCACTATGTAGTTAGTCTGTATACTACACCCATCTCATGATTTTATACAAATAAATAAAATTGAAGTGTCTGTTTATATTGTTAAAGTAACAGTTTTTTTCTAAATGCATATGAAAGTACTAATAACAAAAAAAAAACAATTTTTAAAATTTTTGTCTGTCTGTCTGTTTGTTCGGGGTAACCTCCGAAACGGATGAACCGATTTTGACGGGACATTCACTGGTAGGTAGCTAATATTTTAAGGAGTAACTTAGGATACTTTTGTTTTAGAAAAAGAATTTGGGTTCCGCGCGAAGAAACTAAAACCTATGAAATTGTAGTAAATTCTACCTGGGTGAAGTCGGGAGGGACAGCTAGTATTAAAATAAATATTCTGCAACTATATATCTTTACAAAAGACCATTGCTTTTTAGTTTTTAGTTACAAATATAAGCAACACGAGCCTCCAGCGGATTCGAGGGGAGTAGCCATAAGCAGGCGTTCCCCTCTGTCAAAATGCAAATGACAGCTCCGTGGCGCAGTGCCTTAGCAATGACTTGCAGCGCTAGGGACCGCGGGTTTAATCCCGCACGGAACAAATATTGGTAAGAATAAGAAATAATGGATCCGGGTCTGGATGTTTGTCCTTGTGCAATTTATGTTTGTAAACTGTATCCACGTGAAAATTTAAAATAATTTGATTGACGTGGTATAACCTCTTTTTGTAGGAAAAAAATTGAACATGCGGCATTTTTGTAGGATGTCGATTCAGTAGCGCACCTAATTAAGCATAGTGAGCAATACGGTTGCAACTAGTCTTATTTTGCGCATAGGACCGCGTGGACTTATACTTTGACACAGGGTAACGCCAGCGTATGGCTTCTCTCCTCCGGACCGATGGCGGCCTGTGTTGCTCTATGAATTTCATTAATTTCATCATAAACTACTATGAAGGTTTTAATTGACAGAAGCATTTGATTTGACAACCCTGTCTTTCATTCTCCTGTTGAGCAAAATTAAAACAACCATTATGGACGAATTCAGACAAATTCCGAAGCCTCAAATCCGAAAAACAAGAAACTAAAATGTCTCATCTGAAAATTTCACAACACAAAGACTAATACAAACACAAAGCAAAAAAATAACAGTACAATCTGGCGATAACATCGAGTAAAATATTATATAAAAATGGGTTTACTTCGCATGCTAGTTGTTCTTTACATGCTTCTGTATATAATTTTATATTTTGGTTTAGTGGGAGCGCTTTTGTATATTCGGACTGTCATCATTCAAGAAAATAAGTACGTTGAGTTGTAAACAACAGTAGGTACTGACTAGACATTATTATACTTACATACCTTTACATTTGACCGAACTAACGAATTAGATTTTTTTATAGGATAAGGATAGGGTTACCGTATCTCATTATTTGTCCTGAGATTTCAAGATTTTTGGACTCTTCTCAGCATTGCGGCTGGATTTTGCAAATCTCATGAAATCTCAGGATTTTTATAATTTTCAATACAATGCAGCTTACATTTTAAAGATCTCTTTAATAAAAAGTTAACCAAAGTAAAAATAATCTTCCTTTGGTAATAATTGCACAATTAAAATCAAAATTTATTTATCTAAGTAGGTACTTAAACAGTTTTATCATACCTAATATGTGAAGATACCTTTTTAAGTAAGGTTTTTTCTTTAAGTATTGATTTATATAATGCCCCACATGTTAAACTCTTCAAATTATATTGAATTAAAAGTATAGCTCGAACTGAAGACACCGTTAGTCGGTTTCTTTCATTCGACCATTAAGCCCCCATAATAGAAAAAAATTTAAGTTGAGATTGATTGATGATGATTTACTTGAGTATGGTTAAAACAGTCCAATCTTCGCATTGGGGTGGAACTGAGTGAGTGTGCGACACTGCTCTCATGAGAGCGATGCCCCCGCCTATAATATTATGACTTTTTTTTAAATTAAGTGCGTTGGAGAGAAATTTTTCGAACTGTAAAAAATCTCCGGATTTTTCAATGGAAATCAGGCCTTTTCTCCGGACTTTTGAGTTTTCATCTGGTAACCCTAGATAAGGGTAACAAACAAACACACAGTCCACCTGATGGTAAGTGATTGCTGTGGCCCATAGACATCTACATGTATCCTCGATTACGAATCAAAATGCAGATGCGTTGTCACCCGTGAGGACTAAGATGGAAAGCCTCGTTTCCAGTAAGAAGGGTCTCCGGTTGTCTACACTCACCATACGAAATATAGCAGTAACACCGCTGCTGCTAACACAGCTATTATTTTACGCCGGTATTCTGTGAGAGCATGGTCCTCCCCCGGTCGAGCCGACCCATTTGTGCCACGCGATAAATTTCTTTTTTACTGTTACTATTTTTTTGGCTATTTTCACTATGCTTATTAACTCTGACAATGTGAGATTAGGTTCTATTGGGAAACATTTGAAAGACCTAATTTATTATTTTCTTCAAGTTGCTTCAGATTCAACTTACCTGCATAAAAGTGAGTACTTCGAAATCTGCCATCTCCAATAGTCAAAATGTTGCCTTTACGATTAGTAAAAACACTACCTGCACGTATCAGAGTGTAATCCGTGGTATATCTGTGAACACTCTTTGTAATATGAACTTACGTGGCTCAAAGGACTTGATTGTGGTTTGTGCCCAACAGGATTTAGTATAAAGTGTAAAAAAATAGACTCAACGTCCACTGACCTTGGTTGACTTATCTCTATAGATAGAAATCATGCTCGACCTCTCTGAACACTATAGAACGTACGTTCTCGTGACTATGGGGTGTAGAGTAGAAGGAGATTCATGTGTGTGCGAAAGTTGAAAAAGTGTCCCAATATATACTGAAAATAGAGGTTCCAAAATCTACCACAATAGCGCTGGCGTCTGAAAAACTACGATATGAATATAGCTGTTGTAGACGGAGTGAAGTCAGCTGAATTAAAATATTTAAAAAATTTCATGACTAGAGTAGTTAGTAAAATGCCAGTATACAAAACCTCAACTATTTACATAGTACAAAACCAAGCGGATTGGTCGGTCCTTGTTTATTTCTCCATCTTATTCTAATGAATTTTGGCGCTTTTTAATTTATCCTATGCTACTGCAGCGCCACCCTTATTGGACGCGTTTTTAGGGACAATTTTCATATACAGAGATGGTCCTCCTTCTACTCTACACTCCATACTCGCGACTACACGCTCGGTCAGAGCCATTTTGTTTTTAGAGTCAAAACCTTCTTCATAATCCAATCTTCCAAATCATTGTTCGTACCCATTGACCTCTAGTCTTTTTTTTTTGTAGAATTGACGTAAATATAAGAAATCATTTCATCAGCCGAAATTAAACCTTGTCATCTCATTATTAAATATAAATCTCCGATGTATGTTTTGGAATATTTCCCAATTGGTATCTACTTAAACCTTTCGAACCCCACATAACCCAAAAGCTATTAGAGTTACGCAATTGAATACCTAAAAAACCCTTGAATATCTAGAATACAAAATAACATAAATAAACCTATTGTTGTTCATGAATTATTGAGATATGAAAATAGTCATTTTTACAACTCACTAGCTCAGTCACCGAAAAACCTAGACCACTTCTAGGTTATTTATAACAAAGGGAAAAATCTAAAAAACTACAAATTATTGTACTTAATCCACATAAGTTTAGGGTTGTCGGATTCGCCTTTTAAGAGTTATGATCTAAACGGACGCCAAGCTCTATAGCAGTTACTCTATAGGTCCTTTGTAGCGAACTTGGCCCCCTTTTCATTGGTCTTTTTGATGGAATTTATACATTTAAAACGAGATATTAAGTTTAAAGTTGTATTTACGTTGTATGTATGTTGTATTACGACCATGATTTCTCTCAAATTATCCATTAAAATACCTTGGTATTAAGAAAATAGGCAAATGAACTCGAGGGTGAGATTCGAAATTACCAACAATGGGCATGGCCAAGAATATCGGAGCTATTTAGTCTGTATATGACCATAGCTGTACAGTAGGAGTTCAAAGCACGATATATCTGTTTGTATTATTTCCAGCATAGAAGAAATGTACAACCAAGGAACGTAATAAACAAGAACTCATATTTGAAAAATGATTTATTACAATAAAAATGCAAAGGCACTTTAAAATGGACGGTATATAAAAATAAGTGTATGTCTGTAAGGTAAAAATTACTAATTTATAATTAAAAATAAAGAATATTGTATAATTACAAATTGTAATGCTGCATCTACACTTAAGCACATTTTTCCTATATTTAATTACTACATTAAAACATTACTAATAATTCCCGTATCTCACATCTCATAATTTACTTTAACAAATTTAATTAGTGAATGCATTAATCTTTTCTTGTGTGCCTAATAATTTTTGTATGTTCTTGTTGTAGGAGACAATTCCATTAAGAAGTTTTATTATTTCTCATTAACGGTAAAAATGAAGCACACTATACCTAAATAATAAAATATTAAAAATAAATTTCATCAATGTGGACTCGGCTTTCTACGATACAAAATAAGAATTAGTGTTATTCACAAAATAAATTGTATTTACCCCGAATGTGTTTTTGTTGAACTTTTTTAATCAAAATTGTTACCATGTTTATACTTTATATTAAATTTTGATATGTATAATGCCATATAATATATTACATTTATTACATAGCTTAAAAATCTTTTCAATAGCTTTCCGGTATAAATGTTCCCAAAGTAAAATAAATATTAGTTCGAAGTAGTGTTGCCACACTATGTGAAACATATAAGGCACAACTGCTAGGGCAGTAATATTTGTTTCACGGTCACTTTCACTATTAGCACTTTTCCTACTAGTACTTTTTAGACTTAGTAAAAGTGATAAAAAGCAATGAAAAATTTAGACTAATACCGATTATTTTAGCGTATAATTTGTGTAACAGATTTTTTTAAAACAACAAAAAATATATAGTCTATGGAGTATGGTTAGCGACTCTACTTCAAAATTTAAAAAATGTTGTCTTCTTCGAAAAGTATAAACCATCACTGGGACTTTATTCTTTTTTTCCTCATATTATATACCACTTAAAAATTATTACTAAAACTTAAGATATTTAAGAGTGTTATCAATTGCTTTCAGACATTGGTAACTTGTAGAAGTGTTACCTTAAAAATATTTGTTATTACAACTTTAAAGCCGAACGTCCACTGCAAACTAAACTAACTTAGTTTATCTTAGCTCGCATAGCTGAGCCAGTTACATGTACATGTGCGTCCACCGCAAACTATGCCAGCTATGCTAGGTAAAATAGCCAAACTAAGTTAAATTAACTTAGTTGTGTAGGCCGATCCGAAAAGCTAACCGCCTCTCACCCCCTTACCTTACCCCTCTGGTGTCTATCGCTTAGTTTTGTTTTAGCTTATTTTTCGGTGGACGTGCAACGATTTTCTAGGTTACATTAACTTAGTTTTCACATAGTTTAGATCGCTGTGGACGTTCGGCTTAATTATGTAAGCCGTCAAAGCAAAGTCAATAACTATAAACGATGTTTTTGTAGTTCTTAAACTTTGACAACATAAATATATTATCAAAAAGCTTTATACATAGGCTGATTTACAGCAGGCATTAAACTTATTTAAAAAACAAAAGTATTCTTGGACAATCGACACTAAGATACAAAACTATTCACATTTAATATAAGATACAAATTGTTTGTATTCTTATAGACTAGTGTCAATTACACAATGAGATTCTAGTATGCTTTATTAAAACAATATAAAAATGAACGGAATATAATAGAAAGATTCGAGCCTGTTTTCTACTACAATTTAATAGCAAAAAGACATTCTCTAAACTCATTTATGTTGCACATTACTACCATGGGCGTGTCTAACTTTTTCCGGGGTGAGTCCAGAGTTTCAGACACACTGTTGAACCATTGCTAGAGAATGCCGGAATATATTTGCCGTTGGAAGCACCAAGTTAGCGAGGAGAGGCGTCGAGGTATAGGGCCGTGTTCCCCCCCCCCCCCCCCACCCCTTCCTAGCTAGCTACGCCCATGAAGACTACTAAAGGAAATACCAAAAGCGTTTTGATTACTACCCTCTATAGTCAGTTTACAAAATAACTTAGTTTAAAATATTTTGACTCTTTTATACAATGATATATATAAAGAGTGAAAATAATCTTGATATAGCATAATAACCATTAAAACAAAAGCAATAAGATGTTACAAAATGTAATGTGAGAAACCTAAATCTTATTATAACAAAAATAAACTCGTAAATAATGAATAATATATAAGTGCGACAAACAATGTGTTATTGTTTTGTTGTGAGGATTATTTTATTAAGTGTCTAGACGGTTCATTCTTATGACTGACAACAACATAACTGTAACAAGGGCTAATTTATGTTATGTATATTTATGAAGGGTAGAGGTAAGTACATACTAAATCGTTGGACTAAGCCTTGTAACCTAAGCCGCTACGAGAGCTAGTGTATATTAAGCGAGGCATTCCGTCTCAGTCCTCAAGGGTCATAACGAGAATGGAGCTTTATTTTTTTTAAAGTCGCATACTAGTATCACTGAAATACAATGGCTACTTACCATAAGCTGAACTATTAGCTTGTTTATTCTAATATATTAAAAGGTATAGAAGAACCACATCTGTGTGACGCTTAAACTGCAACATTATTTTATAATTAACACTAAAAATGCTAGCGAGTAAACAAATGACTGAACTGGTGTAACATTTAAGTCTGAACATAGTATTAACGTTTCGTTCTCCGTAACGATCCGTTTTATTCCATACGAGGCGCATAAAATAGTTTATATTACCAATTATTAATTCAGCAACTTAGGATAGCATAAAATGAATAAACTTTAAACGGTTCATAAATATTTGAACTGGTATTTGAAAAAAGAGGTTTTTACGCACTTCAATTACTGTAAAACGACTCGTAGAGAAAACGAAGCGTTTCTAATATAGAAACCCCGGCATATGTCAACCATGTCAAAAGGAAGCAAAAAAATAAGACAGTAACGACTAGAATAGTTGCTAAAAGTATCGTAAATTAACACTTAATTGATAAAAATTAGCATAAGTACTTAAAGCAATACTATTGGGCACATGCTTCTTTACTTATGGGCAAATACTCAAGCGCTACTCAATTTTAAGATGTCGTTAAGTTTCGTGGTGTCACGGTCACTTTGACTTAAAGTGATAGAGACAGCACGAGAGTTAACGGCGTCTTAAAATTGAACTGCGTTTGAGTATTTGAACATTACTGTGATAAAAAAGCGCTACCGCAATACGTGATGGCGGATTACACAAGTCCTTGATAGTTTTTTTTTTTTACTACATACATAATAATATTTGAAATTTTCAAAATAGCGCCATAAAAAGGCAAATGTTAATCTTCTGTCCTATACCAACACAGAGACATCAACGCTAATTTATTGCAATGAGGGCTTATAATTTTCTGCTCACCAGATGTCGCTAGTTGACACTGAGGTAAAGTTTTTAGTTACTTTGAGAGGTTATTTATTGAGAGGTTAGTTAATAAAAGTTTATCAGTTTTTGGAGTATTATATTAATACACAAAACAATGCCTCAGTGGTTTTTTTGCACATTTGTAACTTTTTTTAATTTTTCTATTTTTATGAATATCTGTTGTTCGGTTTATTTATTTTTAATCTAATTAATATAAAATATAACTAATAGTACAGAAAGAAACATTAACCTTTACATTTTTAACTTCCCCGCTATGAAATCTCTCAAATATTATATCTCACTGTTAAGTGGTTCCACCCTGGTGGCAGAAAAAGTCGTGGATGCCCTCATTTATGTCCTTCTTACATCTACCCTTCATATCTACATCTGTACATTATAATATGAAAATTAATTAATTCATAAAATCCCTAGAGTATGTTAAAATTAAGGTTAATTAAGGTTGCCAGACGTCCAGCTTTTGAACATTAAAGCATGAGCACGGGACACTAAGCGTCCGGATTTAGACAAACCACACCGTATTTTAATAACTTTTTAAGAGCTCTTTTCGGTCGCAACCCGAATGCAGAAAGTAATTGTAAGAAAACCTATTGGGTACCTACTAGTTGCTCCAATCTCACTTTTTTCCCGTCACTGTGGACAAACATTTTCCCTTGGAATTTGGGACATTTAACTTGTCTGAAGTTTTGTAATTTTTTTTAAATAATAATATGGTTACTTCCAACTTTAATGCAAAATTTTGCGTTTAAGCATGTCGTTGTATATACTATGATGTGTTTATCAATTTAGGTATACCGTATGACCAACGGATTTAAGATATATATTTAATTAAATTAATTAATAATATTTAATGATGAATGGAATCAGAATTTAAAAATGATAACATTCCCTTAATCTACTTTGGTAGAAAATTACAAAAAATATATAAAAAATGGAATTCATAAGTATAAAAAATAACTTCGTATAGTGAAATGAGCCTTACATTTTTTTACATCTTAACAGGATTTAAACAATTATTGCTTGTAGTTAGATTACTTTTTTTATCATTCTATTCACAGAATGACATAAAGAAGTTTTGAACATTGTGAACAGTCTTATATGTTACCAGAGACAAAAACTCAAATATACGTATAATACTGGCAACACTAGTATTATCTCAGTTTGAAAAGTAGAAACACGACAGCTGCAATTATTATGAAACTGCTTTGTATAGCTGCAGCCCCGGCCAGTCTACATTTGAACATGTCTATGCGTGTTTCCTTGTTGTTTATAATGTTTTGAAACTCCGCCTCGACAATCTGTCCGTCGTAGTAAGTTGTGAGGTCCTCAAATGGGTACTCGTATCCTTGGAGGCATTCACATTTGTACCCACCAGCTTCGAATCCTCGACCCAGGATAGGTACACACTGTTGAAAGATAGATACTAATATAAGTAAAGACTAGACTGACAATTCAGAACAAAGGCTATGTAACGGCTAGGGATCATATGTTGTATTTTCATTTAATTTCATTCGACAGTTACTGTTATTAGGCAAAACGCGAAATAAGGAACTTATTAGAAAATAAAATTAAAATCACGTTGACGAAGTGCGCGCATAAATAATGACTGCGTTTTCTTTGTCACAGAAACAGAAACTTTTTTATTCAATATAGATTATAAATAATACTTATTGGAAGTCACTCTTTTGTTTAATTACAACTAAACAATACCTCTGTCCTGGGAAGAACCAGCAAGAAACCCAGCGAGACTTTTTTTTAAAATAACAGCTTACAATCATGTATGTTACAAAAGTAACCACACAAAAATATTAGAAATAGCTTGGTAGTGATCACCTCATTCCTAGGGATTATTATCATCCATAAATTCCTTAATATTATAATAACCCTTTTTATACAAACTTTGTTTAATAAAGACTTTGTGAAGGTCAAATTTTGTATACTTTCTGGGATTTAGTTGTAAAAGCGTATACATCGCCCCAAGAATGAATTACTCACTCGGTGGAGTCAAGTAACATGAAACAAAATCAGTATTAGAGTGTCAAAAACAAAGTTCGCGGATTACAAAACAAAGAACTAGTCTTCTCGCTCGCTTGCAGTCGACTAAAGGAGTTACGGAGAATTGTCCATAACTTAGTGCGCAATATATTAGGGACGCAGAGCCCATCTAGTAGTGTACATAGAAGTCTTTGAATATAAGCATTATTATAATAAAAATAGTGTCTTTAAATCACTGGCATCAGTCTAAACTTTTAAAATGTAAACACTATTCCAAAGTTCAAATTAATATCCCATCAAAACTTTGGTTCTTTCAATATCGCAACTTCAATAAAACAATCACCTCTACTGTTTTTCGCTTTCGCTTTGGACATGCTTGTACTCCGGTACACTTGGCTATACTAAGGATCAGGAATAGCTCAATTTGTGAATGTGGACTAGACGAAGGATCCGTAAATCATCAACATAATAAACAAAAAACACTTTGAGTGTCCTAATCTTTCTCACTCTCTCTATGATATCCTGCCCAATTACGTCCCGCGTCCTATAAATTTCCAGTATTTGTTGTTCTTAGTGTATACTCCTTTTGTAAATATTTTGTGTGATCTTATTCGTACTAATAATATTAAACCGTAAAATTACTAATCAATTTTGGTGATGGTATTTAAAAATGTGACGTCTTTTGTTGTACATTGTGAACCCACTCGTAAAATTGAGAACTCTTAATATAATAAATATCTACTTGTCACTCCCATGACTAACTTGACACTGGCAAAATTCTATCAAGACAAGCCATAATTTAAAAGAAGAAGTATCCTTAAATCGATGGTGAAATGACAGAAAAAATCTGATGACTTCCAGACCAGCGACAGGTAGTAGCGTCAAAAGTCGTAATGTAATCGTCGATCCATCTGCCAAGCGTGACGTTAAGACAAATTTTTACAAAGGGAGAAACACATGTCTGTAATAAAGAACCACTTTGTCGTTCTCTTCAATTTCAGGGCACTCTTCTTGCTGTTTAAACCTGCATCGGAATCCTTGGCACATTTCTAGAGATATGCAGTTCTGCAGTTACTTAGAAGGATAGGTTAAACTGGCATCGAAATAGCTTGGTGTGCTCAGTACATCGAGACAGTATTTCAGGCCAGCCCACAAGGCACAGGTTCAGCCTCATATGGAATTCAGTTCTAGTCTCTACGCCGGGGCACCTTTGTATCAGCTTGTTCAACTTGACCGTATTTAATAGAGAGCAGCCCGAATTATCAACGACCCAGTTTTTTCCAATCGGCTTGATCCACTGGCCATGCGAAAAGACGTTGCGTTTCTGTGCATCTTTTACCGTATGTACCACGGGGAGTGCTTAGAGGAATTGTTCGGATTCATTCCAGCCGCCAAATTCCATCCTGTCACCAGCGGTTTTTCTGGACCAATACAACTTAGGAACCTTCAAGAAAAGTGCCTACTCTTGTACAAAAATCCGACAACACACCTGCAATTCGCCTGGTGTTGCAGATGTTCACGGGCGATGGTGATCACTTATAATCAGGTGAGCCGTATGCTTGTTCGCCTCCTCTTCCATAAATAAAAAAAATGTCCAGTAAAATTAGATAAACTAGTCTTTTCTAAGATCGAACGTGCAATCTTTCTTTATCTTGTGTTGCACCTTTAAAATAATCCTCTTGCTTGCTTACTAGTTACTATATATTATGCTGAAATAATAAAAAATTACTCACGTAAGAGGAACCTCTGTCGCACTTATCGGTCCCTTTAAACGCATTAGGCACATAGTACTTGTCGGGACACTGGTTGATGTCCAGGGCCATTAGAGACATCGTAACTGCTACCACACCCCTGAAATAAACGAGACAATTTAAATAACCTGATAATAAGTGGTTACTGTAGCTCATAGATATACGAGGGTGGATTGAAAAGTACTCGGCCTAACACAGATCCATTCAATTCTAAAAATCAAATCTACCCACATTATTTAGTTCAGTTCAGACTAGTTCATTGTGTGAAGTTCGAAACGTGTGCAATAATTAGTTGTGATTTTATAAATTTATTAACAAAGTAATCGGACATAATTTCGGCGAATGGAGCAAATCGAGCAGCGTGCCGTCATTAAGTACCTCCATAAGAAGGGGCTATCATCAAAAGCCATCCATGATGACATGGTCAGTACATTAGGCGATTGTACTTTGTCATATTCATCCGTCAAAAAATGGATAGCAGAATTTAAGCGTGGTAGAGAGAGTGTGAAAGATGAACCCCGCTCTGGAAGGCCTTCGACGTCAACTACTGACGAAAATATTAAAAAAGTACTTGATTTAATAATGGGAGACCGCAGATTAAAAATTAGAGAGATAGCCGAGATTATAGGCATCTCTTATGAACGAGCTCAAAACATCATTGTCAACGAGTTGGGTTTCCACAAGGTGTCTGCGAGGTGGGTTCCGCGACTGCTTTCAGTTGAACAAAAAAGGACGCGATTGACTATTTTACGCGACTGTTTGGAGTTATTTGAAGCCGATGCAGATGATTTTTTGAATCGTTTTGTTACTATGGACGAAACATGGGTTCATTACTGTACACCGGAAACAAAACAACAATCAAAACAGTGGAGAAGACCTGGTTCACCACCCCCTAAAAAGGCTAAGTCGATTTTGTCGGCAAATAAGGTGATGGCTTCAGTATTCTGGGACTCGAAAGGTGTGATTATGATTGATTATCTTGAAAGGGGTCAGAATATAAACTCTGATTACTACTGCACCTTACTACGTCGTTTACGAGAGGAAATAAAAGAAAAACGTCGAGGAATGCTCAGAAGAAAAGTCCTGTTTCATCAAGATAACGCCCGTGTTCACACGTCAGTACAGTCAATGGCTGAAATTCACAACTGTGGCTTTGAACTGTTACCGCATCCGCTGTATTCACCTGATCTGGCACCATCAGACTTCTTTCTGTTCCCTAACCTAAAAAAGCACTTGGGAGGTCAAAGATTTTCGACAAACGACGAGGTCAAAGCAGCTGTAGACGCATATTTTGACTCTAAGGAAGAATCATTTTTTTTCAACGGTCTAAATGCTTGGAAGGGGAGGTGGCAAAAGTGTATTGAACTTGATGGTGATTATGTAGAAAAATAAAAATATAACTGATTTAGTATTTGTTTATTTTCTTGGTTAGGCCGAGTACTTTTCAATCTACCCTCGTACTTATATACCCAAATGCTCAATTTTGCTGCCGCTAGGTCTCGTGCTGTCTCTCTCACTTTAAGTCAACGTGACTGTGACACCACGAGACAACGACATCTTAAAATTGAGTAGCATTTGACTATTTGGCTATTACTTACAAAGACAAACTTCAAAAGTAAAAGCAAAGACTTCTCTGTATACTAATATACAAAGGCTACAGAGGCAGAATACGTCTTGCTATATAATCATCATCATCATTACAGCCCTGCGCAAGTCCACTGCTGAACATAGGCCTCGCCCAAGGAATGCCACAAAGCACGGTCCTGAGCCACCTGCATCTTTCGACTTCCTGCATATCTTACCAGGTCGTCACTCCATCTAGTGGGGGGACGCCCTACACTTCGTCCGCCGGTACGAGACCGCCACTCGAGAACCTTTTTTCCCCATCGGTTGTCGGTTCTTCGAGCTATATGACCAGCCCATTGACACTTCAGCTTACTAATCCGTTGGGCTATGTCGGACACTCTGGTTCTACTGCGGATATCCTCATTTCTAAGTTTATCACGCAGAGAAACTCCGAGCACAGCCCTCTCCATAGCTCGCTGAGCGACCTTGAGCTTCCTCATCCGGCCAGCAGTGAAGGACCACGTCTCAGTTCCATAGGTTATCACTGGCAACACGAACTGGTTAATCATTAGGACTACTAATTAAAATTTTTAAATAACATTTTTTTCAATGTAGCTTCAACGTAATGAAACAAGAATGACGCATAGTACAGAATTTTATTACTTGTTTCAGGCAGATATGATTTCGCTTGCAAATGCCACAAATAAAGTGGTTGACAATAATGTCTGCTTTCTTAGTACACACGGACACAGACAGAAAGATAGACGGATTATAATATGCATCCACCACACGCAAAATACGCGCATAGACGTGGAGTTGCGGAAAACAGCCCGTCGTAAACTACTTGTAAACTAATATGCATCCATTATAAATTTTACCTGCCATCCCTTCCCTTACAATACCAGAACTGGAGACCCTTTTTACTGGAAACAAGACATTCATTCTTAGTCCTCAGGGGTGACAATGATTCTGCATTTTGATTTTTAATTGGGGATAGATGTAGACGTCTTTGGATCGAAGCATTCACTTACCATCAGGTGGACTGTTGGTTCGTTTTTCACTCCTATTCTATAAAAAAAATAACCGAATATCTGTACAGACTTGGTTAATTTTTCTTTTCTTTAAAAAATATGTTCCCCCACAGTAGGAATTATTTACTCTTGTATCATAGATGCGGCTTTCGTACATAAAATAATAGGCCAAATAGACTTACTTGAACTCCAACTTTTCTTTAACACTGTCCCATCCAAAGAACGGTGACGCGTATGTGATGGCCCACTGCTTCACATGTCCATCGCAATCGTAATACGGCCTAGTCCAGTGGCCGTCCTTTATGTTGGCCGCTCGGTAGAATGTCGGATACTTCTCGTATTGGCGTAGATGCTTGCCCAATTCATCGTCACGTAGCTTCATCTTGAGGAAGAATTTCTCAAGGCCGTCGAAGTTGGTGGACCAGCGCTGTTTCAAGAATTGGAACAACGGCTTGTTCGTGTATACCTCCTCTAAAAGATTGGGAAAGAATAAGTAGGAAAATAAAAACTTCTTTCAATCACCCAATTAATTTCAACATTGGCAACAAACGAGCCACAAGCGACATCTGGTGAGTAAATTATTAGCCCTCATAAAGAGTTGTCTTAACGAAATTATTAAATTAACTCACCAGTCTTATTTAATCTTGCCAGATCCTCCAATTTGTACTTCCTTGTATTTAACTCGGTTTTATAGGCATACGGCGCAAAGTAAGTACGATTTGTGAACTTGTTTCTGTCCCAGAATGTACCTTTAAAATAAAATTGTGTTTTCGATTATCTTAAATCTAAATAACAACATAAAGATAAACACACACCTGTCGCCCAGAGGGGTAGGCAGAGACTATGGTCTTCCATTTGGCACTATCCTGACAAACCTCTCTCGCCTCCTTCACATCCAAATACCTCTACACATACACACTTGTCGGTTAAGGGTACTCTTAATTTGGCCCATTTTCAATATATCGCCAATTTGGTCGATAAACTTTCGCCTGGGGTATCCCTTCCCGACTCTAACGTTCACCTCTGCAACATAAATTTACTTTGTCACTCTTTCCTCATTCATTCTTTCTACATGACGAAACCACCGAAGCATTCCGTTCTTAATCCTGGTCACAATGTTATCTTGCAAACCACACTCTTCTCTTATCACACAATTTCTCACTCTGTCATTCATAACGCCACATCAATAGTATATCCAATATCCAGGCGAGGTTGGTGCGGGTCGCTAGTTTTTTATTATAATTAAAGTAACAAATGAACCCACACAATGGCAAGTGGCTACTGCAGTCCTTGGACACCTACAGCCTACTTCGAAGAAAGAAGGCAACAGAGGCGTTGTTACCTTTGTGGACTAATGTGGTATGCCTCACGGCCTGTATCTATATCCTTCAGATGAGAACACAGCAGCGCACGCACAGGGTCAACCATCCCCTAGACCGACCCAATTTTAATGCCTCTGTTGGCATGAACACGAGGGCATTATTCGCGCGCATGAGCGTGAGTGGAGACATGTATTAATATCTAGGGGATGATTGATCTCTTGGATCGGTCTGCCTTCTTGTAAAAGGTTTTAAAATTGTTGTCTGGCTAACATATTATATAAAAATGGAGCTAGAGAATGTAAGTCAAATTGAATAATTTTTTTGACAGTTTTAAAGCGTCTGAAAAGCGATACTGCCGACGGAAAGTACCTTGGAGTATTGATGACTGAATTTTAACGATATTATTTACGTAAAAATAAGCTGGGAGAATCAACGTGAGGTGAGTAATGTTTTTACGTACTTTGATTACCTGATACCTGGAAAATGGCCCTCTAGCCAAGCTAGCAGATAGGCATGCGATCATGATACATACTAACACTGTTCAATGATACACATTTCGTTCGTCAGAAAATAAGTGACGTCTAGTGGACCTAGGATCTTGCTCTACTATAACCATAATATTTTCTTTTATATACTATTACTCTATTGGTATATAAGAAAAATTGTCCTGAGCTATTGAGGTTGTTCTTCCCAAAATAGAATATTTTGCAATTAGTGGTAATTTTTAAAAAATTTAATCTATATATAATTTAAAAATCTATTTTTATTTCTAAACACTCAGCAGTTAACTAACCGGTAATATATAAGACATAAGGTAAGTAAAGAGCCGTGGTGCTCAGATGGTTAGTGCTCACTGTAAGTTTTACAGTACACAAGCAATCTAGGTTCGATCCCCGCCGGCACCAATGAAATTGTTAATTGCAATTTTAAGTGCTGATTTACCACGTGCTTGGCGGTGAAGGAAAATATCGTGAGGAAACTTGCAGTTCGCCAACACACATTGGGGTAGCGCGGTGGACATTTCCTTGCCCTAAAACGCTCTCAGAAATGAGGCGAGGCCTGTACCCAGCAGTGGTACTTTATCGGCTGTAATTTTTTAAGGTAAGTAAAGTAAGAACACTGTCGTCTTAATCATTTTAAAGTAATGCGTCTTGACAAATGCAGAGACTTGATAGGTATATTCTTGTATAAAGTTCTAGCAATGAGCCTTGAATCAACGACCTAGTTGAATCAACCGTTGAATCTCCTGTCAACGTATTAACGTTAACCGTTTATGAATCAACTAGTTGAATTCGTCAACGACGTTTACGAATTTAACTCGTGCGTCTCGTTAACGCAACGAACTGAGCAAATTAAATAACTTACGTAGAAAATAACGTCATAGATTGCGAGCGATGGTCATGTCATACAATTTGAACTCTAAGGAACCTACAAAAGAGTTTATTTTCGAATATTTATTTTAAGAATAGTATTTATAACGATATTAGTGGAATGGCGCGCCCCGCTCGTGCCGTCCGAGAGAAATAGGTTAATTCTAGTTTGTTTACGTTTACGAACGATATGAAGTTTGCTTTCTTTCATTTTTGATTGACAGTTTGTGACAAGTTACGCGTAAATGTTTAGAGTTTAGACTTTTTAGTTAATGTTTATAGTAACAGTGTAAATTTGTGTTAATATAATTGCAATTGCGTATATTTGAATAAAATAGAACTACTCAAGGTACAAAATTGAAAATGTCGGGACGTACCGGCGTAACAGTGAATTGTGACTGCATTTCGAAAAAATTAAAAACAAGCCAAAAAATATTTAAAAAAAAACTATAAAAAACATTGTAAATAATTGATTTGCGCACATAGAATCAGATGATATTTTAAATACGCCTGAGTAGAATATAGTTTATAGCTAATTGTATTCATTCAGTCCTGATCCTGAAGAAAAAGTATAAAGGGAAGGTCATCTAAGTAGAACCATTAATCAAACGTTTTCCGATACATACATTGAATCAAATTGTTTTTAAAATTGAGCGTCGTAGCGTTGAATTAAAACCGTCCAACGAATTAACGGTTTACGTTACAAGTTGACATTAGTAGTATGTTAACTCGTTGACTAATTCAACTAGTTGACAAACATAACTCAACGTTAACGGAAAAACCGTCAACGACCCATCGCTGTAAAGTTCTAAGGAAAATTGACTAGCTTGCAGGCGTATTCCCTAACATTGTTGATATCATAATTACTAGTAAATATACCAGTCTCTTTGTAGTGCATTGTGTCATGTAGTACAATATTTTATATTTGTACTTTTGTTGCTAATTATTATTGTTTACTTATTTCATTTCTCCTTGTTGGAAAATGACTGTTTTAAAATAGTTATAGATAAAGTCTTAAGGGCTTGTAGCATGTGTATATAAATGTTAAATTTAACAACTGTCGACAGATAATAAATGTAAAAAATATTTTTATATACCTTACACCTCATATTTTGAAGAAATTTAATAAAACATTAAACACAACACACCTGCAGACCAAATCTTGGAGTCACCGAGTATGATCGCAAGCGTTTCTCCAATCATCTGATCTTCAGTGAGGGGTTTGTCAGCAACCCTGGTACCACTGAAGATTTCATATGGATCCGATACCTGCAATGTTAATATGTAATAACTCTATGATGTATATGATTCGAAAAAGCTTTATTTGTCTCACTCCTAAAATATTTATCAATATCTATCAACAAACATACTTAAAACCTTTGCTGGAGTTTGCATTTGTGATATGGGATCCGTATTTTCATAAAGATAAAATACTACTGGAAAATTTTCAAAGGAAGGCTACCAAAATGATAAAACCACTGTGAAACATGATGTATGAGCAACAAATGAAAAAGCTTAACCTAATAACAGAGTGCTGTAGATAGAGAGGTGATTGAAACACAAAAATACTGACAGGATATTGCAATGTACCTACTCTGCAATTTTTTTTACTGAATAGCAACAAACGTCTGAGAGGACATCAACTCAAACAGCCATAGGGCTTCTAAGTGGAATCCTATTGTTGCGCGCCACTATTAATGTCTTGTACATAGCAACACTAGAAACACTAGCGCCCTCTAGTGTCGAGTAAAAGAAAGTGTTGCGCGCCACTATTAATGTTTTGTACATGGCAACACTAGTTACACTAGCGCCCTCCAGTGTCGAGTAGCAGAACTAGAAGGCAGATCAAGAAGCTTCAACAGTTGCAGATAAACTAGTTCATGAAATCTTCTGTCGTTTTGGAGTACCTTTAGAGATTCACAGCGATCAAGGAAGGAATTTTGAGTCTCAAATATTGCAGGAAACTTGCCGAGTTATGGGTACTCAGAAAACACGAACAACTTCTTACCACCCACAATTTGATGGAATGGTAGAACGATTTAATCAGACATTGGAAAGGTACCTGGCAAAAGTTGTGGAAAAACGGCAACGAGACTGGGACAGGCACATACAACCGTTTTTGTTGTCATATCGAAGCGCTGTTCACGAAAGTACATCAGTGACGCCAGCTTTCGCAAACTTTGGGAGAGAATTACGGCTGCCTGCAGACCTGATCACCGGAATACCACCTGATGCCCCACGCAGTATAACCGATTATGCAAATGACTTGCGGAACAAAATGAATGACATTTATGAGCACGTCAAACAGACGGGCCAGCAAACGTCTGAGAAGATGAAAACACGGTATGACCCCGCAAAATGAACAACAAGGGGTTTGATGAAGGTTCACTAGTGTGGTTACACAATCCAGTTAGCAGCAAAGGGAAATCTCCTAAGCTTCAAGCTAAATGGGACGGACCGTACCGGATTGTGACAAGGATCAATGACGTAACCTACCGGATACAGGAAGGTGCCAAAGGTACTCCTAAGATTGTCCATGTGGATCGACTGGCGCATTATTATGGGGCCAATAATGCTCGGGACGAGCATGTCTTAGGAGGGGGCAGTGTTGCGCGCCACTATTAATGTCTTGTACATGGCAACACTAGTTACACTAGCGCCCTCTAGTGTCGAGTAAAAGAAAGTGTTGCGCGCCACTATTAATGTTTTGTACATGGCAACACTAGTTACACTAGCGCCCTCTTGTGTCGAGTAGCAGAACTAGGAGAGTTGAGATCCTTCCAGAAATTTCGGGACCGATATGTACTCAAACATTCTAGATGTCGCTACAGTAGAAGGTTCTGGAAACTATCTGAGGCCCTATATAAGGCCGGTATAGACCACGACCGGGGCAATATTGAATTGGCGATACAACAGAATACTTCGAAGCGAAATAACGGCGAACTGTGTTTTATTATTAGTGTGATTTTAGATTGTAATTAGTGTTGTGTAATTAAAGTGTCAATTTTGGTAATTCAATCGGCAGTTTTTAATTGTCTCGAACCCCAAGCTCGTAACACTATGAAGAATTTTATCACAAATTGTGTTGTCAACAACTGGAATAAGCTACCACAAAATGTGATTAATGCTCCAACATTGAATGCCTTCAAGAACAGATTGGATAAAATCTCTAAAAATTAAGATTTGCTTTGTAGCTGCTAGTGTGTTTATGTAATAATAATAACACAGTCCACCTGATGGTAAGTGGTTGCTGTGGCCCATAGACATCTACATCTATCTTTGTTTGTGAATTAAAATGCAGATGCCCGTGAGGACTAAGATGGAATGCCACTTTTCCCGTAAAAAGGGTCTCCGGTTCTCTACACTCACCATACACATGAAACTGTATGAAAAGGGTTATTATAGTATAAATGAATACATGGTTGATACACCCCTGGGAATGAGGTGGTCGCTTCCAAGCAGTTTGTAATGATAAATTTTGTAAATAGTTTGTAATCATTAACATTGTAAAATTTATTTAAAAAAAGTCCCGCTGGGTTTCTTGCTGGTTCTTCCCAGAACAGAGGGTTTTTTCGAACCATTGGTAAAGTAAAAAATGACTTTCAATAAGAATTACACATGTAATGTATATTGAATAAAAAATTATTCTATTCTATTTTATTCTACGAAACACAGTAGCATTAAGCTGCTGTTTTAAGCTGGTATTCTGTGAGAGCGTGGTCCTTCCCCGGTCGAGCCGATCCATTTGTACAACAACTATACTATTAATATAGCTGCAGCATGGCTCTACCACGTAAAAAAATTGTGGCTTATGCCATATTGACTTAAAAAAGAAACTAGATTTTGAAACAAATACTGCTGCTTCCACAATAGCTTGTAGTTGTTCCATTTCAAGTTGTTTTAAGTTGCCAATAACATAGATCTCTCGTTTCATTTCTCTCTATCTGCTCGTACAATGTGTAGTGGATAATTCTTCCACTACCACTACACAGTCGACTCTTTAATTATTTATTAATATTATAAAAGTGGACTTTTCATACTTTGAATAAAATTAAAATAAATACATATTTTCATTTTCCGCGGAAACGCATACCTGTAAGAACGCGCTAATGAAGTTTGCGAGTCGGACGGCCATCTTCGCTTGGTTTTCAAACTGCGCCTCTGCACCATATGCTATATCGCCATTGAGGAACAAGTCTGTTGGTTTGTACCTACAACGAACACAGTTATCGTGTTTAGGTTTCAACCTTTAAGACTAAGCAGGGCTTTCTTCATGGACAAGTGCCAACCTAAAGTTATACTATAATATAAAACGGCCTCCTTTTCTCAATCAAATTAAAATTATTTTTTTATATATGTATATACACCAGAACTCCAGATACGTTCGTTAAAGTTATGGCATGCTGAAATAACATATAAAACTAAATTTTAGTTACCAAAACAATTCACATAAATGGAGTTCAATTATAGCTTATAAATTGACTTATTGAAGCCTTTTAGAAAATCATACAAACATAAATGAAAATGTAAACCACAAAACACTAGAATAATAATAACACATATATAATTTCATGCCTGTAATGCCCCAGTGGGTAGGCAGAGTCCAAAGAGCAGCCCACTCCTCATATCACATTTAGCAAAGATGGGAAATTGCAAAAGAAGTGATAGGTCACTAAGTGGTTGAAAATGGACCATAATTCATTAATGTTTGTTATATTAAGAAAGCTGTATTTCTCTTTCAACACATATTACATATAAATTTTCACTTTCTGCACTGCTTCTCCATATAACCTTTAGGTGGTACAAAGTTTTCTCTTAACATATACCATATTATTATACAACATGTAACAAAAACCCTGTGGTTCCCGTAAGTGCGTTATCAGAGTCAGTATTCAAACGTAAATAAATAACTTTTTTTCAAAAAACTTGAACATTAAAAAAAATAATTTGTGAATTGTATTTGGTTTTATTACCTCTGCATTATCCGGAGAATAAGAGGATTGTGAAAGACCCCCCTTCACCAATGCTTGTGTAAGTTAGAGGTAATAAATCCACATGCAATTTACAAATTAATTTTTTTTAAATTAAAATTAATTTTTAAATGTTCAAGTTTTTGGAAAAAAAATTATAAAAAAGAAATATGGTCACGGGGTACTGTAGCCACTTACATTGTTACTTTAATGTTGTAACTGTTCAATTATAGAATCGCAAAAAAAATTACATGTGGCGAAACCACTAGTCACACTCACTTGGAGCAGTTGTGAGGCTGCACTCCCCGGATGAAGTTGAGCACCTCGAACACATTGACGCGTTCGGTGTGCAAAGCGTCCGGCCCGCTACTTGCATTCACGTACTCGTAGTAATGGTCCGCGTACAACGCACGTATGAACGGATGCGCCTTTTCCCAACGCACGGGCAATTTTTGTACCCCTGGATAGGTACAAAGTCATAATATTATATCATATTTAAACAACCACATCAGTGAAATGTCTTGCCTAGTGTAGTGGGATTAGTCTTGACGGGGATAGTGCACGATTTGAGGGAGGGCGGGAGGTGCTCTTCAAACTAGGTTACACGAACACTACACATTGAATAAAACTATTTTTACGAATTTTATCGTGAATCAGATGTCACAAGGAGTAACTTAGGCTACTTTTATTTTAGAAAAAGAATTAGGGTTCCGCGCAAAAAAAATTTAAACCCCAAATAACACGTGGGCGAAGTCGCGGGGAACAGCTAGTCTGTAATAAGTATGCTACAAGACACCTTATAGGATTGATGGTAAGCAATACCAAAGGTGTGAATTATTATTTTTGTAAAATTAATGTGACAAACACCGTGTAGTGGCGGTGTAAGAATATCCACTACCCCTCCCCCATATCATCCCGTGGGTGTCGTAAGTGGCGATAGAGGGAAACAAATTAGGAGAAGGGAATCAGCGTCTTTCTCATAAGACTTAAAAAGCTGTGGTTGCCAACCCACTTATGAAGCGTAGCAACTATAGCAAATAGAGGCAATCTATGACCTATGTTCAGCAGTGCACTTTAATAGGCCGTAACAGTAATTACAGAGAATAAGGAGAAAACAATATACTCACATCCAATTTCTTTACAATCAAAATTATTGTAATATTGATCAGAGGTAGCTCTCTCAATGATCTCGCCCAAATACGGTCGACGCACTATGCTGGGTAGTCTGTAACCGGGCCGACACCGACACTGATATCCACCACGTCGAAAACCCCAGCCATGTAGTGGTTCACACTAGAATTGAACACGAAGAAAATTACTGTCATTATTTTTTTCCTTCAATCACATTTTTTATTTTAGAACAACAAAATATCACATCTATTATAGTGGAACTATTTTTTATGAGTAAGGTTGTCAAACTGCAAACACAACAAATGGTAAGGGCATGCAGTGGCTGACCAACGCCTACATCTAGCCTTGGTTATGAATCAAAATACAGATATGTTGTAACCCCTGACGACGACTAAAGAGAAATCAATTTTTACCATTAAAAAAGAGGTTGACTTTTGTATACTTCTGCACTATTTCGTCGTTTGTTTTGGGCTTAATCAATGTACAATTTTGCTCTAATTGACGCTTTAGCGTTTTTTTACGTGAAAATATGTACCGTTACCATTACAGCCAATTAGTCTACTACTGAAGATAGACATCCCCCAGAGATTGCATCAAAGGCTTTGGCAAGCTGGTTGTCAACTGCAGTTTTTTATTTTTAGTTGTGATTAGAACGATGCTGCTGCTCATCTGATTTGTTTCCCTCTGTTGCCTCTTACGACACCCATGGGATGATATGGGATAGCGGATATTCTTACACTGCCACTACACGGTAATATCTAGTTTTAATGAAATTTCTTTTTTTGAGACATGTAGAAGTTGATTAATAAAAAAGTTAATCACATGTCGTTAAGGAATCAATATTTATCACTTTGCCAACCATATATCCTCTAAGACACAATCTATGGAAAAGGTCTACATTCAGCAGTGGACTTTGTTAGGCTGTTATAAATGTATGAATGAATGATTTTTTTTCTATATAAGTGGTTCTCATCTGCATAAGGCAAACCAGTAGACTAGTATATAATACCTAAAAGCATTATGTTCGCCCTTTAAAACTGTAAGGCCTAGGTGCAACCACGAGCAAAGTGAAGATGAAGATGAAACAATTTTAGATTTTTTTGATTTGATTTTTTGATGAGCTTAAGACTACTGGCGACCACAAGAAGAATTTTAAGGCATTTCTTAATGCCCTATTACTAGATTTGGTTATTGCTTTGGAGGTAACATCCATTTCTCCTTTAATATAACTTCCATACTCCCCTTCCTCAACCCCCTATCAAGGCAACTAATTCAGTTTTTAAAGTAGAGCAACACTTACAGCAATACAAAACTAATACTTTATAAGAAATTTTGAAAAATTCATAATAATCCATGAGGGAGCAAGGTATCATGATCAAAAGACAGCTCTAACCTTGAACTTTCTCATCCCAACTGTGAAAGCTAAATTATTTACATATATTGAAAGCAATCATATCTAGGTTTTGTTCACTTTTTTACCTCTGTTGTTTCCATTTTACACCTAGCAGTGCCAGCAAATCGATTCGGCCTGTCATTCCCCAAACTCACATTGCATTGATTTATATCTATTCTATCAAAGTCCATTTCCATAACAACGGCAGCAGTATACCTGTTAAATAATAACAACAATTCTGTAACTTTCTGTTCAACCAAATAAAAAATCCATGACTTCTGATCTGACAAAGGAATGCTTTGGTAGTTCAAATAGATAGTAAGAACAAATGAAGAAAGAGTGTCAAAGCAAATTTATTCTGCAAAAGTGAATGCTGCAAGTTGGCAAGAGACACCCAAGATTGAAGTTTATCGACCAATCTGGAAATATATTAAAGGCCGGCCAAATTAAGAATACCCATCACCGATAAGCATGTATTTTCTTATGTGGTAGAACCTGCTGCAGCTATATATTTGTTTTGCAACAGAGAGCCATAAGAGCAATTTATAACCTAGGTCTCAAGGGATCCCTTGGAGAAAAATTTAAAGAAATATATATATATTAACTTTGGCCTTTCAATATATTTATGAGAACTTATTGTATGTACACAAGAACAAAAATAGTTTTACTAAAAATAGTGATGTACATTCTGTAAATACCAAGAACAAGCATAAGTTAGTTATACCAGTTACTCGACTCCAAAAGAATAATAAATAATTTAAACCATTCTATCAAAAGGTTAAAATTTATAATATATTTATAATTTTTTTTTTTTTTATAGAATAGGGGCAAACGAGCTTGCGGCTCACCAAGCAAAAATTGTCTAGTAAGGGTTATTATAATACTAAAGAGTACATGACTAATATCTACGTGGTAGAGCCATGTTGCAGCTATATTGTGGTTGTAGCACGAATAGGTTGGCTCGACCGGGGAGGGACCACGCTCTCACAGAAAACCAGTGTAAAATAGCAGCTTAACGCTGCTGTTTCTTATGGTGAGTGTAGAGAACCGGCGACCCTTTTTACTGGCAAAGAGGCATTCCATCTTAGTCCTCACGGGTGACAACGCATCTGCATCTTGAGTCTGTATTGAGGATACATGTAGATATCTATGGGTCACAGTAACCACTTGCCATCGGGTGGACTGTGTGCTCGTTTGTCACCCGATCCAATAAAAACTAATAATAATAATAATAACCCCCTGGGAATGAGGTGATCACTGCTGTTTCTAAATGTTTTCATAACAATTGTATAAAATATTATATAGTAAATTGTGCTTTTAAAAAAAATATGTCCCACTGGGTTTCTTGCTGGTTCTTCCCAGGACAGAGGTTTTTTTTGCGAACCACTGGTAAAAGTAAAAAATGACTTTCAATAAGTATTATGTATACTATCTATATTGAATAAAAATGATTTTATTTTATTCTATTCTATTCTATTCTATACTAGCTGTTCCCCGTGACTTTGCTCGCGTGTTAGGGTTTTTATGTTTTTGTGCGGAACCCTAATTCTTTTTCTAAAATAAAAGTAGCCTAAGTTACTCCTTATGAAATCAGCTATCTGCCAGGGAAAGCCCCGTCAAAATCGGTCCAGCCGTTTCGGAGATTACCCGGAACAAACAGACAGACAAAAATTTAAAAAATTGTATTTTAGTTATACGTACCGTATTTACTTTCATATACATTTAGTAAAAAACTGTAATTTTGACATTACAAACAGACACTTCAATTTTATTTATTTGTATAGATTAGTAGTACAGTTGTAGCACAAATGGGTCAGCTTGACTGGGGAAGTACCACAATCTCACATAATACCAACTTAACACTGCTGTATTTCATACGGTGAGTATAGAGAACTGGAGACCCTTTTTACTGCAAAAGGGGCATTCTCAGGCATTTCATCTTAATCCTCACAGATGACAATGCATCTGCATTTTGATTCTTTATTGAGGATAGATTTAGATGTCTATGGATCACAGCAACCACTTACCATCAGCTGGACTGTGTGCTCATTTGTCACCCTATCCTATAATAATAAAAAAAGTATAGTGAGAGAGATTTGCTAGGATTGTGCCAAATGGAAATCTGTAGTCTCTGCCTACACCTTTGTGTGATGGATGTGACAGTTATTTATATATGAATGTTTGTGGTGAAGCAAAGAAATAAAAAATTATAATCAGCCCCTTATAAGTGCTAAAGAAGAGGTTATAATTATATAACACACTTACGTTGGAAATTCAATATGTCTAAATTGTGTGTGACGAGGGTAAATATCTGCTACAGGAGAAACTGCTCCCACAAGCCATTTGTTTAATCTTCCACAATCAAAGTAAGGACGAGTCCAATTTACTGGGCCTTGAATCTACAAAGACAAATGTAATCATATTAACAAAGCCCATTAACTGTAGTATTGGGAATTAATATTGACAACTAAAGGTTCTAATTATACACTTTGTATTACTGAAGAAAAACAAATGTTGATATCTAATTCCTTTTATAATTTAAGTAAAAAAATATATAATAATAAGAAAATAAAATTAATAAATGTCTAACCTCATCATTTCCAGGTGGTCCATGAAACGTAAATGTCTCATTGGTGTTATTTGAATACCTGATTTCAACTTGATATGTAGTCTTTGTGTCATGTCGTTTTTCAACTCTATCAGGCAACCATTTGAAATACCATTCATTTGTACGATAATAGTCTGAAGTATAATCCTGTGATAAACTCTCAGAGTCAAATGCTCCAAGATCTAGTACATGGAATGTGTTTAAAGTAGAGATCT
The DNA here is from genome assembly GCA_963668995.1 of Parnassius mnemosyne. NCBI lineage: Eukaryota > Metazoa > Arthropoda > Insecta > Lepidoptera > Papilionidae > Parnassius > Parnassius mnemosyne. Next base: position 49,788,241 of record CAVLGL010000002.1, read on the forward strand.
TTTGTAAATGCACAGGATCATTAAAATCATCAGCCCTAATTGCTCTAGGTGCAAATCTTGGCAGGGTCTTGTTAAAGAACCCTCGGTATGAAGACGTGTACGATGTATTGGGCGAGAAATAAATAGAACTTGCGTTTATATAAGGGTTTGCGGCAATGTCAGCTACTGAAGACAGAAAATAGTACATCATACCCGGATCATATGTATCATTTATAGCTGGTCTTATAAACCTTGACTGAAGAATATAACTCCAGAAAAAAGCTCTGTTCATAGCCATGTTGTGCAAATGCAACATAGCCGTTCGATTCGGAAAGATGGGATTTATGTTTATTTCCTTCACATCAGGATAGTGTGACACAGAGTTTTCGGGAAGGTAAAGATCATCAAAATGGGTTATGTAGCAATTATCAGCGTTAACTTTGTCGATCTTTTCGCGAATTTCATCAAAAGCATCTCGTACTTGCCATTCATACTGACCGGCCACACCCCACAATAATACATAGAGGGATATGAATAACAGAAAGCTGTTAATTTTCTCCATTATTACTCTTATCCTAACTATTACACTTATATTAAGGATTATAGAGTCACTGAGCAATACATTTCTTTAAATTTAAATTGAATTTGCCTTTAAAAATTTTATCTTTAACTCCTAGCTCCTAACTCCTAAAGACGTTTGTTTTCAAGTTTTTAGATAGAGCATAGATTTGTTGTTGTTGTTGTTGTTAGAATTCGCAAATTTACGGCAGGCAAAGCTCTTAGATCATACATTCTAGTCTGATTTCTTGTCTGTTAGTGTGATTTACAAAAAACTTTACAATATACTTGACGGCACCTGCACCATTGCACGTGCAGCGGCGCCCGTTTTGCTTGTATAAAATAGACGGAACGGCCGCCGTTAGGTATGCTGCTTATGCTGCTCCCCCTTTTCCCTAAAGGGGGTCGCTTCCGATTCGGCACAAAGGCCACACAAGCCAATGCCAGTCTCACTGGTGGTGTTTACTGGGTAGGCACTTTTTCGGAGTGAGTCCCACATAACTACGCAGCCGGCTGTCGTGGTAATCTCGATACCTACTTGAACGATTTTTAATCGAGTCGTTCGCTCACTCACTCGGGACACGATTCATATCGTCAGTCATAAGCGAGGTCTTGAACGAGTGAGAGAGGTGTTTTAATGTTAAAATTCGAGTAACCTCAACCTCAAACGAGGCAACTCATGAGTGAGGGCCACATCACTAGTTAGGGCAGTCTTGGCTCTGGCGTGGAACGGTGCACTTGTCGTATTCCGTTACTAACTCATCCTTGACACATTGGGTAATTAATTCATGCAAACGAATTAATTATTGTTGTCAACTACAAAATTAGCTCTGTACAATTTGTAGTGTGTATTAAGTAAGATATTGTAAATTAAGCTTATTTAAAAGAATAGTCCCGCTGGGTTTCTTGCTGGTCCTTCCCAGGACAAAGGTTTTATCCTAACCGGTGGTAGTAGTACTATATTGAATAAAAGTGATTCTATTCTATTTTAAAAGCCTTTTCATGTAACTCTATACATCATAATAATATCCTTCATCAGAAGTGTGAACAAAGCTTTCCATTTAAGTTCTCTATATTCTTAATTACCCTTTATTTATTTATTTGTATGGATCTCCAACAGTTGTACATATTTAATTACTTCTAATACATCGATCAATCGACGGATTCAACTCGGTTGGGCAGCGTTCGGGAAATTACGGCACATCTTCTCGTCAGGTATACCTCAAAACTTGAAAACGAGACTGTACACCCAGTGCGTGTTGCCAGTGATGACATACGGAACTGAGACGTGGTCTTTCATTGCTGGCCGGATGAGGAAGCTCAAGGTCGCTCAGCGAGCTATGGAGAGGGCTATGCTCGGAGTTTCTCTGCGTGATAAACTCAGAAATTAGGATATCCGCAGTAGAACTAGAGTGACCGACATAGCCCAACGGATTAGTAAGCTGAAGTGGCAATGGGCCGGCCATATAGCTCGAAGAACCGACAACCGATGGGGAAGAAAGGTTCTCGAGTGGCAGCCTCGTACCGGCAGGCGAAGTGTAGGGCGTCCCCCCCACTAGAGGGAGTGACGACCTGGTAAGATATGCAGGAAGTCGATGGATGCAGGTGGCTCAGGACCGTGCTTTGTGGCATTCTTTGGGGGAGGCCTATGTTCAGCAGTGGACTTGTGAAGGGCTGTAATGATGAATACATGCCTTACATCTACAAATGACTATGTACTACCAATTTTAGGAGAACACATCTTTCTAAAACAGTGTTTATAATTTGACTGTTTTAATGGTAGTTGTAACAAAAAAAGACAGATAATAATTTTTGTAACATAAATAAAAGTTAAGTTTAGCATAAAGTTAGTGACTAATTAATTTTTCAAACTATCATTACATTTTTTCATAAAAAGTGTGAGACCGTCACAACCAATGTCTAGTGTTGCTATGTTTTTTACACATACATTGTATACACGTGATATACGTGTTATTGGAGAATTCTGTCCAAGTTTTGTTCTAGTGCTATCAGCCTTACAGAGAGGACATGGGTTGCGAGGAGGTTTCCGAGGTACATTAATATTAAATCTACTCAACAGCTCACTGTCATCAATTTTACAATGGAAAAGTTTATAAAGAAATTTGAAATCAAGAAGATATCTACGAACTGCCAGTGGTTTCATCCTAAAGAAATCGAGTATCTCTTTGTAGCACTCACTATGACTTGACGCCTTAAAACAAAATATTAGGTGTCTATTGAGTCTTTTTTGAACACGTTCAATTCTTTGTACATACTTATGCGTCGCAATGCGAAGTTCTTGAAAAATTTTGAGGGCATCTAAGTTACAGCGGAACATTAAAAATCCGCTACCATCCATCGCATCCATCGACTAGATCTGCTGCTGGGGGCAGGAATGCTGGTGCTTCCGAGTACTCGTTTTCCTAGCCCCATGGCCTACGCGTATCGGACTCTCGGCGTTCATTGCGCAGGTGATGTTGGAGGTCGTGAAGGAAGGCATGCTTTTGTATTCTGGAGCACATTACCACAGGAAAAGAGGGAAGTTGTACTCTCTAGCGCCTGTGGAGCCGTGGATGTGTGCGAAAGTGTTCCTGTGGCCCCGACAATGTGCGGTGAAGGCGGAACACCGTGGGGTTTTAATTGTTGCAAGTCCGACGTGAAGCGAATCCGCAAACAGTTTTTATTGATGGAGAAATTTTATTAAAATTTTGTAAAAGCGTGCGGTGCTTGATGTCATTTCTAGTAAATATTTTTGTGGATATTTGCAAAATCAGCATCATCGTAAAAATATCTGAGAAAGCACCCCACGCTTTTTTTTACAACAAAATGAGTTTTTTTTATTTTAATCATTATTTTCTTATTTTAAACTTATTGAAAATTATTTTCTACTTTTTAGTTCGGTTATCCACAAAAGCGTGTTCTTTTCGTTTTTTTTAAACTATTATTTATTAAAATTTTGAAAATTATGAGCAAGATCACTGAAAACGTCATCTGCTCCAGATCACAGTGCGTGGTTGTCCTAGTACCAGACATTCAGTTTGGATTTCAAATTTGAATTAATGGTTTAAATTCCCAAACTTAAAAGATCTGAACCTAATGGGTCATCCTGCTGTCTAACAGTATAATTAATAATATAATTTTCTTAAAAAAAAACAGTATTTTGACTGTAACATTTCCAAACTTACACTGTGTTATGGTGGTGTAAAAATATACACTACATCTGGGGTTCTCACGGTGTGCATCGCGGTGTCATGGAGCGCTGTAGATAGTAAAGAAGGGCGCCGTGAGGCGCTCGGGTTTACCATTCTCCGGAAACTAAACTTAGTAAATACCGCTCAGTGATCATTGTGGAGTAGGTGTCAAGCCTTATCGCTTTGAAAAAAAAATGAAAAAATTATAAATGAATTTTTGTGTCTCTCTTCATTTTTACACTTAGACACTTTTACCAGACACCAATGAAATTGTTAATTGCAATTTTAATTGCTGATTTACAAGGTGCTCAGCTGTGAAGGAAAACATCATAAGGAAACCTGCATGTCTGAAAAATAAAACAAAACATTTCGAAGATGATGGGGGATGAGTCGCTCGCGTCCGTAGGCTTTGACCACCTAATCCTAGGCCCACCCTACACGTGTCCCCCGGGTGGTGCTAAACGAGCGACAAAGCCGAAACGACAGACTCGGCCTCTCGCCGTATGGTAGCGGCGTAAAATCTACCACCCCTTAGTTCGCACCATGAGCCAAGTAGAAAAAGAAATGGCCCCGAGTTCCCGGCGCCCCTTTATTGGGGCAGGGGTGTGAAGAATCTCCGGGAGAAAAACCGGCGACGAGGTTCGCCAACCGTCACGTCCTGTCTCCCGGAGGGGCGAAAAGTGGATTGCGGAGGCCCGTCTGGCTACGCTGAATGTATGTGGAGCAATGAATGATAAGATGGATGAAGTATGCGAAATGATGAATGATAGAGGAATAGATGTGTTATGTGTGAACGAGACGAAACGAAAGGGAAGAGATGTCACTGCACATGGCATGTATACCGCTTACTGGTCTGGAGTAGACGAGACCGAGCGGGCATGCCAGGGAGTCGGTGTCATCTTTTCAGAAAGAATGGGTCAATGTGTGAAAGAGTATGAATGGGTTAGCCCAAGGCTGCTGTGGATACGACAAAAGTGGGCTTAAAGAAGTTGTTTGTGCTGGGGGTGTACGCCCCAGATATGTCTAAGCCCACTTATATCCGAGAACAGTTTTGGGACATGGTAAGGCTGGTGTTGATGAAATGTAAGGAAAATGAAAATATTATTATGTTAGGAGATTTTAATGGAAAGGTTGGGGTGAAGAGGTCTGGTTATGAAAGGATATTAGGAACGTTTTGCGATGAAAGAATAAATGAGAATGGTGAAGACCTCCTCACCGTATGTGTGGAAAGGAATCTTTTTGTAGCGAACACTTTCTTTCGCCATAAGATTATTCACATGTATACATGGGAAAGAGGGGATGATAGAAGCATGATAGATTTTATAATTGTGGATGAAAGAATGAGGAGCGCAGTGGTAGATACAAGGGTTTACCAGGGGTCCAACGTAGGGACGGATCATTACTTGGTATTATGCCGAATTAATGGTCTATTCTAACGTTGGCGGCATCGGACATCTGTGTCTACCACTGCGTTACAGCGTATAAGAATAGAGAGGTTACAAGATGAAGGTGTGAAAGAGAAGTATAAATGCAGACTGACGGAAAATATAGGTGGGTTGAATGAATTGTGTATGAATGATTTAGAAATGAAGAATCTATGGAATAATATTAAGAAAGTTTTAGTGGATGCAGCCACCGAAGTATGTGGTGTAAGTAAGAGAACGAATGAAAGGAAAAATAATACGTTGTGGTGGGATGATGAGGTACGGATGGAAGTTGAAGCAAAGAAGAGAGCATGGCTAGATTTACTAGCAACTAAAGCTGGTAATTCTGGCGGTATGAATGAGGAGATTGAAAGAAAAAAGGCAGACTTTAGACGTATAAATAAGAGAGTAAAAGAAGTTGTTGAAAGGAAAAAGCAAGAAAGGATAGATAAAAATGATAGAAGAATATCTGATAACTTCCAGGAAAATATTAAAATGTTCGGGAAGCTCGTAAGAACTGCCAGGGGAAATTCAAAACAGCCTAGAATGAATGCTATACGAGACGAGAATGGCTGCATGTTGAATGATGAAATTTCGAATTTAAAGAGATGGAAGGAATACTTTGAAACCGTGTTTAAGAGTGAAGAGTCGTCTGAGATAAGTGAAATAGAAATTCCGGAAGAAGTGGAGAGAGGTAGGGAGATAAGTGTAGATGAAATAATGAAAGCAATGAAAAGCATGAAAGCAGGTAAGGCAGCCGGATATGATAGAGTATCACTCGAAATGCTAAGGGCTGGTGAGGGTGTGGTTGCAAGCCTGCTGTACACCTTATTTAATTTGTGTTGGGAACTGAAGCGGGTACCAGAAGACTGGTGCAAAGCCGTAATAGTCCCAATATATAAGGGAAAGGGGTCGCAGCAGGACTGTAAAAACTACCGTGGTATCAGCTTGCTTAGCATTGTGGGTAAACTGTATGCTAAGGTGTTAATTGAGAGTTATGGAAGAAACTGATGGAAAAATTTGGGATGTGCAAGCTGGATTTAGAAAGGGGATGGGGTGTACGGATCAAGTCTTTTCCATGCGCATGATAGCGGAGAAGTTTTTGGCCAAAAACCAGAAAGTTTTTTGTGCCTTCATGGACTTGGAAAGGGCTTATGACAGAGTGGACTGGAATGTGTTATGGCAAACACTAAACTCATTTGGGTTGAGCGCTGGCTTGATACAGGCATTAAGGTCTCTATATAGGGACTCTAGTGCTTGTGTCAGGATCAACGGGGTCTACTTGGACTGGTTTGGCATTCATAAAGGTGTCAGACAGCGATGTGTGGCTTCCCCGTGGCTGTTTAACCTATTTATGGACAGTAGTTTGCAAACTTTGAAAGTTGAAGAATGTGGGTTGAGAATGGGTGAGTCAACCGTCAAATGCCTTTTGTACGCCGATGATCAAGTCATATTTGCATCGTCGGCGGCCGAGTTGCAAATGATGGTTACTTTAATGAATTGGTCATTGAAAGAAAGGGGTATGAAAGTGAACGCAAGTAAGACGAAAGTGATGATTTTTGAAAGAGAAGAAAGTAAAACTTTATGTGAAATAAGAATAGAAGGGGAGTTGATTGAGCAAGTGGATGAGTTTGTATATTTGGGATGTTTATTTAGCAGGGATGGTAGATATGACAAGGATATAGAACGACGAGTGAACGCAGGAAATAGAGTGAATGGGGCTCTACACGCTATTATGAGGAGTCAGAATGTGTCAACTAAGGCACGTATGGCAATTCATAATGCTGTGTTAGTCCCTACTTTGATGTATAGTAGTGAAAGTTGGGTCTGGCAGAAGAAACATGAGAGTAGAATAAATGCTGTAGAAATGCGGTCCTTAAGGAGTATGCTAGGGCTGAATCTGAATGACAGGGTGAGAAATAGTGTGAGAAGACCTTTTGTCTTAAGACAAAAGTGTGGTTTGCAAGATGACGTTGTGACAAGGATTAAGAAAGGAATGCTTCGGTGGTTTAGTCATGTAGAAAGAATGAACGAGGAAAGAGTGACAAAGCAAATTTATGTTGCAGAAGTGAACGGCAGGGTCGGGAAGGGACGCCCTAGATGAAGGTTTATCGACCAAATCGGCGATACATTAAAAATGGGCCAGATTAGGAGTACCCTTAACCCACGATCGTGTATGCGTAGATATATGGATGTAAAAGAGGCGAGAGAGGTGTGTCAGGATCGCGCCAAATGGAAGTCCGTAGTCTCTGCCTACCCCTCTGAGTGACAGGCGTGAGTGTTTATGTATGTACATTTCGAAGATGTGTGAAGTCCGCCAACAAAGATTGGGGAAGTGTGGCGGACATTTCCTTGCCCTAAGCCCCTCTTAGAAATGAGAGGAGGCTTGTGTCTAGCCGTGGAGATAATATCGCCAAATGTCTGCTGGCTCAAGTTGTTTTCAAAATCTCCCAATAACTACGCGCAATGTGACGTATATTATGAATCAGTGTACTATAAAGGATTATTATTACTTGATATTGAATATCTATAAAAACGAAGATTCCGAATGAAATAAAGACATGGCTTGAAAGATAAACATCCAATAAAAAACCATAATAAAAAAATCTGAGTCTACTCTACTGTCTATGGCTTAGGTTGTAACACGAAAATTTTCGTGTACATTATTTTAGCATATTTACGTTATTACATGCGATGAACAGACTTCAGAGCGCCATCTAACGTCATTAGTCCGAAGTAACTAGAAACGTATATTGACGAATCGAGCTAGCTAATTGCATGCAATTGACCTTTCGTGTTAGTTCGAAATCCTACCACGGATCGACGGTGGCGTGTAGCCCAAGGGAGGCCTAGTTCTTTTTGGAGCAAGCCGTTGTAATGATCGGACACGCACATATATAATTTTTGAATCGAAACGCCGGAACATGAATTTAAAGTAACGACTACTTGGGCGTACGGCCCCTTAAACACAATGTCTACGGGCAGTTTAATGTGTTGAAACACATCATCCCATAAATTGGGTCCTTAGTCCTTAGTCCTTAGTCCTTAGTCCTTAGTCCGTACTTTGAGTATGGTCCATTATCAAGTTTAACAATGTGAACGAGGCGAGGCAGCTTCAACGGGTGGCTATATTGGGATTGGGCGGCCAGGAGACCGCGACCGACGTACACCTGGAGGATATCTGTTGCCTCACTGCTTCGCGGGATTGACCATAAACAGTGTAATATTGTGTAATCCACCAGGTTAGTCAAAACCTCAGTTCGTAGGGTATTTTAAAGTGAAAACTTGATATTTGGAGCTATACATGTGAACTTTAGAAGGAAATAAACTATTTTTTGGCTGTATATGTATCTTTGCATTTTCATTTACTAATCATCCAACAACAGGCGCCCTGGGATACTTTTATTTTGATCTTCGAGTCCCTTAACTCTCCGATAACCGTAGCCGGTGAGTAACGCCCTAAAAAGTGTTATAAAGTGGCTACCCAACGTTGAACCTTAAGTTGCTGGATGTTAGTAGATGAATTAACCTCAATTGTAACTATTTAAGCTGTTAAAAACCCATTTAATATGAAAACTTAGTGAAATTTAATGTTAACATTTTTTTTTCTGATGTATGTAGATTTAAGTAAGCTTGAGAACAAAGAAAGTTTAACTTGAATGTGATTTATATATACTTAAATGAATTAAAACTTAACATAATAAAAATATTTGTGCTATTTTAAGTAGATATGTTTAATATCAACCGATTTAAGACTTTCTTGTAACCGTCAGTACATTTTAACAAAATGTCGATCCACAAGTATATAGACTCATTACATAAAGATGAAATCAGATATGAACTCGCCATTATTGGTATTTCCACAGATGAAAATGTAACCACCGATGCAGTGAGGAAGCAGATCCGCCAGGTGTACAAACTCGCACGCCGTGGAAGCATAAAGTGTGAACCACTCCAGTCACCCAGTATAGCCTCTGAACTAGAGATCTGCACCCCAAAGGTCGAACTTCTGGAATCCCAGCTGCAGGCGGGTAAAGTAGATGATCGCAATTTGACTCTTAAACTGTCTCGTCGTGCAAATTATTTGATGGATAGCTATAGCGACTAGCTCGACTAGATCTTCGTAGTCGTTTGATTCGCATTTTGAGTGTCATAGACGGTGAAGATAGCGACACGGATGGTGAGTACAAGGAAACTCAGGCACAGCCGTCTAACCAGAAAGTGGAAAGTAACGTGATCTATGTGAAAGATAAACCCTTGAACCTAAATACATTTAACTTAAAATTTGACGGAACCACGTGTGTTCGTGTATTTATTGAACGTCTTGAGGAACTTAAAGAGGCTCGCAACATTACTGAAGCTCGCATACTTTCAGCTTTTTCTGATCTTTTAGAAAACTCTGCTTTATGTTGGTTTAGAAGTAATAAGGATAATATCCACTCATATTCACAATTATTGAAATGCTTAAGGGACGACTTTGATATTCCCGATTTAGACTATAAACTATTAAATGAAATAAGGCAGCGTACACAGGCCAGACACGAAACGATAGTAGTCTATCTTTCCATTATGCAGGGAATGTTCTCGCGACTCACTCAGCCGTTGTCGAGTAGACAACAACTCGAAATCGTGATGCATAACATTAGACCAGAGTACATGAAAGATTTAGCTTTACATGATATAACCTCTGTAGACAAACTTAAACTTTATTGCAAACAGTTAGAAATTGCGCGGTCGCGTGCGGAACAATTTAGTGAACCTAACTTGAATAACTTTAAAATTAATAAGCGCCGCGATCTCACAGTAAACAAGTCTCTGTGCTGAATGAAGCTGGCTCTTCGAGGCAATTGGATAGGAAATGCTTTAGGTGTGGATTAAACACTCATTTCACCAATCAATGCAATTCGAAAGAGTTAGTGTGTTTTAAGTGTGGATTAAAAGGTGTTAAGCGTTCAGATTGTAGTAATTGCAATTCAAAAAACTAGTTAACACGGAACTATCCAACACCTTTAATAAAAATAGGTCTTATACGTCCAATAATGAACTGGTAGTTCTGTTTAAAAAAAATACTAGGGATATAAGACAATACTTAAAATTAAAAATATTGAACTTACAAGCTTTTGGCTTATTAGATTCGGGTGCAACTTGTAGCATTCTTGGAAATAATGCGCATTTGATCTTTTTAGAACACGGATTTCAACTCAACTGGTTTGACACTGAGCACTACGTGAGAACTGCTGTTGGTACGAGATTGCATTGCTTAGGGTATATGTCCTTACCTATTGAATTTAACAATAATTTCAGAGTGATTAACTTTTATGTTGTTGCACAAATAACTTCACCTATAATTCTAGGTGTTGATTTTTGGCAGGTGTTTGACTTAGGGAGTGACCTTGTATCCGAAGTACAGTTTGACCGAAAGTCGGAGTCATCAATATGTAATAGCATAAATTCGGTTTCTCTTAATAAAGGCCTTGAAGAATACGAGTCTTTATCCATAGAACAAAAACAAATCATGGATAAGTTAGTCCAACAGTTTGATACAATTAACACAGTTAAAGTAGGTTTGGGACGTACCAATTTAATTCATCACGTCATAGACACAGGGGATAGCAAACCTATTAAGCAAAGGTACTATCCATTATCACCTGTTAAGCAACTAGCACTTGAAAAAGAATTGGATAGAATGCTTAGTTTGGGAGTTGTGTCACTTTCACAGTCAGCTTGGAACTCACCTGTAGTAATGGTTCAGAAGCCAAATGGGGACCTAAGGCTTTGTCTAGATTGTAGAAAATTAAATGCAGTTTCCAAACCCGATGCGTATCCTCTCCCGTATATAAGCAGCATTTTGGACCAGCTCCGCGACGCGAAATACCTAACGTCAATAGATCTTTCCGCTGCGTATTGGCAAATACCCTATGATAGCGAGCAATCAGCTGATAAGATCGCGTTCACAGTGCCACGTAGGGGGTTATTTAGATTCAATGTAATGTCGTTTGGCCTTGTTTCCGCGTCAAGCACAATGCAGAGATTAATGGATAGTCTATTTGGTCCCGAATTTAACCACAAAGTATTCTGTTTCCAAGACGACATAATCATAATATCCAGCACTTTCTCAGAACATGTGCAGCTCTTGCATAAGGTCTACGCAAAACTCAGGGACGCAAACTTGACTATAAACATGGATAAGTCTATCTTTTGCCGTAGAGAACTTAAGTACTTGGGATATTTAGTTGACAAACATGGACTTAGAACTGATCCGGGAAAGGTAGATATTATATTGAATTATCCAACTCCAACTTCCGCTAAAGAGGTTAAAAGGTTTCTAGGCATGGCAGGCTGGTACAGGAGGTTCATTAACAATTTTTCGAAAATTAGTAAACCGTTGAATAAATTAACTAGCAAAAATGTCCGCTTTGAATGGACTACGGAGGCAGATGAGTCATTTAACCACTTAAAAACCGCTTTAGTGTCTGCTCCGATACTTAAATGTCCAAACTTTGATTTGCCTTTTTCTATCCATTGTGACGCTTCCTCAGTGGCTGTGGGCGGAGTCTTAACCCAGACTTATGACGGGGTAGAACATACCATAGCATACTGCAGTCGGTCTCTTGCCAAAAATGAAATTAATTTTTCCACATCGGAGAGAGAACTTATGGCCGTGATTTGCGCATTAGAGCAATTTAGATCTTATGTAGAAGGTACAAAGTGTAAAATAATAACCGACCACGCCTCGTTATTATGGTTTTATAAATTAAATAACCCATCAGGTCGCTTAGCCAGGTGGAGCATGCGATTGAGTCAATTTGATTTCGAAATAGAACACAGAAAAGGTAAATTAAATGTTATTCCAGACGCACTAAGTAGGATTCAAGTTGATGCAATCGCTACGCCAGCAACCAGTGATGCGTGGTATAGACATGTATACGAAGATTGTCAGGCCAACCCTCGCAAATATCCGCACTTCATGGTAAAAGACGATAGATTGCTTAGGTACTCTAAAAATAAATATGAGTTAACGAATGAGTTTAATTGGAAGTTAGTGGTACCCGAGGAAGACAGGTTAGATATTTTAAAGAAATGTCATGATGAACCAGTTAGTGCTAATTTGGGTGTCTTTAAAACCCACAAGCGTCTTAGTCTTAATTATTACTGGCCCAGCATGTACCGAGATGTGAAAGAATATGTTAAAAAATGCGAGATATGTAAACAATACAAACCCGTCAACACGGCTAGACCTGGTTTAATGGGAAACCCGAAGGAGGTTAACAAACCCTGGGAGGCCATATGTTGCGATTTGCTAGGCCCATTTCCGGTTTCTCGCAATAGGAATATTCACTTAATTGTATGTACAGACTATTTTAGCAAGTATGTCATGTTGCATCCTATACGGATCGCAACAGGCGCTGCGGTCGCTAAGTTCATAGAAGAGAAAGTGTTCCTAGTACATGGCGTATGTAAGACTATCTATATTGACAATGGCCCACAGTATGTGTCTAATCAGTTTAGGCAACTGTTACATAAATATAACGTACCGAATATCTATTATAACCCGCGTTATCACCCACAGGTAAATCAAGCCGAAAGAGCGATTAGGAACGTAGTTAACGGTATATCATGTTATGTAGGTACCGAGCATAAACGATGGGACGAGAACATCCCACAGTTGCAATGCGCACTTAATTCAGCCGTGAATGATACCACTAAGTTTACTCCGTATTTTCTTGTGCACGGACGGGAATTCATAATAGTTGGAATGTTACACAGCTTAGATAGCCCTCAGCCAGTTCAAAGATCACAAGTAACTCTCGGTGAACCACAAGCATACAGTAAAAAATTAGCGGAATTAGACACCATATTTAAAAAGGTACAAAAGCATATTAAAAATGCTCATTCTAGAAATGAAAAGTACTATAACTTAAGAAAACGACATGTTGAGTTAAAAGTAGATCAGATTGTATATAAACGTACCCATTACCTATCTAATGCCTCAAAGAGATTTACGGCTAAACTAGCACCAAAATTTCAAAAATGTGTCATAACAGCGAAATTATCACCTTTAGTGTATACCTTAGCCAGCATGGAAGGTAAGACACTAGGTAATTTTTACATAAAAGACATCCTTAAACAAGATGACTAATAGTTTTGTAGAATGTGAGTGATGAGTATGATTGAGTGAAAGAATGTAAGAATAATAAACATTTTCAAAATTCATTTCCACCGGTGAACTTTCTGAGATAAATAAGCTGTGATTGTATTGATGAACGAGCGATACATAACTAGTAGGTCATCTTATGTTGTGAACATCGGCGCGAGTTAGATAAGAATTTGTTCTTTATGTCCGCACTCTGGACATTATATAAGAAAATGCATACCAGCCAGTGCGTAGCATTACTTAAGCTGTTTCTTTTAACTTAATATGATTAAACGTTAATTCACTTAACTTAATGCGAGATAGATATTTAACTTAACTTAATACTTAATATGATTTCCAAATCACTTAACTACTCAACTTAATAAATAAGAACACGTTCGTTTTTCGACTACTTAGAGAAAAGTCGAGTCGAAACGTAAACATCGTGTGTAGGCTTAGTGCACTGTAGGTATTCGTTTCTGTCCCGTGATGTTACGTCACGCACCGCATGAATGGTAATCACAGAACACTAATACCCTTAGGCGGGTAATAGACTATTCGCGCGTAGGATTCGGGAACTTAATTATTCATAGGCGGTTGTATTTCATTATTGTAAAAACATGTAGGAATAAATGTAAATAAAGTTGCATGCCATTAGGTTAATATAGGTATAACAATTAGTGTAGTATTTTCTAACTTACAACACAAGTAGGTAAACTTGTGGTAGTGTTTTTTTTTTGTGTTAACAACACAAGTAGGTAATTACATTTTGAGGTTAAATTGTTTAGTGGAATATAATGTTACTAGGTATACAGATACAGAAATGAAAATTAGGTAATAAGTAGAGTAATAATGAGCCTTGTGTAAGATTAAACGTCGTAATTAAGTGATTAAGTGATGGCTTGGTACTTGTTAGTTGTTGGTGCATGGGTGACTTGGAATTTACTACCCGTGCGAATTTTTTTAGCCAGATTGGATTAGAGACGCATTACAACTTCTTCACTGTCTTTGGTATTCAGTCGTTGTTCTGCAGGTGGCACGAAATGTCTTCGGAAAAAGTATCTTCATTGCGAAGAACTTTTTAACCCAAGCAAAGGGGATGTGTAACACGAAAATTTTCGTGTACATTATTTTAGCATATTTACGTCATTACATGCGATGAACAGACTTCAGAGCGCCATCTAACGTCATTAGTCCGAAGTAACTAGAAACGTATATTGACGAATCGAGCTAGCTAATTGCATGCAATTGACCTTTCGTGTTAGTTCGAAATCCTACCACGGATCGACGGTGGCGTGTAGCCCAAGGGAGGCCTAGTTCTTTTTGGAGCAAGCCGTTGTAATGATCGGACACGCACATATATAATTTTTGAATCGAAACGCCGGAACATGAATTTAAAGTAACGACTACTTGGGCGTACGGCCCCTTAAACACAATGTCTACGGGCAGTTTAATGTGTTGAAACACATCATCCCATAAATTGGGTCCTTAGTCCTTAGTCCTTAGTCCTTAGTCCTTAGTCCGTACTTTGAGTATGGTCCATTATCAAGTTTAACAATGTGAACAAGGCGAGGCAGCTTCAACGGGTGGCTATATTGGGATTGGGCGGCCAGGAGACCGCGACCGGCGTACACCTGGAGGATATCTGTTGCCTCACTGCTTCGCGGGATTGACCATAAACAGTGTAATATTGTGTAATCCACCAGGTTAGTCAAAACCTCAGTTCGTAGGGTATTTTAAAGTGAAAACTTGATATTTGGAGCTATACATGTGAACTTTAGAAGGAAATAAACTATTTTTTGGCTGTATATGTATCTTTGCATTTTCATTTACTAATCATCCAACAACAGGCGCCCTGGGATACTTTTATTTTGATCTTCGAGTCCCTTAACTCTCCGATAACCGTAGCCGGTGAGTAACGCCCTAAAAAGAGTGTTATAAGGTTAAATCATAGATTTCGGACTTCCTATAAAGTTTGCGGTCTCCTTAGTAGTACCTATAGAACAGAACGCACAGTACTTTTTATATATACTAGGATATAATTACTATACTGTTTGCTTAGTAGTCTGTGGACATAGACTAATATATTGTCTGTGAATAGTCTAAGTGTCTATGGTCTAACCTTTGTTTGTATTTCTTTGATACCTAGTTTTTCTTCAATCTGGATTGGAATTTGGAAATGAAATATTTATTTTAATTTATAATAATGGCTGGCACATTAATTCGTGAGCTACATTACTATTAAATAACATTTAAAGTTTTCATAACAATGTTTTAATGTGAAGGAAATATATATTAATTGTTTATTTTTAGGTTCGCTATTTACCAATTTATCACTTTATGGAACCAATGCTACAAATTTGGTAAGTGCATGTCTCTGATATTAAAACGACATAAGTTTTTAGTATAAAAATAAGTCATCAGTAAAAAAAATAAACTGCAAAAAAATATTAACATTTTTCTTTCAGAGATCAGTACATACTTCTGCTGTATATTATGCGGCAAGAAAAGGCACCAGAGCGAAGGCTCGTGCCAAGAAAGTGAAAGTGGAGATTACTAAAGTAGGATTCATTCCTCATAACCAAAGAGGAAAGAATAAGTAAGTTTACTATTTGAATTTAAAACCTTTTATTTTGGTGTACCATGTCGTGGCACTGAGTGGTACTGTGTTGGCTATGGAATGCCGGAAAGATCTCAAATAGCTTTGGTGCATATCTATTTCCTAGCTGTGCTCCGTGGTTTCACACGTCTGACCCACTCAACATGGCACTTCGCTCATATAGGTGTTCACTGTTGGTTTCTCTCAGTTCTCATTAGGTGGCTAGGGTGATTCACAACCAATTGTTGAATTATTTAAATTGCATGCAGCATGTCATTTGAACGCAGTTTAAGAGAATGAAACATTCTCTTAAACTGCGTTCAAATGACATGCTATAAAGAGCAAAGTTTAGCTCCATAATATTGTTTTGATGATGAAGTAACTTTTTTTCGTAAGTATTATTAGTATTGATAAATGCCTAATAATACATACACATAATGCCATGCCTAATAATAACGCTCATAAATCACTTTTTAATTTTCAATGTTTTTGTCACAAAGTACCTTATTTTGGCTTTGTTGTTGTAATAAGAAATAGGTATATGGTATCACTGATTTTTTAGCCAAATACTAGATAGCTTATACTATTCCTCGTAAATCTAGCCATCACTGGTAGTAAACAAAAAAACTTCTGATTTATTATATTATTAGTATTGATAAATGTCTATGCTATATAATGCTGCCTTTATAGGGCTTTCGGTGCTAGATCTAGCACTTTTTTATCAGTGTAGCGTGCATCTAAAAATATTGGCACCCAGCAGATAATTTTCTTCTTTCTTTTTTATGGCGGTTTTTGATTATTTGCCAATGTCAGTGTGGAAGTGTTTATTAAATACAAGCTCAGTAGTTACAAATACTATGCCCATGTACTAAAGAAGATTGTGATAATACATGTATCTTATTCTTATTTATTTAAACAATTAAATTTTCCTTTTTATCTTTTAATACTAGTGGTTGTACTGTTGAATTACCTAGAACAAATGACAAACACAGTTGCTAGAACTACCTAGTCAGGTCAAGTATTGTCACACAGTAAAAACTTTTCTTTTAGAATGCTGGCCACAAAAAAGTTTATTGAATTCGAATTTCGAATTGTTCATGAAAATAAAACTGTATACTTTTTAGAATTTTACTCATTTTTAAATATGGAGTGGACGCTTAAAGAAGACCATGTTGCAGTTATTGCGTTGCATAGTTGCGGTTACGCGTCAATTCAAATTTTTGACATACTGAAAAATTTGAATATAACCAAAAGATTCGTTTATTGTACCATCAAACGATACAATGAAGACTCTAGTGTAGATGACAGGTCAAGAAGTGGTCGCCCTCGGTCTGTTAGGACTCTAGCAGTGATAAAAGCTGTGAAGGCGCGAATTCAAAGAAATCCCAAACGTAAGCAGAAACTGTTGGCCCTTCAGATGGGGTTAAGCAGGACCACGGTGAAAAGGGTGTTAAATGAAAACTTAGGGCTTCGGGCATATCGAAGAAAAACAGGACATCGTTTGAATGCTCGTCTAATGGACCTGAGACTGAAGAGATGCTGCGCTTTATTAAAGCGGTACGTGGGAAAAAAATATTGGGAAATTCTTTTTTCGGATGAAAAAATTTTTACCGTAGCAGAGAGCTACAACAAACAAAATGATAAGGTGTACGCACACAGTAGTGAAGAAGCGAGCAACCGTATTCCGCGTGTCCAACGAGGTCATTTTCCATCCTCGCTCATGGTATGGTTGGGAGTTTCTTATTGGGGCTTAACAGAGGTACATTTTTGTGAGAAAGGTGTAAAAACGAATGCAGTTGTGTATCAAAATACAGTCCTGACGAACCTTGTGGAACCTGTTTCTCATACCATGTTCAATAACAGGCACTGGGTATTCCAACAAGATTCGGCGCCACCTCATAGAGCGAAGAGCACACAGGACTGGCTGGCGGCGCATGAAATCGACTTCATCCGGCACGAAGACTGGCCCTCCTCCAGTCCAGATATTGACATGGACCTCGTTCGTGCTGCGATAGACGACTGGCCGCGCAGATTGAAGGCCTGTATTCAAAATCACGGAGGTCATTTTGAATAAACTTTAGTGTCATAAGAATCTATGTTTTGTTAAGTTCATTTTGGTATATAAATGGTTACATAATGAATAAACTTGTTTCAATTATTTTATATTAAACATGTGACAGAATTTATGACCTGACTAGGTACATTAGTATGTTAGTATTGACAAACATTAAACTTTTATACTATTAGGCCCAATTCCCCCCCCCCCCCCCCCCATCAACATGGTAGCGGAATTACACGCAAGACTACCCCAGGAGGGTACCAGCACCCCTGGAGAATCCCTCGCTGAGCATCCACGACCATGTTATTCCAATCCTGAGCGTGTGTGCTCAGGCTGTCCCGCGTATTCTGGGGGGGGCAAAATTCCGCTCAAAAACATAACTGCTCGGGGCAAACTGAGCAACAATTCCAAGGCGACCCCTGCCACGCTATCCGTGAATTTCTGCAACATCAGGGGACTTCACTCTAACCTAAACGCCGTCCACTACCATCTCGAGACGGCGAAGCCGGCCTTGCTCTTTCTGACCGAGACGCAGGTTTCCTCTCCGGCTGATATTTCGTATCTCTCCTGCCCGGGGTACAAACTGGAGCACTCCTTTGTGCCTCGGGCTGGAGTTTGCGTGTATGTCAGAGAGGACATCTGTTCTCGACGCCTCGGCAGTCTTGAAGGTTCGGACCTGTCCATCCTTTGGCTACGCGTAGACAGCGACGACCATCCGCGCGTCTACGGGTGCCTCTATAGGTCCCATAGCGGAAATGCCGAAACAGACTGACTCATCGACCACGTCCAAATGGCTACAGATTCCTGCTACAACAGGTCCCATCCGCAGAGATCGTGATCCTTGGCGATTTTAACGCCCACCATGCCAAATGGCTCGGTTCACGTTTAACCGATCATGCGGGGAGATCTGTTTATGACTTTGCCTTGGCATATGGTCTGACACAACTGGTTACTTCGCCTACGCGGATTCCAGATGTGGAGGATCATACACCTTCCCTGTTGGACCTTCTGCTGACCTCTCATCCGAACGGATATCAGGTTTCCGTCGATGCCTCTCTCGGCTCTTCGGACCATTATCTGATCCGGAGTGTGGTGCCACTCACGCTCCCTCCGCGGTTGCATTCTGCAGGTTGCCGCCGTGTTTGGCATTACAGGTCGGCGGATTGGGATGGAATGCGGTCTTTCTTTGCATCCTACCCGCGGTTTGCTTCTCGCCGGATGATCCCAGCGCTGTTGCTGACTCTGTCACTGATGTGGTGCTACAGGGAATGGAACTATTTATTCCATCATCTGTGGTACCCATCGGAGGCAGATCTCAGCCTTGGTTTGGTCGCTCCTGTAAGACTGCATTACGCAGTAAGCAGGAGTGTTATCAAGCCTGGGCTGCGGCTTCGGCGACTCGGAATGTAAACACCAGCACACTTAAAAAGAAGTATAACTTCGCCTCCAGGTCCTTCAAAAGAGTTATTGCCAAGGCAAAGTCAGAGCACATAGGCAGAATTGGCGAGAAACTAGTTCGCCTTCCTTCGGGAACCCGTGCATTCTGGTCTCTCGCCAAGGCTGTCCAAGGGAATTTCTGTAAGCCATCACTACCATCTCTGCACAGGGAGGACGACTCACTGGCTCAAGATGCAAAAGACAAAGCTGACCTTTTAGGCTCCCTTTTTGCGTCCAACTCGACTCTTGATGACGGGGGAAAACACCGCCGACCATCCCGCGGTGTGAGTGCTCCATGCCGGATGTGCTGTTCTCACAGAGCTCGGTTCGCAAAGCACTTCTCTCCCTGGACATCCAGAAGTCGAGTGGGCCTGACGGAATCCCCCCAATTGTGCTGAGGACGTGTGCTCCGGAGTTGGCACCGGTCCTAACGCGTCTTTTCCGGTACTCCTACTTCCAAGGCGTAGTCCCGAATTCATGGAAGATAGCTTTTGTCCACCCGATCCCTAAAAAAGGCGACCGCTCAGACCCGTCCAACTATAGGCCTATTGCGATCACCTCCTTGTTCTCCAAAATAATGGAATCCATTATTAACTGCCAGCTCATCCGGTACCTTGAGGATCACCAGCTGATTAGTGACCGCCAATACGGTTTTCGTCAGGGTCGATCAGCTGGTGATCTTCTGGTCTACCTGACCCATAGATGGGCGGAGGCAGTAGAGTCCAAGGGGGAGGCGTTGGCCGTTAGTCTGGACATTGCGAAGGCCTTCGATCGGGTTTGGCACAAAGCGCTTCTTTCGAAGCTCCCTTCCTATGGGCTTCCCGAGAAATTGTGCAATTGGATCACCAGCTTCCTTGCAGATCAGAGCATCAACGTCGTTGTAGACGGTGCATGTTCTGACTACAAGCCTATTAACACTGGTGTTCCACAAAGCTGTGTGCTATCACCAACGCTGTTTCTTCTGCATATCAATGATATGTTGCTAACTGGTAACATTCATTGCTATGCGGATGACAGCACTGGTGATGCTCTATACACCGGCCGTGCCAACATTTCTCGGGAAAACGTCGCCGAATACCGGAATAAACTTGTGTCTGAAGTCGAGTCTTTGCTGAACAAAGTCTCGGATTGGGGGCGACTAAATCTAGTCCAGTTTAATCCTCAGAAGACAGAAGTTTGCGCGTTTACCGCTAAAAAGAACCCCTTTGTCGTATCTCCTCAGTTTCAAGGCACTCCCCTTCTTGCCTCAGCCAGTATCGGTATCCTCGGAGTCGACATATCGAGTGACGTGCAGTTTCGTGGTCACTTGGAAGACAAGGCCAAATTGGCCTCTAAAAAGCTGCAGAGCGGGACAGTATTTCATGCCGGCACACCGCCTGCAACTTTACAAGGCGCAGGTTCGGCCTCACATGGAATACTGTTCCCATCTCTGGGCAGGAGCTCCCCAGTGCCAGCTCCTTCCACTTGACCGCATCCAGCGCAGAGTGGCTCGAATCGTCGACGACCGAGCCCTTTCCGATCGGCTCGATTCATTGGCACTGCGAAGAGATGTTGCATCCCTTTGCATTTTCTTTCGCATCTACCATGGGGAGTGCTCTGAGGAATTGTTCGGATTAATCCCAGCCGCCAAATTTCACGAACGCACATCGCGGCAGAACTCCCGATACCATCCACACCATCTGGATGATTGGCGGTCCACCACTGTGCGATTTAGAAGATGTTTTCTTCCTCGCACGACTTCCTTGTGGAATCGATTACCATCAGCGATTTTTCCGGACCGATACGACTTAGGGACCTTCAAGAAAAGAGCCTACTCCTTTTTAAAAGGCCGGCAACGCATCTGCAATTCCCTCCCTGGTGTTGCAGTTGTTCATGGGCGGCGGTAGTCACTTACCATCAGGTGAGCCGCATGCTCGTTTGCCCCCTCTCCTATAAAAAAAAAATATTAGTGTTAATAAAATCACACAGAATATATACATAAGGAGTATTTGTGTAGGTTAAAAGTGAATCAAAATTTATAGGACGAGGGATGTCAGGAGGGAGATGATCATAGAGTGAACAAGATAATTTAAGACAGTTAAAAATAATATGGTCAGAGGTTCCCTCATCTAACCCACATTCGCAGAGGGAACTATCCCTAATCCTCAGTTTGGCTAAATGTACTGGTGTACAAGCATGGCCAATTCTAAGTCTACAAATAGTTGATGTTGACTGCTGTGTGGTAGATGGAGTAATGTTACCAAACTGTTGGATAAGCAGGGAGATTCTTTATTGAGTCCAATAATGCTTTGATGAAATATATTCCAAAAGAATGTGTTATTTAGAAATGAGAGGATGGGAAGAGAGTTGATAGATTTTAAAAAAGAATCGGTCCGCATTTATTGGGGAAGATTTCATTGCCCCAATGATTATACGAAGGCTTTTCGTCTGAATCCTGTCTAGGATCTTTAGGGAAGACTTATTACATGGTTCCAAGACAAAGCACGCATAATCCAAATGACTACGAATAAGGGCATTGTACAATATTTTTTGAGAGAATGGGTGGGCCCCACTAAACTCCCGATAAAGCGCGAAGAATATTTATATTTTTTTCACATTGTTTGGGGACATAGTTGATATGATGAGAAAAGACTGGTTTGGAGTCAAGAATAACTCCGAAAAATTTTACATTCTCCCTAATTGGGATAGGTTCATTATTATAGAGAATGTCGATTTCAGGGAGTTGCCTATGGCGAGAGAAGATAACAACACTGCTTTTGGGAACAGACAAGGATAAACCATAATCAGTTAGCCAATCTTGTAAATAGGACATTGATAAATTCAAGCGGGAAAAAGCTGTAGGGAGGTTATCCAAGGAAATATATATAGCTATATCGTCTGCATATTGGAGGATGTTACAGAATGAGTTAACAGAAAGTTCTAGATCATAAGTATAGATAGAATAGAGCAAAGGACTAAGTATTGAGCCTTGTGGGAGACCCTTCCATACAATTCTTGGCAGGAGTAGAGAATTTTGACTATCAATATAAATGGATCTAGAAGAGAGAAAGTTAGAGACAAAATTTACTATCCTCACTGGAATACTCAGATTAAGCATTTTTTGCCTGAGCACAGGAAGAAGTACATTGTCATATGCAGACGAGATATCTAGAAAGACTCCAACAAGGTATTCATGTTTAGAGTAAGCTATACAAATATCAGTAACTAGAGTACTAAGGCTATCCATGGTGCTTAAGCCCTTTCGGAATCCAAATTGGCTTTTTCCTAGAAGGTTTTTGCTTTCAAGAAACCATTCTAAGCGATTTTTTATTAGATGTTCTAGAATTTTGGCCATGGTACAAGAAAGAGCAATAGGGCGGTAGCTTGAGGGATCAGTGTAAGGCTTACCTGGTTTGTAAATAGGTATAATAACTTAGGATTTCCATTCTTCAGGAGGAATACCGGACATGTAAATACAATTTAAAATAGAAAGAAGATCCATTGAATTGATCAAGTGAATCTACTAAAGCCCATCTGGGCTTTAGTAGATTCACTGCTATTAGTAATAAAAGAATAAGGAATTCCATCGATTCCTGGTGAAGAGTCTTTAAAACACTAAGAACTATATAACTCCTCATAAGAGGAAGGGGAGTCAAAACTGTGTTGATAGTGCAAGGACTGTGATTGAAATTCTATACTTTCATTGTAAGATGGTACTGACGGAGGAGCAAGATTACTAGCAAAATTTTTTAGCCAATAAGACTGATCATTAGAAATTGTGTTTTCAGAGGCCAAAACTGAACATCGGATTTTTTTTATATTTTTCCAGACTAATGATGGATGAGTCCTAGGCGACAGTGACTTACAGAATTTAAGCCATCCAGCCTTTTTCTTCCCAGATAGTAATTTTAATGTTTCAGTTTTTATAAAAAATATAGTTGTCAAAATTCATAGAGAGGGAATATCTTACTTCAGCTTCCTTTCTCTTCCTACATGCTACAGAACAATCTTTATCCCACCAAGGTGGTGAAGGAGCATTATTTTTATAAGATTTTTTGATGGGAATTGTCTTATTGGCAGCAGATAAAATAGCATTTTTAAAAGACAAAAACACCTGAAGAACATTATCTTTCTGAACAGGAGGAAGGGCTGATAGTTCTTCCTCTAGAACTGTGGAATATAGTTGCCAATTTGCTTTGGATGTGTTATATTTTAACCTAGGATTAAATGGAACATTGACTGTATAGGAGCTAGGGGGATTAATAACAAAAGGGAAATGATCACTGCCATGGGAAAAGGGTAATATTCTCCAAGAAAGAAGGGACGACAGGGCAGGAGAACAGAGTGACAGATCTACTGCACTTTTAGGATTTTGGAGGGGGGATACTCTAACGTATAGGTGAACCATCGTTAAGGGGGCAGTGATCTAAATCATCAATGATGTCTAAAAATGTAGAAGACCAGGGATCACAAAAATGGGAGCCCCATAAAGGATGGTGCATATTAAAATCCCCAAGAATTACCATAGGAGGAGGGATGGCGGATATAATCTTCGTAAGTTCTGACAAGACATTTAAACTAGGTTCGGGAATGTAAATAGAGAGAAAAGAAGTGTTATGAGCTCTAACTGCTACAACATTAATTGAAAGACTATGAGAAGGAAGGGAAATTAATTTATAAGTAATTGATTTTGAGATAAGAATGAAAGAGCCAGCATGACCATCATTCCTATCATCCCTGAGGCATGAATAACCTGAGATCCTAAAATGGGACCCAGGCTTAAGCCATGTCTCTTGGATGGCTAGGATGGTAGCTAGGTAAATTAATTCATTTTTCTTATTATTAATGCTCCGGTAGTTCCACTGAAGTATTGGAGGGAAGGTTATTTGTTAATGAAATGAGCTCAGTAAGTTTTTGGCTGAGGGCAAGTGGGAGATCCATATCACTGAAACGGGAAAGCATACTTATAAGCATGGAGATCATTAACTCACAGAGATTGTCATTAGGGGAAATACTCCGCCCTATTAAAGCACAACCATTAATAGTTGAAGAAGAAGGGGTATCTATTATTGCCTCATGGGCAGATTTATCATATCCATAACTTGATGCTGGATTTGGCGGAAGTCTTGGAGTAAATGTAGTCTTCCTGTAAGAATGAGATTATGAGGGGACAACTGAAGGTAAAGTGGAATTTGAAATAGGATAGGGATTCTGATGATCATACGAAGGAAGGATTCTAGCAGCATCTGCATAAGATCTTCGGACTTGAGGGAAACGGGCAGATGCTTCTAGATAGGAAATATTTTCCTGTGACTTACCGTAGTTTGATAGATCTCTGCCTAGAGTGTTTAGAGCAGGAAGGATCTTTAGCCTTGTGAGATCCTGAACAAAATAGGCAAGTGGGAGACTGTCTTGTGCATGATATTCTTTCATGATTTTGAGCACACACAAAACAACGGGAAGATGACCTACACTGTGAGGTTACGTGTCCAAAATGACTACATTTGTGACATTGAATAAGAGGTAAAATGTAAGGCTCAACAGGCATTGAGGTGAAAAACCAATAAATGTTAGAAGGAAGTTTCTGGCCGGAAAAAGTTAAAACAACTGTTTGAGAGGGAATCCACACAGTGCTTTGGTTTTCATTAACTGACTTTCTATTAAATCGGCGAGCTTTAATAATTGAGCCAAAACCAGTTGGGACCTCGATTGATGATATGAGTTCCTCTAATGTCCATTCTACAGGGACCTGCCTCACTATTCCCATGCGTATGACATTATAGGAAGGGATTACAGTATCATATTTAGCACCTGCAAGGGCTGGGTTCTCAATAAAACAATTTGCATCAGCTGCATTTTTAAACTCGACTGAAATTCTATTGCGTCCTATTCGCTTAACACCATCACTAACAACATTTTTAATATTATTATGGTAGAGAAAATGAGCAAACTTTATCGGTTTTAAAACTACTCCAGTTGATAAATCATCTACTCTCTTACTTACATCTACAATAAACGGCGCATTGTCGTTATTAGAATATTTATGTTTTTTTTTCTATGTAGTCAGGATGGGTATAAGAGGTCTGAATAGATGGTACAGGTTGAGATGGATCTGTAATTAATCTTTTCTGAGGATGAGGTGAGTTATTGGTTTCTTGCAATCTTTTACGCTTCCACTGATCAATTTCGAAAGTCATATTATTACCGATTTTTTAATTCTGACATGGCCATACAGTTATATCTGTTTGCTACAGCAGATTAACCGATAGGTCTTACACATTCATTTTGTTTTTATCGGCTCGAGCCGGGTTGGTACCACGACCTCACAGAATACCGGCGTGAAGTAGAGGCTCTGCTTCTGCGTTTCGTCTGGTGAGTGCAGGTGGCCGGAGGCCCAATTCCCCCCCCCCCCCCCCATCAACATGGTAGCGGAATTAGACAATAGACTACCCCAGGAGGGTACCAGTACCCCTGGAGAATCCCTCGCTGAGCATCCACGACCATGTTATTCCAATCCTGAGCGTGGGTGCTCAGGCTGCCCCGCGTATTCTGGGGGGGGCAAAATTCCGCTCAAAAACAAAACTGCTCGGGGCAAGCTGAGCAACAATACCAAGGCGACCCCTGCCACGCTATCCGTGAATTTCTGCAACATCAGGGGACTTCACTCTAACCTAAACGCCGTCCACTACCATCTCGAGACGGCGAAGCCGGCCTTGCTCTTTTTGACCGAGACGCAGGTTTCCTCTCCGACTGATATTTCGTATCTCTCCTACCCGGGGTACAAATTGGAGCACTCCTTTGTGCCTCGGACTGGAGTTTGCGTGTATGTTAGAGAGGACATCTGTTCTCGACGCCTCGGCAGTCTTGAAGGTTCGGACCTGTCCATCCTTTGGCTACGCGTAGACAGCGACGACCATCCGCGCGTCTACGGGTGCCTCTATAGGTCCCATAGCGGTAATGCCGAAACAGACCGACTCATCGACCACGTCCAAATGGCTACAGATTCCTTGCTACAACAGGTCCCATCCGCAGAGATCGTGATCCTTGGCGATTTTAACGCCCACCATGCCGAATGGCTCGGTTCACGTTTAACCGATCATGCGGGGAGATCTGTTTATGACTTTGCCTTGGCATATGGTCTGACACAACTGGTTACTTCGCCTACGCGGATTCCAGATGTGGAGGATCATACACCTTCCCTGTTGGACCTTCTGCTGACCTCTCATCCGGACGGATATCAGGTTTCCGTCGATGCCCCTCTCGGCTCTTCGGACCATTGTCTGATCCGGAGTATGGTGCCACTCACGCTCCCTTCGCGGTTGCGTTCTGCAGGTTGCCGCCGTGTTTGGCATTACAGGTCGGCGGATTGGGACGGAATGCGGTCTTTCTTTGCATCCTACCCATGGGGGCGGGTTTGCTTCTCGCCGGATGATCCCAGTGCTGTTGCTGACTCTGTCACTGATGTGGTGCTGCAGGGAATGGAACTATTTATTCCATCATCTGTGGTACCCATCGGAGGCAGATCTCAGCCTTGGTTTGGTCGCTCCTGTAAGACTGCATTGCGCAGTAAGCAGGAGTGTTATCAAGCCTGGGCTGCGGCTTCGGTGACTCGGGATGTAAACACCAGCACACTTAAAAAGAAGTATAACTTCGCCTCCAGGTCCTTCAAAAGAGTTATTGCCAAGGCAAAGTCAGAGCACATAGGCAGAATTGGCGAGAAACTAGTTCGCCTTCCTTCGGGAACCCGTGCATTCTGGTCTCTCGCCAAGGCTGTCCAAGGGAATTTCTGTAAGCCATCACTACCATCTCTGCACAGGGAGGACGACTCACTGGCCCAAGACGCAAAAGACAAAGCCGACCTTTTAGGCTCCCTTTTTGCGTCCAACTCGACTCTTGATGACGGGGGGAAAATACCGCCGACCATCCCGCGGTGTGAGTGCTCCATGCCGGATGTGCTATTCTCACAGCGCTCAGTTCGCAAAACACTTCTTTCCCTGGACATCCAGAAGTCGAGTGGGCCTGACGGAATCCCCCCAATTGTGCTGAGGACGTGTGCTCCGGAGTTGGCACCGGTCCTAACGCGTCTTTTCCGGTACTCCTACTCCCAAGGCGTAGTCCCGAATTCATGGAAGACAGCTTTTGTCCACCCGATCCCTAAAAAAGGCGACCGCTCAGACCCGTCCAACTATAGGCCTATCGCGATCACCTCCTTGTTCTCCAAAATAATGGAATCCATTATTAACTGCCAGCTCATCCGGTACCTTGAGGATCACCAGCTGATTAGTGACCGCCAATACGGTTTTCGTCGGGGTCGATCAGCTGGTGATCTTCTGGTCTACCTGACCCATAGATGGGCGAAGGCAGTAGAGTCCAAGGGGGAGGCGTTGGCCGTTAGTCTGGACATTGCGAAGGCCTTTGATCGGGTTTGGCACAAAGCGCTTCTTTCGAAGCTGCCTTCCTATGGGCTTCCCGAGAAATTGTGCAATTGGATCACCAGCTTTCTTGCAGATCGGAGCATCAAGGTCGTTGTAGACGGTGCATGTTCTGACTACAAGCCTATTAACGCTGGTGTTCCACAAGGCTGTGTGCTATCACCAACGCTGTTTCTTCTGCATATCAATGATATGTTGCTAACTGGTAACATTCATTGCTATGCGGATGACAGCACTGGTGATGCTCTATACACCGGCCGGGCCAATATTTCTCGGGAAAACGTCGCCGAGTACCGGAACAAACTTGTGTCTGAAGTCGAGTCTTTGCTGGACAAAGTCTCGGATTGGGCGCGACTAAATCTAGTCCAGTTTAATCCTCAGAAGACACAAGTTTGCGCGTTTACCGCTAAAAAGAACCCCTTTGTCGTATCTCCTCAGTTTCAAGGCACTCCCCTTCTTGCCTCAGCCAGTATCGGTATCCTCGGAGTCGACATATCGAGTGACGTGCAGTTTCGTGGTCACTTGGAAGAGAAGGCCAAATTGGCCTCTAAAAAGCTTGGCGTGCTCAGCAGAGCGGGACAGTATTTCATGCCGGCACACCGCCTGCAACTTTACAAGGCGCAGGTTCGGCCTCACATGGAATACTGTTCCCATCTCTGGGCAGGGGCTCCCCAGTGCCAGCTCCTTCCACTTGACCGCATCCAGCGCAGAGCGGCTCGAATCGTCGACGACCGAGCCCTTTCCGATCGGCTCGATTCATTGGCACTGCGAAGAGATGTTGCATCTCTTTGCATTTTCTTTCGCATCTACCATGGGGAGTGCTCTGAGGAATTGTTCGGATTAATCCCAGCCGCCAAATTTCACGAACGCACATCGCGGCAGAACTCCCGATACCATCCACACCATCTGGATGATTGGCGGTCCACCACTGTGCGATTTAGAAGATGTTTTCTTCCTCGCACAACTTTCTTGTGGAATAGTTTACCACCAGGGATTTTTCCGGACCGATACGACTTAGGGACCTTCAAGAAAAGAGCCTACTCCTTTTTAAAAGGCCGGCAACGCATCTGCAATTCCCCTGGTGTTGCGGTTGTTCATGGGCGGCGGTAGTCACTTACCATCAGGTGAGCCGCATGCTCGTTTGCCCCCTCTCCTATAAAAATAAAAAAAAAAAAAAAAATTCATTCAACATTCAGAATTCATTCCACCACTGCATTTCATCTGTATTTTTATTACACGTTGAGGTTTATTCAACTAATTTTCAGTTTAATAAACATTTTTAGGTACAGTGACTGTTATAATTATGTATGTTTTTATTAGATTGAGTTGACAAACAAACTTACAGTATACCTGATAATCTATGTATAAAAGATTTCTACCTATGTATGTACTGACTGATCACAATATCTCTGGAACCATAAGGGCTAGAGACTTGAAATTTGGTAGGAATTTTACTTTCACTGAGTAGAAAGCCGTCAGCTAAGAACGATTGCGGGGGTTAATGTTATTTTTTTATAATTAACGTTAACCTCAACCCTATCCTTCCCCCCTGACAGAAAAGTATAGTTTATGTGTAATGATTTTGTAATGAATATTGATCAAGATCTGACCTGTAGTTTTTAAGTTATCTTTAATAATACATATTTAATTGACTTTGACTACATTGATGATGTTCTCATTTTATTTATATTGAAGTTGGTTGTACAAAATTGTATTATATATATATATATATATATATATATATATATATATATATATATATATATATATACAGATCTTAGCTTATTAATTTTTAACATCTTTAGTACAAACTAGGAGTTCCCCACGACTTCGCCTGCATATAATTTAGGTTTTTAATTTTTGTGTGCGGAACCCTAATTTTTTGTTAAACAAAAGTAGCCTAAGTCACACCTTATAACATCATCTGCTTGACGAAGAAATTCCCATCAAAATCGGTCCAACCGTTTCGGAGATTAGCCAGAACAAACACACAGAAAAAATTTGTTTTTGTTTTTTATTTCTATATGGAACCTATGACTACATTAACGATTACAAGAAAAAAAAAGTAATTACAAAATAAATCAGCTACCCTCTACTTCATGAGCGTGGGTGCACAGGCCTCCCCGCGTATTCACGGGGCAAACAGAGCAGTAAAATCATGGCGATCCACGCTATCCGTGGCCTTCTGCAACATCAGGGGCCTTCACTCGAACCTTAACGCCGTCCACGACCATCTAGATACGGCGAAGCCGGCCTTGCTCTTTTTGACCGAGACGCATTTGTCCTCTCTGGTTGATACTTCGTACCTGTCCTACCCGAGGTACAAATTAGAACACTTCTTTGTACCCCGGGCTGGTGTTTGCGTATACGTCAGAGAGGATATCTGTTCTCGACGCC
Organism: Parnassius mnemosyne; assembly: GCA_963668995.1. Classification (NCBI taxonomy): domain Eukaryota; kingdom Metazoa; phylum Arthropoda; class Insecta; order Lepidoptera; family Papilionidae; genus Parnassius; species Parnassius mnemosyne. Next base: position 49,818,430 of record CAVLGL010000002.1, read on the forward strand.
TCGGCAGTCTTGAAGGTATGGACCTGTCCATCCTATGGCTGCATGTAGACAGCGACGACCATCCCAGCGTCTACGGGTGCCTGTATAGGTCCCATAGCGATAATGCCGACACAGACAGACTCATCGACCACGTCCAAATGGCTACAGATTTCTTGCTACAACAGATCCCATCCGTAGAGATCGTGATACTTGGCGATTTTAACGCCCACTACGCTGAATGGCTCGGTTCACGTTTAACCGATCATACGGGGAGATCTGTTTATGGCTTTGCTTTAGCGTATGGTCTGACACAACTGGTTACTTCGCCTACGCGGATACCAGATGTGGAGGATCATACACCTTCCCTGTTGGATCTTCTGCAGACCTCTCATCCGGACGGATATTTAGAAATCCGTCGATGCCCCTCTCGGCTCTTTGGACCATTGTCTGATCCAGAGTGTAGTGCCACTCATGCTCTCCTCGCGGTTGCGTTCTGCAGGTTGCCTCCGTGTTTGGCATTACAGGTCGGCGGATTGGGATGGAATGCGGTCTGTCGTTGCATCTTAACCATGGGAGCGGGTTTGCTTTTCGCCGGATGATCCCAGCGCTGTTGCTGACTCTGTCACCGATGTGGTGCTACAGGGAATGGAACTATTTATTCCATCATCTGTGGTACCTATCGGTGGTAGATCTCGGCCTTGGTTTAGTCGCTCCTGTAAGACTGCATTACGTAGTAAGCAGGAGTGTTATCGGGCCTGGGATAAGGCTTCGGCGGCTTGGGATGTAAACACCAGCATGCTTAAAAAGAAGTATAAATTCGCCCCCAGGTCCTTTAAAAGAGTTATTGCCAAGGCAAAGTCAGAGCACATAGGCAGAATTGGCGAGAAACTAGTTCGCCTTCCTTCGGTCTCTCGCCTAGGCTGTCCAAGGGAATTTCTGTAAGCCATCACTGCCATCTCTGCACAGGGAGAATGACTCACTGGCCCAGGCCGCAAAAGAGAAAGCCGACCTTTTAGGCTCCCTTTTTGCGTCCAACTCGACTGTTGATGACGGGTGGAACACACCGCTGACCATCCCGTGGTGTGAGTGCTCCATGCTGGATGTGCGGTTCTCACAGCGCTCGGCTCGCAAAGCACTCCTCTCCCTGGACATCCAGAAGTCGAGTGGGCCTGACGGAATCCCCCTAATTGTGCTGAGAACGTGTGCTCCGGAGTTGGCACCGGTTCTAGCGCGTCTTTTTCTCCTACTCCCTAGACGTTGTCCTGAATTCGTGGAAGACAGCTTTCGTGCACCCGATCCTTTAAAATGGTAACCGCTCTGATCCGTCCAGTTGCAGGCCTATCGCCATCACCTCCTTGTTCTCGAAAATAATGGAGTCCATTATTAACTGCCAGCTCATGCGGTACTTTGAGGAGCACCAGCTGATTATTGACTGCCAGTACGGTTTCCGTCGGGGTCGCTCAGCTGGTGATCTTCTTGTTTACCTAAAACATAGATGGGCGCAGGCGATCGATTCAATCGATCGAGTACAAGCCTCCCATTGGCCGTTAGTTTGGACATAGCGAAGGCCTTCGATCGGGTCTGGCACAAAGCGCTTCTTTCGAAGCTTCCTTCCTATGGGCGTCCCAAGAAATTGCATTACCAGTTTTCTGGCTGATCGGAACATCAAGGTCGTAGTAGACGGTGCGTGCTCCCATTACAAGCCTATTAACGCTGGTGTTCCACAAGACTTCGTGCTATCACCAACGGTGTTTCTTCTGCATATGTTGCAAACCGGTAACATACATTGCTATGCAGATGACAGCACTGGTAATGGTTTATACACCGGCCGTGCCAGTATTTCTCGGGAAAACGTCGCCGAGTACCGGAACAAACTTTTGTCGGAAGTCGAGACTTTGTTGAACAAAGTCTTGGATTCGGGGCGACTAAATCTAGTCCAGTTCAATCCCGAAAAGACACAAGTTTGCGCGTTTACCGCTAAAAGGAACCCCCTTTGTCGTGTCTCCTCGGTTTCAAGGCCCTTGGCCCTTGTTGCTTCAGCCAGTATCGAAATACTCGGCGTCGACATATCGAGTACCGTGCAGTTTCGTGTTCACTTGGAAGAGAAGGACAAATTGGCCTCTAAAAAGCTTAGCGTGCTCAGCATAGCGGAACAGTATTTCATGCCGGCACACCGCGTGGAACTTTACAAGCGCAGGTTCGGCCAAACATGGAATACTGTTCCCATCTCTGGGCAGGGGCTCCTCAGTGCTAGCTCCTTCCACTTGACCGCATCCAGCGCAGAGCGGTTCGAATCGTCGACGATCGAGTTCATTCCGATCGTCTTGACTCACTGGCACTGCGTAGAGATGTTGCATCTCTTTCCGTATTTTATCGCATGTACCACGGGGAGTGCTCTGAGGAATTGTTCGGACTAATTCCAGCCGCTCAATTTCACCATCGCACATCGCGACAAAACTCACGATACCATCTGGATGATTGGCGGTCCACCACTGCGATTTAGAAGATGTTGTCTTCTTCGCACAACTTCCCTGTGGAATCGATTACCACTAGCGATTTTTCCAGACCGATACCACTTAGGGACCTTCAAGAAAATAGCGTACTCTTTTTTAAAAGACCGGCAACACACCGGCAATTCCCCTGGTGTTGAAGTTGTTCATAGGCGGCGGTAGTTACTTACCATCAGGTGAGCCGCATGCTCGTTTGCCCTCTACCCTATAAAAAAATCAATATTTTCATTTACATTGCAGTAGTTGTAGGCCTCTGCCTCGAATCTTGCGGGCAGCGGGGTAGCGGCGGCGGCGGCGCGGGAGCGGCAGGATTTTATCCGTAAAATCAAGTGGCCCGACCCTCGAACACAGCGGCGCGAGGGCGGGCAACGCGCGGTGCACTCCATTCAAGCGGTGACCGCCCGCGCGTCTGCATTGCAGTGTTGTGCAATTTATTTTTGTGACGTGTCGAAATGTCCTCGAACGTGCAAGAGCAAATTTATTTTAGAATACTACTTTTTAACGAGTTTAATTCCACAAATGGAATAATTCACGCAAGTACAAAAGTTTAGCGTGAGACAAAAAATTAATCAAGCTCTTCTAGACGAGTTAAGTGTAAATGAAGGCATGTACCCTTCTAATGAATCATATATGTATGGGTATAATACTCAACACTAGGTATATCAACCTTATAATAAAAATACTGTCAAATAATAAAAAGTAAGTAGAAATAACTAATCGTCGTACTTCGATATCGAAATTTCGATAAAACTCGCCTTTTTTTTCGTTGCCTTATAGTAGGGATTCACTTCTTTTGCCCACAATAAGTTGAGCGTTATGACTATATTTAAATCAAAAAGATGTTGTCGCCGTTGTTCAGACATAATATAATAAAAACAAATATCTCGACAACACAACCATGAACACATCACTACGCCGCTATAGTGTCGCGCGATCTGCCCGCTGGTTTCGAGAACGGGTTTGCGTTGCCCGCCCCGATCTCGCGTCGCCACCGCCGCCGCCCCGCTGCCCGCAAAATTCGAGGCAGAGGCCTGAGAGTTATATTTTGGATTTTTTCCATAAATCACGCTACTTTTCATTGAATACGTTTTTAAGTGCATTTCATTTTAAGTGCAAGTGCAAATTTGTGGTTGATTAAGAGTAAATTTACATAATATATTCTGCTATTTATAAATCTTGGTCACAATCATCTATACAAATAAATAAAACTGAAGTGTCTGTTTGTAATGTCAAAATTACAGCATTTTACTAAACGCATATGAAAGTATATACTGATATACGGTATTACTAACAAAAATACAATTTTTAAAGTTTTTGTCTCTGTTTGTTTGTTCCGGCTAATCTCCGAAACGGCTGAACCGATTTTGACGTGATTTTCAGTGGCAGATAGCTGAAGTCACAAGGAGTGACTAAGGCTACTTTTATTTTAGAAAAAGAATTAGGGTTCCGCGCAAAAAAAAAATTAAAACCCCAAATAACACGCGGGCGAAGACGCGAGAAACAGCTAGTTATTAATAAATTTGAATATTATCTGGTTTTACAATCTTTATGAATTATTCTTTATTGTAATAAAATATTCTAAATTATTTATTTAATACATAGGAGTATACAATTATATCCATTTAACCTTCCAGGGCAGCTAAAGTAGTAGTAAACAAGCATCTAGATGATTCCTTCAAGCAGGTGTCTAAAGATGACGTGTACCCAATGCGGTACTATCGTTGGGTTGTGTACACTGCGGAGGAAGCAGTCAAAGCGCACCAGGAGACACACCACCCAACCATGTACAACGTGCCAGATGCACTTGTGTATGCCAAAATTGAAATGAACATGGAAGCCGTTAAAAAGGTAACAAGAATAATAATGTTGTAATGTGAGGGTTACTGCAAAGTTTTACGTGGTAGAGTCACGCTGCAGCTATATTAGTAGTATAGTTGTAGCACGAATGGGTCGGCTCGACCGGGGAACGACCACACTCACAGAATACCAGCGTAAAATGGCAGCTTGACACTGCTGTGTTTCGTATGGTGAGTGTAAAGAACCGAAGACCTATTTTACTGGAAAAGAGGCATTCCATCTTAGTCCTCACGCATCTGCATTTTGATCCTTTATTGAGGATAAATGTAGATGTCTATGGGTAACAGCAACCACTAACCATCAGGTGAATTGTGTGCTCGTTTGTCACCCTGTCCTATAAAAAAAAAGTTTGTTTAATTAAATTGCACCTATATCGTACGTTACGTAAGTTTACGTTTATAACTTTAATAAGTTTCTTATTATAATTTACGTAAGTATTTCCGCCTAATGATATTTTGTAAATACATTAATTTGTTTCTTCGTTGTTTTTAATTATATGCTAACCAAACATTTTTTTTAAATTAGTAAGACAATACCTAACACACATCTATATTTTCAGAACCGATATCTAGATAATTTTACGCGTCTTACTTTGTTACCCCACTATTTCCCACGAGATGAAGAACGAACTATACTCGCATTTTGCAAAGGTCCTGAACTTATCAAACAAGCCCTTGAAGCTGGAGCTACGACTGCGGGTGCCTCGGAGATTGTAAAAAAAATACAGGTTAATATTATTTTTCTAATATTATTTTTGTCTTTTTTTAAGAAATTTATGTGTTATTATTGGTCGAAAATTGGTATGCAATAATATGCTGATTCGCACGAAATTTTAATAACGGTATGCTTTTTACTATTCGACCTAAACAAAAGTAGTAAGCTTACAATTCGACTGTCTTTTTCTTTTCTCTTTTTTGCATGTATGTTACGCGATAAATTAGTCATCGTGTAGTGGCAAAATAAAATAATTCGTCGTCCTATTTGTCCCCGTGGTTGCCCTAAGAAAGTATAAATTGAAGTTGATTGAAAATGACAAAGATCTTTTGGCTTCCAATAGATGACTGTGTTGTGTTGACTTGTGTTTTTTCCGGTTCCGGCAACTCAACAGTAAACACGTACGTCAACAGTATCCGTGATATAATATCAAAAGAAGTGTAAAACAGTGATAAATCCGTGAAGTGATACGTAAAAATAACAAACAAAGTCAAAATACATAAGGTGAAGTGGACACTGTGAAAGTGCAACGATATTTACAAGGAAAAAAACTCCAAAGATCTTTCGGTATTATAACCTCAAAAAGGGCAATTTTGACTATCGGTATTGACAATACAACAAAACTTAACCAAATCATTAGTGACAACCTGACGCCAACCAAGTAAAAGTGACACAATAACAAAAGTGTTGCCACTGAAACAAAAAATATTTCTACCACTCAGGGATACCACATCAAACTTTAAATTTTCTATCAAAAAAAATATTGAACCAACTACAAAATGGATAGAAACATGGAATTGCTTCTACAAAAACTCGATGAGAAATTAGAGAAACAAGTCGAAAATATAACTCATTCGGTAACCAGGAGCGTTATGGAAGCGCTAGACGAGAAAATGAGATCAATTACCGAAGAGAACGAATACATCAAAAAGAAAGTATCGGAACTCGAACACAAACTTAAAGGAGCGGATAGAGAGAGACGTAAGATTAACCTGGTGTTTTTTGGAGTAGAGGAAAAGGGGAAATCTGAAGGAGAACTGGTAAATTACATAAAAGAAATCATAGAAGAAATGGGAGTACACATGGTCAGCCAAGAGATTAGCAATGTATTTAGAGTAGGGAAACAAACGGAGGACAAAAATCGTCCAGTTGTAGTCTCCATCACGACCCAATGGAAAAAACATTTAATACTCAAAAACATGCCTAATCTTCCATCAGGCATAAATATCAAGGAGGACTACTCCAAGGAAACCCCAAGTTGAAGAAGAGAAAAAAGAAAACGTTGCTTGCATAAAGTTCGACAAATTGATAGTGTATAAACCGAAGGACAACAAGAGAGAAAAGCGACCTCTCCCAATTCTGCTTCTACTTCAACGTTACAGAAGCTAGTTAGCACTAGCAAAATCCTGCGTAACCAAGAACAGCCAATACCCAAAACTTATACGAAAGAGATTATCAGACCCAACATACTGAACTATGTAGAGCGAGCAAGATTTGACAAAAAACAAGAATTTTGTAAAATAATCATACGAAGGTGCTGAAATTTGTTTTGCATTCAGACATAAAGAAATTTTAATCGGCTAAATATTATTTTTATAGTTTATAACATTTTGTGGACATGCCGCCATCTACCGTCAAGGTAGCTAAGCTACATTGCAACATCGATATGGAAAGATTCGAGTAGTTTTACTATTTATCGGTAGATATAGATAGTGTAAAGTGGGCGGGGCTTTGCATCCCCTCACCCCGCAAATTGTCACGCGTTGTTACATAGTGAAATTTAATTACAACGTCTCCTCTTTGTATTTGCTTCATGTAAGAAGCACCCTACGAATAGAACCACTGTAAATGTCTAAGAAACATATAGCTCCAAACAAAACTGAACACTACAATAAACAAACCCTAAAGAATATATCCCAATCCCTTATCGAATCAGCTGAAGAAATAACGAAAGACGACTCTGATGCTCTCACAAAATATGCTAAGCTGGAAAAAATACAAACGCAAGTTAAATGTGAGCACGGTAAAGCGAATAAGTGCAATTTAAGTGACAAAACACTACAACTCATAGATAGGAGGAAAAACTTGCTTTCAAAGCACCCTAAAAAAGAAAATATCAGAGCTATAACGGAATTAAGCAAAGAAATCAGGGGGAACATCAGGAAAGACAGGAAAACCAAGAGACTGCAAACATTAGAAAAGCACAAAGAGTTCGGGTGGCGTAAAAAAAGCGCTTAAAAAACTTCGTGAAACAAACAAAGAATGGATACCAAAGCTTCACAAAAAGGAGAAAATTCGATGAACAATACTTTCCAGTATTCCAGTGTCTCTTTCAATTGCAACTACTGAAGTGCTGGGATCATTTTCAATTTCATTTAAAAATACGTCATCTTCGCTTCGTCGTGGTCTCCTACCTGACTTACGAACACTTGGCATTCGTCCTTGCGAATACGACTGGTGCACATTGATGAACACGCGGTGATCTGTGTGACGAGCCGCATTTGGGTATCTGTAATCTGGCTGTGGCAGAGTCGTTACAATGGCATTCACCGTAGATAATATGCATGTTCGCATATTCTTGCGCAGTATACACATACGGCATTTTGGCAGAACAATAAATAATAAAGTTCAGGGAAACGCAGCCAAAGTCGTCAACTCAAATGCGATATCAAATACAGGTAACACAAGCCAAAGTTGTCAGTACGAAAGTTACGCGATTACCAGGAGATGCACAGTAAACGAAGGAACAAAGCGTACTGAATGATAATAATTAATATTAATTAATATTAATACAAATAAATAATATTGAAGTGTCTGTTTGTAATGTTAAAATTACTGCTTTTTACTAAATGTATATGAAAGTGTATACGGTACTAATAACAAAAATACAATTTTTAAAGTTTTTGTCTGTCTATCCATCTGTCTGTCAGTTTGTTCCGGCTAATCTTCGAAACGGCATCACCGATTTTGACGGGATTTTCATTGGCAGATAGCTGATGTCACAAGGAGTAACTTAGGCTACTTTTATTTTAGAAAAAGAATTAGGGTTCCACGTCAAAAAATTAAAACCCCAAATATTATGTGGGCGAAGTCACGGGGAACAGCTAGTAATTAATAACCAATAAACCTAGCAAGCTAATAGCATAGCAAAGTGGCGAAGCAATCAGTTTCAAAATAGGATGTTCAGATGCCTGGGTGATCAGTAATCGATTGCTGAAAACAGAATTTGAAAATTCAAAACCGTTCTCGAGATAATCGTGGGACAGACGGACAGACGGACAGACATCAAATCAATAAGTGACTTCGCAAGCTTCGCCACTTAATAATCAGTTTGACTATCGCATCGGCATCACTAACCGTCTCGCTTTCTCTAAAAACAATATGTCAGTCTATCCCACTCTATTGCACTTTGAACAGCGTAACTCTATCTCACTATCACATCTGTCTGTTTCGCTTACACAATAATAAAGCAAATGCTTTTGCACACAAGTACTATTCAGGTAAAAGTCCTTTTGGAAGTAAATATGCAATAATACTTTTTATGGAAAGATAAGTAGCAAATGATGTACTATTTTGAAATCTTAATTAAATCGGCCATTTTTTAAAACAACTTGCCTATGGTAATATAGCACATTTTTTTTAAAGACAAGGCGTCAAAGTTATTTGTTAAAATGTTTTTAACCATGACTTAATTAAACTTTACTTTTTATGTACTAACTCACAATATTAATTATTAAGTGGCGAAGCTTGCGAAGTCACTTATTGATTTCACGATGTCTGTCCGTCTGTCCGTCTGTCCCACGATTATCTCGAGAACGGTTTCGAATTTTCAAATTCTGTTTTCAGCAATCGATTACTGATCACCCAGGCATCTGAACCTCCTATTTTGAAACTGATTGCTCAACGGCAATCGTTAGAAACCGCTACAAAGCTAATTGCTTCGCCACTTTGCTATGCTGTTAGCTTGCTAGGTTTATTGTATTTGTGACTGCAATCAATAGCATAGTTATTTAGGACTAGCTGTTCCCCGCGACTTCGTTCGCGTGTTAGGGTTTTTATGTTTCTGCGCGGAACCCTGATTCTTTTTCTAAAATAAAAGTAGCCTAAGTTACTCCTTATGAAATCAGCTATCTGCCAGTGAAAGTCCCATCAAAATCGGTCCAGCCGTTTCGCAGATTACCCGGAACAAACAGACAGACAGACAGACAGACAAAAATTTTAAAAATTGTATTTTAGTTATAGGTATCGTATTTACTTTCATATGCATTTAGTAAAAAACTGTAATTTTGACATTACAAACAGACACTTCAATTTTATTTATTTGTATAGATATAGATTACATTAAAAAAAAAAACACTGAAAGATTTAGAAATTTGTGATCACAGTGCATATATATATATAACAAATACCCTGTGGTTCCTGTTAACTGCGTTATCAGAATCAGTATTCAAACGTATAGAAATATTTTTTTCCAAAAAAACTCGACCATGAAAAAATTTTATTTTCACTAAAAAAGTAATTTGGAAATTTTATGTGGTTTTATTACCTCTAACCGACACGAGCATCGGTAAAGCAGGGTCTTTGACAATCGTCTACTCCCCAGACAATACATAGGTAAGAAAACCACATACAATTTACAATTTTTTAATAAAATAAGTTTTTTTAATGGTCGATTTTTCTGAAAAAAAAAGTTATTTATATACGTTTGAATACTGATTCTGATAACGCACTTATCGGGAACCACATGGATTTCGTTACATGTTGTATATACAGCAATTTTATATCCGATGAACATTTATAACTTATTATTTTTAGGAGGGAGAACTAAAACTGTATGATTATGATTACATAATTGCTCACCCTAATATGATCACCGAATTGGTACCAATACGCGGTCTGATGAAAAAAAGGTTCCCCAATATCCGTAATGGAACGTTGGACCCAAACCTCTGTGATCTAGTCAAAAAGTTCGCAGCCGGTATTCAGTTTAGAGTGACAAAGGACGAACAACAGGAAAACTATGGGTCTGTGGAAGTGCCAGTTGGAAGGGTATGTTACATTATGTTATAAATTACAATCTATGTAAAGTTCTATTTTGTTTCTGCGGAAGGTTTTTTTTTTACCGCGTTTTTATTGTCACTTCGTGTTTGTCTATCTGTCTGTCGTTCCTAGTGGGATGTAGTAGTTGACTTCAAATTAACTTCTCGATGACCTAAAAATTTGAAATTTTGAATATAGCTCAATGCAAGAATATTATGATTAAAAAGAGTATTTAAAAAAAAATTATACAATTTTTTTTTAATTTTCACTTGTTATCGGTTTGAGAATGAATGAGTTACTCGTCAAATGGTTTCTCTATGCTGACGACCAAGTGCTACTTGCGTCTTTGGCCGAGGGGTTGCAGGATATGGTAACTGATATGACTGGATCCTTTGTTAGAAAGAGAATGAAGATGAAAGTAAAGAAGACAAACGTGATGGTGTTTGAAAGAGATGAGGCAGTGACAGACTGCAATATCGTGATTGGAGAAGAACAAATGAACAGGTGAAAGAGTTTGTGTATCTGGGTTCAAAGTTTACGAGAGATGGAAACTGTGAGAGTGATATCGAAAGAAGAGGGAATGCAGGAAACATGGTGAATGGAGCTTTGCACTCCTTTATGAGTAGTCGGAAGATGTCTAACATGACTCGTTTGGCTGTGCATGAGGGGGTGTTGGTTCCAACACTCATGTACGGAAGTGAAAGTTGGGTATGGCAGAAGAAACATGAAAGCTGAATAAATGCAGTTGAGATGAGAGCGTTAAGAAGTATGATAAGAGTTAAACTGAGTGACAGGATAAGAAATAGTGAGATAAGGAAACGTTGTGGTCTGAAAGAAGATGTAGTGACAAAAATTGAGAAAGGTATGCTGAGATGGTTTGGCCATGTCGAGAGAATGAATGAAGAACGATTGACTAAAAAAGTGTATAAGGCGAGTGTGAATGAAAGTGTTGGAAGGGGTAGACCTAGGCGGACGTTTTTAGATCAAATCTGGGACGTCTTAAAAAAAGGTCAGGTCAAGAGTACCCTAAACCGAAGAGCATGTATGAAGAGAATAATGAAAGTGGACGAAGCGAAACAAGTATGTAAGGATCGTACCAAGTGGAAAGAAGTGGTTTCTGCCTACCCCTACGGGAAAGAGGCGTGATTATATTTATATGTATGTATATGTATATCGGTAATTAATTGAAACAACTAAAAGGATTGTTGAGGGTTATTGTATGACATTTAAATAAAGTTAATAAGCCAATTCCAATTCTGTTAAATGACTTGCTTTCTTTTCAGTTTGTGAGTTAATGTTAACATTGGTTCCATCTACAGCCTATAGGTAAGAGGGTGACCCCTATCCAGACAAACTCCTAGGAACCACTCTTTCCTACTCTTACAGAAAATCCCTTAGGAGGCCTATGTGCAGCAGTGGACTATAAGGCTGTAACAAATGCATGAATTTATACTAAAGTTACTACGAAAACTGAAATATTCATACAAAATGTTATTTTTTTTTTAGTTAAATATGGATGCAAAGCAAATTGCTGAGAATATTGATGTCTTACTCAAGGATATTCAGTCTGCAAGACCAAAGAGAGAAGGACTTTTTATTACAAGGTAATATATATATAGACTATGAAGTATGTCTTTATTCGATAACCCTCCTGCTGCAGATCACTTACAGCATCCTCGAATTCTATGTCAGTTCTCTTTTCTTTTCTACCGACTTCAAAAAGGAAACGGTACTCAATTCGACTGTATGTTTTTTATGTGTTACCGGATAACTTTTTTCTGGTTGAACCGATTTCGATGATACTCTTTTCATTTAAAAGCTGGTGCTTCTCATGTGGTCCCACATAAATTTGATCAAGGTCTGACCAATAGTTTTGGGAGTTATTCTTAATAATTTATATTGAAGTCGGTTGTACAAAATTTTAAATTATAAATTCTAGAATGCAATAAAAACATAAGGTGCTAATTAGCATGTGTTTAGTTTGCCTGTTGTCTCTCTTTAGTTTGGAAACAATATTAGCATCTGCTATAGATATAATTGCCGTGTAGTGGCGGTTAAGAATATCCACTACCCCATATCCTCCCGTGGGTGTCGTAAAAGGCGACAAAGGGAAACAGGCAGGAGATGGGCAGCAGCATCTTCCTGATAACAGCCAAAATAACAATAAAAAACTGCGGTTGCCAACCCGCTCGCCAAGCGTGGCAACTATGGCAATATACCCCCCATGAGCAATGACAATAATAAACGGCCCCCAGTCCCCGGCGGCCCCGCTTTTCCTGGCTACGGTGGCGACTATGGTAACGGCGGGGCGGGGGGTGCTAAGAATCTCCGGTGGAGGTTCGGTTGCCACCAACGACGACTCGACCTGGCAACATACAACGCACGCACCCTGAGGACTGACGAGAAGATTGTAGAGCTGGAAGAAGAGATAGACAAGTTACGCTGGCATATTATAGGATTATCCGAAGTCCGAAGAGAGGGGGAGGACACGGTAATCCTCGAATCCGGCAACTTGCTCTATTACCGGGAGGGCGACCATCTGTCCCAAGGAGGTGTCGGATTTATCGTCCACAAGTCTCTCGTTAACAACGTTGTAAAGATTGAGAGTGTGTCGACGAGGGTTGCGTACCTTATACTCAGAATCACCAAACGGTATTCGCTGAAGGTCATACAGGTTTACGCACCAACCTCGGCACACCCCGATTAGGAGGTGGATGAAATGTATGAGGATATCTCTAGAGCCATGCATTCCTCCAAAACCCAATATACGGTGTTAATGGGAGATTTCAATGCAAAACTAGGCACAAGAGAGAACGGTGAGCTGAAAGTAGGGAAATTTGGAATAGGCCAACGGAACCCAAGGGGCCAGCAGCTGGCCGACTTCATGGAGAAAGAGGGACTCTTTATGATGAACTCTTTCTTCCAGAAGCGGCCCCACAGGAAGTGGACCTGGTCGAGCCCTGACGGTTCGACAAAAAATGAGATTGACTTCATTATGACGACCAGACGACAACTGTTCAGTGATGTCTCAGTGATCGCGAGGGTGAAAACCGGCAGCGATCACCGAATGGTTAGAGGCACACTGAACCTAAACGTTAAATTGGAGAGGTCTCGTCTAATGAAGTCAACGCTCCGTCCCCCTCGTGCTCTAATCCAAAGTCCCGAAACCTTTCAGCTCGAGTTACAAAACCGTTTTCAGTGCCTAGAAGACTGCAATGAAGTGGACGATTTGAATGACAAGCTCGTGGAAACTGTCCATGCGGTCGGAGCTAAGTTCTGCAAGACCCGCCGCAGAAGAACACAAAAACTCTCCGATCACACTCTTAATCTCATGGCTGTTAGACGGGAGATGAAGCTACATTCTTCAACAGATTTGACAGCATACAGGCAACTGAACAGACAGATTTCCAAGTGCATGCGGCGGGACTTACGCAACTTCAATACAGCTCGTATTGAAGAAGCGATCGAGCGGAACCAAGGCTCCAAAGTCTTTGCCAGAGATCTGTCTGCCAGAAAGCGCCAACTGTCAAAGCTGAAGACAGAATGTGGCAGCATCGTTTCCGGGGCACCTGAGATTTTGAGTGAGATTGAGAGGTTCTATGGGCAGCTGTACACGTCATCGTTGGAGCCGCACGCAAGTGTGAGTAACGATCCAAGAGCGAGTCTTATCCGACATTATTCCGATGATATCCCGGACGTCAGTCTGAGCGAGATTAGAATGGCTCTCCAGCACCTTAAAAACGGCAAGGCCCCAGGCGAGGATGGAATTACAGCTGAGCTTCTGAAAGCGGGTGGAAAACCGGTACTTGAAGTCCTTCAGAAGCTCTTTAATTCCGTCCTCCATGGTGGCATTACACCGGAGGCGTGGAGCAGAAGTGCGGTGGTCTTGTTCTTCAAGAAAGGCGACAACGCTCTCTTGAAGAACTACAGACCGATTTCCCTTCTGAGCCGCGTCTACGTGCTGTTTTCGAGAGTCATTACGAATCGTCTCGCGCGCAGACTTGACGACTTCCAGCCTCCCGAACAAGCCGGTTTCCGAAAAGGCTTTAGCACCATAGACCACATACATACCCTTCGGCAAATTGTACAGAAGTCCGAGGAGTACAATTTGCCACTATGTCTGGGGTATGTGGACTATGAGAAAGCCTTTGATTCCGTCGAAATTTGGGCGGTGTTGCAGTCCCTTCAGCGATGCCAAGTTGACTGTCGGTATATCGAAGTGTTGAAGTGCTTGTACAGTACGGCTACGATGGCTATCCGAGTACAGAACCAGAGTACGAAACCTATCCAATTGCAGAGAGGTGTAAGACAGGGTGACGTCATATCCCCGAAACTCTTTACCGCTGCATTGGAAGACGTTTTCAAGCTTCTGGACTGGAAAGGATACGGTATCAACATCAATGGCGAGTACATCACTCACCTTCGATTTGCCGACGATATAGTCCTTATGGCAGAATCGCTGGAGGGCCTAAGCACTATGCTCAATGACCTCAATAGTGTTTCCCAACGGATAGGTCTTAAGATGAACATGGACAAAACAAAGATCATGTTTAATGTCCATGTCACGCCTATGCCGGTAGTTGTTGGGAACACTAAGCTCGAAGTTGTTGACGAGTATGTTTACCTGGGACAAACAGTCCGACTAGGTAAGTCCAACTTCGACCGAGAGGTCAATCGACGGATTCAACTCGGTTGGGCAGCGTTCGGGAAATTACGGCACATCTTCTCGTCAGGTATACCTCAAAACTTGAAAACGAGACTGTACACCCAGTGCGTGTTGCCAGTGATGACATACGGAACTGAGACGTGGTCCTTCACTGCTGGCCGGATGAGGAAGCTCAAGGTCGCTCAGCGAGCTATGGAGAGGGCTATGCTCGGAGTGTCACTGCGTGATAAACTCAGAAATGAGGATATCCGCAGTAGAACTAGAGTGACCGACATAGCCCAACGGATTAGTAAGCTGAAGTGGCAATGGGCCGGCCATATAGCTCGAAGGACCGACAACCGATGGGGAAGAAAGGTTCTCGAGTGGCAGCCTCGTACCGGCAGGCGAAGTGTAGGGCGTCCCCCCACTAGATGGAGTGACGACCTGGTAAGATATGCAGGAAGTCGATGGATGCAGGTGGCTCAGGACCGTGCTTTGTGGCATTCTTTGGGGGAGGCCTATGTTCAGCAATGGACTTGTGAAGGGCTGTAATGATGATGATAGATATAATACGGGCGTTCACACAGGGTGGCGTCTTTTTTGAATAATATGAAATATTTGACAGATCTCATGGCTCATGGTTAAATTGTTAGAAAAATTAATTGTTGTTATAGAAATTGTATTGTTCATTATTACGTTCACTAATTCAATCATTAGGCTCGCCCAAACACGCGTCTTTTTCCTACAGTCGCCCCGCAATAAAGGCCGATTTACGTTTCGACAAGTACAGTAGCGAGTTAACTTGCGAATCTGCGGAGTTAAGTAAAATCTCGTTTGAACGGCAATTGGTGGGTTAAGTTTGTTAGTTATTACCAATAACTTGAACGGGATAGCAGGCCGGTCTATTTTTCGGCGAGTTAAGTTCGAAGTGTTGCTATACCGTGCGTCTCCCACCACCCGCAACTAAACTCGCCGTTCATGTGAACGAGCGAGTTTAGTTCAGTGCATAAGTTGACAGGCCGCAACGTGTTCGTGTTCGACCTTCAAAATATAAAATTGTACTTTTTTTTAACTAAACTCGCCATGAAGACTATTAGGGACTGCAGTGGACTGTATGATTTTAACTAACTGACTGTTTGACTAACTAACTGTGTGTGACGACTGATGTTACTTAAGGTAGACTACACTAGGGACTGTTTAAGAAAAGAGGGTACTGTAGACGATTATATATTCAACTATTTACAATGCGGATTTCACTAAACTATATACACAGAGGGGAATCTTCAATCTTCAATGGAGTATTAATTCTCTTGATTTCTCTTGATGGTTTCTTCTCTTGCTGTTGTTTTCATGTGCCGCTTCCGAAATGAACAGCTCACAGACCAAAACGCCCTTCTTATATCTCTAAAGAGAGTGTCTCGGCATGTGAGTAGTGTCGTGCGCTGATTCGTCGAAGGCATCACGTGATATTTGGGCGGTGTGCGGGGTGCGCGGGGTGCAACGGGGTATGAAGGGGCGGCGGCTCCCCTCGCCGTCCGTAACATCCTCCCCCCGGCGTAGCATGCGAGCCTAAGCTTCCCTCGGGAAGACGGCGATCTTCCTTACTGGTCGCCGCAGCCTTATCGGTGCTGGCTGGCGTTCTCCCTGCTGACCTAGAGGTCATCCGTGCTGGTAGGATGGGTATAGCACGTTTGACCGCGCCCAAAGAGAAGTTGAGCAGACGGAATCGCGATATCTGGACTGAGGTGATCGGCGCCTGGCAGGATAGAAGGACGTGTGATACAAAAGGACGTGAGCTACATCGATTTTTCCCGGACGTGGCGTTGAGACTCAGGTATACCTGGGTTTTACCGAACTACCAAACCTCTCAGATTCTCACCGGACATGGATGCTTTCGGAAGAGACTGAGCGACATGAAACTGTGTGAAATTAGTATGTGTGAGTGCGGTATGTCAGAGGAGGATGTTCACCATGTTCTATGGGAATATCCTCTGTATGATAACCTAAGAGTGAAAATGATGGATGGACTAGTTCGTCCGGTTCAGGGACCAGTTTAATACTCGGATATCGTCAGTGATGTGGTAAACTACGGACTGTTGCGCGAGTTTGCGCATAAGTGGCACGATCGCAGGACAAGGCAGGATGGAAGGCTGGTAGGAGGGCCCGACGGCGTAGGCGTCAATGTGTCGTCAGCCCCAGAATGGGGAGAATGACGTTAAACTGGGACAAGGAATAGATTAAATATTTGTAGGGAGTCAAGAAAGTGTGCGCGGGAAAGAGCCACGTGCAAGTACTGCGCGCATCTCCCGAGATTCGGCCCGTATGACTTGAGGGTCGGTGGGGCCATGGGAGGTGGTGGGTTGGTCCCCTGGTCCTAATCTCGACGTTGCGCACCACGCCGTCCGGTCCAGGAAACGTCTTCGTGACGACCCCCCTTGGCCACACTTTCCGTGGTAGGTTGCCGTCCGCAACCACGACGAGGTCCTTTTCTTGTATTTGTCGCTGCTCTCGGGAGTCCCCGCGCGCAACCAGCGTCGGCAGGTACTCTCTCACCCAGCGCCTCCAGTACTCGTCGGCGAGCCCCTGCGCCGCTCTCCACGCCCGACGATCGATGGGTGTGCACGGCGCGGTGACTGGTAGGTTCGATGGTCCCAACAGGATGAAGTGGTTGAGTGTTAATGCCTCTTTGTCGTTGATGTCGACTGGTATGTGCGTCAACGGTCGAGAGTTGACAGTGTTTTCTGCTTCCGTCAAGAGCGTCGCTAGAGTCTCCTCCCGCGGGCTCTTCTGATGTAGATTGGCTTCGAGTGCGGTCTTCACTGAGCGCACGAGACGCTCCCATGCGCCTTCCTGGTTAGGCGCGCCCGGTGCGATGAATTTCCATTCTGTGCGTCGAGTCAGCGCGTAGTCCTTTAGCTGCGGTGCCCACTCTTCCATCGCCCGTCGTAGCTCTGCATCTGTTCCATGAAAATTTGTGCCGTTATCGGAGTATATGACCCGCGGCCACCCATGCCTAGCTGCCATGCGCCGCAATGCCGATATCGCTTAGTCCGTTGGTAGGGAGTAAACTAGGTCTAAATGAACCGCGCGCGTCGTTAAGCACGTGAAAAGTGCTACTCACCGCTTTTCGTGCCGTCGTCCTATCGTAACTATCAAAGGTCCGAAATAGTCGACTCCGGTGTAAGTAAACGGTCGCGCAAACGTGCCCTTCTTCGTATGGCATCGATGAACTGCAGTGCTCGTGCTGTGGCCCTGATCAATCTCTCGTAAGAAGACAATCGTTCTATGTCTGGCAGGTGTGGAGCGTCCTTGGTGTCGCTCTGGTGCGCCACGATTTCCTGCAAGTCTTCATCATCCCCTGCCTTCTCTTCCTTCCGGTGAGGCCATCTGTCCTCGTCCTCGTAAAGAAATGACGGTCCTGTGAACCATTGGTCTCTTTCTTCTTTGCTTACGAAGTTCATGCGCGTGGCCTGATCTGCTATGTTCTCTGCAGTCGGTATCCACCTCCATTGCTCGGGTGATGTCTTTTCAGCTATCTCCTCTAACCGATGACCCACGTATGGAGTGTAACGCGCCGTATCATTCTGTATCCAGTGTAGCGCCGTAGTCGAGTCTGTCCAATATACGACCCTATCTGCTACCACTCTGTGTTCGTCTTGCACGAATTCCGCGAGTCGCGCGCCTATCAAATTCGCCTGCAACTCTAGTCGCGGTATACTCTGCGCTTTAATCAGAGCGACTTTCGCCTTGGCCGTTATGAACGCAGGCCTGTCCCTACCGTCGCGATGCGTATGCGCCTTATCGTCGCGCAGTTGGTTCCCTACTACTCCCCCCGTGGGAGCGTAGCGTCTCGGCAGTCGTGAAAACTTCCTAACCGGACTGGCGAGCGCCTGGATATCCTCATCTGGCCGTCCGCTAGTGCTTGACACGTGTAATACGGTCTCGCCGTCTTCCCTACACGTTAACCGCGGCACGGTCCCTTGAATTGCCCACCCTAGTAACGTCCGTGCAGCTATGGGCTGCTTCCGGCGTCTTATCCTCAAATTGCGGGTGATTATTAAGTGCCAGTTGTCGGTGTCTAATAATATTCTCGGCTTTGCGTCGTCGTAACATACCGCACTCGGTAAGTCGTGTAAGTGCTTCAACCGTAAGCACTCCCTACTCACAGACTGCGAGCCTATTTTTAAATCCACTATTGTTCGCGCGCTTACATTATAAATCTCACTGCGCGTCTTGCCACGTATTCCTATATTCACTAATCTGCTATTGGCCTCGCGTTGACTATTATTTACGCCTCTAATGTTGAGCGGCTTTATCGGTCCTTCCGCTCCTAACTCGCGAGCTAAGTCGTTTTCGATTAACGATATGGTAGAGCATTCGTCGAGTAGCGCATATGTATCAACTTCCTTACCACGCGGTCCGCGCACGGTAATGGGGCACACTTTCAATAACACAGACGCACTACTATTAACGTTCGACGCGACGAGCACGGTTTCATCCGGTTTTACCGACGCTTCAGGCGTGCGGGCCTTGCGGGCGTGAAAGAGAGCGTGGTGGGGGGCGTTGCAGCCGTCGACGTCGCACTTCCTAGCCTTACAACGTAGGCGTCGGTGTTTGCTGCTTAAACACCTAAAGCACACCCCATCTTCCCTTACCCACTTCCACCGGTCGTCCAGACCCATTTGGGCCAGCTTCCTACATTTGGCGATTGGGTGTTCACCCCCACAACACATACACGAGGCACTTCCGGTGTCCTCCTGGGCGGTGAACGTCTTTACGTCGCGGGCCCTATCCTCTACGCGGCGTGTAAACACTATCCTTTTCGACAGCGGTGCTTCTCGTCTTACGGGCAATTCCTTAGTCGGCGTTACGGACGTATAGGCGTGACTTAACGCACGGTCAGCCTCTCTCATCATAAACTGGGATAGTCTAACAATGTCCGGTTCGTCCGCACTTCCTTAGTGCTCCGCATAATCGCACCAACGCGACCGTATTTTAATCACTTCCGGGCGGCTGAAACACTGCTCCAGTGTCCGCATAATGTCTGCTGGATCCTTCGCGGTAAACAGCAGCGCCGATACTACCTCTCGAGCCTCACCACGTAAGCAGTTTCTTAACCTTGCCATATTTTCCGTATTGGCGAATCCATAAAGACGCGTGGACTACCTCATCGCGGCTTTAAACGATAACCATTCCGCGGCCGAGCCGTTGAAAATAGGCAACTCCTGTGTCTGCTTCGCGGCGGCTGGTCTAAGTCTTATCATGCCTTCTAAGGCTTCCGCTAATCGTTCTCTCGCGGGGTGAGCGACCTACCTCTATCCCTATTACCCTCTGACCTACGCTGTGGCGATGGCGACCTATGTACACCTACATCCTTGTAACACGGCGACGGTAATCTACGATCCGCGTGGCGATGTGGCGATGGCGTTCTACGTATAGGCGATAGAGTGCGGCATTGGACGCGCGACGGCGACGTAACCCGTACACGGCGATCCACCTGGTTCATTTCTACGGCGACTCCATTGTCCCTCTGTATCGTAGATGTAGACGTAGTATTGTCAGAAACAGGGATGAAATTAGTTAACCGACGATCTTCTTTCTTCGTCGATGAACTTCTTTCTTCTTTGATGATCTTCTATAATGATCTTCTTTCTTCTATAATAATCTTCTTTCTTCTATATGGTCTTTGGATCTTCCAGCTTCTTTCTTCTGGCTTCAATCCGGCGACGATGGACCAAAATTATTAGGGACTGCAGTGGACTGTATGATTTTAACTAACTGACTGTTTGACTGACTAACTGTGTGTGACGACTGATGTTACTTATGGTAGACTCTACTAGGGACTGTTTAAGAAAAGAGGGTACTGTAGACGATTATATATTCATCTATTTACAATGCGGATTTCACTAAATTATATACACAGAGGGGAATCTTCAATCGTCAATGGAGTATTAATTCTCTTGATTTCTCTTGATGGTTTCTTCTCTTGCTGTTGTCTTCAAGTGCCGCTTCCGAAATGAACTTGAAGATTTGTTTAAGCTAGATAATAAATGAATAAACCAAACTAAAGGTATTCCCAAAAGAAAAAAAAGCGAGTTAAAAATTCAAACAATTAAACAGCAAACCACTCAGACAATGTTCTGTGTATTAATATAATACTCTAGGAACTAGCTTTTATTTAAAACTAACTTCTCCGTAAAATGACGTTATCTAACAAAAAGAGGCAGCCATAAGGAGTGGCAGCAGAAGTGAAAACGCATTTATATATATATGCATATACATGTACACAGGCCGCTAAACTACGCGTCGCTAGTCTGACGCAAGCCCAGACTAGCGACGCGTAGTAGACATGTTCGTAGCATGTCGAGGTCAGCAGTGACGCAAACTCATTAGTTTTTCCTCTACCAGAAATCGTTCTACGCGGCTAAAAAAGTTTTTACTTCAAAAACTTCATCTCAGTGCCAACAGTTGGGGCTGAAGGCTAATAATTATTAGCCCAAATTGGTATACAATTCTTCAATTCAAGCCCCATATGAGACAGGTCTTCATTCCTCTTCACTCTATAATATAGATTATATTATACCACGTATTATTATAATGTTGTTTTTACAGGTGTCTAATAGTTAGTCCGCCTTCAACAGAAAAACTCAAAATAGATCCATTTGTTCATGTCGACCGTGAGTTGTCTAAAGAAGTACAAGAGGACAGTGATGACGAAGATGAAGCGGTAGCTGCGACTGCTTAAATACAATATTATTTATTATGTGTTTTATGATGTAGAAGTTATATTGAAAATAAAAAATAGTTTTACCATCTGTGACCATTATTATTGTTACGGCCTACGGCTGCTCCCTTAAAGGATCCAATCTTCAGGGGCCCATGAGCTGAAGACCTCCCGAACAGACGTAGGTCGGGCCTTAATGTGGCCACGTGGAAGTTCCTAATTACATTAAAATATATGGGGGAGCGTTATTACGGCCAGTCGACCGGAAGGAATTTGGATGAAGCTTACTTACCTATCCAAGGCGACTGGTCCCTCCGGAGTCGGTCAGGTCACATGTGGTTGTGTAGTGCAAGGGAAAGAATGGTGATGTGGTGTGTATCTGGGTGTGACTGATGGTGATTGAACCTAGACCTTGGCCGTCGGCAGCAGCCCGAGCGTCGACACCGCTCCAACTTGAGGGCGCCTTTCGAGGTAGTCCACAGTCACTTTCTTCTTTCGTCACGTTGCCAGTCAATTAACTCTATCGTACGATTTACTAACTTACAGAAGCCACTAACTATCGCTGGGTATAATGATTACCGCACAAACGCACACGGAGTTTAAAGGGTCAAAGGTCACTACCATTTCGCGTAGCAATAGTTAATTCTAGAATATCAGAGGCAGCACTATCTAATATTGCCGAATGCACTTATGCAGGTTTTGAGTCAGACACAATAAGTCCCGGGAAGCTCTCCAGTAGGAATGCGCGTCACAATGATAGACCGTATATTTACTGGCCGCGCCGAATTATTCCGAGTTCGCTAACAGAATGGACCGCGTGCTCACGTCAGCACCGATTATGGACGACTGACTGCCCTTGGGCGTTTTTCGCACGACCGAAAGTCAAACCGGTATGAATGCACCGCGCCGAGCGCCGTCTCGCGTCAATCCTTGAAAGTGTTTTGCGCGAACAATTATGTAAATGTTCATTCCCATATATCAGTCATATCTGATGTCACCCCAACCTAAACAAGAAACCCCTGACAGTACTGATTTGCCATTCTCTCAAGGGAGCAAAGTCAAAAAAAAAATTACAGTGAGTCTTTTAATATTCCACAAGGTTCTAAAACCGAGGGGGATAATATGACTTGGAGACTTTTAAGAAATGTTTATACTCTGATGCAAGCACGGCGTTGCAAATATTTTTGGCCTGAGTTACCATTGCAAGGGTATCGAAGGACTGCACAATCTAGGTGGTGGAGTACTCATTGGAGACGTCCACAATAGCCACTTCAACATAGGTTGGCCTGCTTGATCACTTGTCACTCTATGTATCAATAGTCGCAAATTATTTAATGATTGGGCGACAGTAAGAACCCATAGGTGTAGACAAAAACTATATTATGACCTTTACAATGAAATATCATTTAAATATAGTTTTTTTTTTTTATAGAGAATATTTAAGAAAAATATTCCAAAATATTTAAAAAAGTGTGTTCTACAGCCCAAGTCTTTACATTCAAGAAACAAAATTAAGAATGCTTCTAATAAAAGTAAAATGACGGAGTTTATTTAATAGCAAAACCCAAGCACGATGAAACTGCACAACTCAAACTTTCAATTAAATTTTAACGAAATCATAAGATGAAGATGTTGCAACGTCTTTTGAACAACATTTTACCGACATTGCGATTTTGACTACAAAGTCACTCAATTCCTCCCCTGCTGTCCCCGAGTCATTACTCAAAGAAAATATAAATTTATTTTATGATTAACTGCCTCGTTGGTTTAGTGGTTGTAGTAGTGCGACTGCTGATCATGAGGTCCCAGGTTCGAATCCCGGGTCGTTGAGTTTTTCCATCAAGAAATTCTAAGTAGCTACCCGGAGTCAGGAAGTTGGCGGTGTCTCACGCCCATGCCTCGGAGAGCACGTAAAGCCGTTGGTCCTGCGCCTGATCTCTCTCCGATCGTGATGTTGAGCTGATTCAGCATATTTTCTGTGCATGGTAGTATTCAGAGGATGTTTTGGGTATATTTTATGATCTTTCCAAGGCTTTCGACTGCGTTCACCGTGAGACATTAATCAGAAAGCCACATTATGGTGTAAAAACATATCACTGCACTCAAACTTATAACATCATATTTAAATAAAAGAACACAAACGGTTGTGATTAATGTGACGGGTACTTCCGAATTGGTACAGTAGTATTTATGGGTGTTCCACAGGGCTCAATTCTTGGCCCCTTCCTATTCTCAGTTTATACTCATAACTTACCTACATTACTTGGTAGGGAATAACCATGATATTGTTTTATTTGTTGAAAATACATCGTTAATTTTCTGACTTAAAAGGCAATTATTAAAGTATGAGGAATGAATTATGTTATATCAAACATAGATTATACTGGCGTAAGTATATTCTAAGTATATGATATCAAAAGTAGTACCCTGGTTTAACGTCAATAATTTGCTTTTATAATTATATGGTAATAAAACGTAATGTATTAAATTCACCCCACCTAAAAATGTTAAAGAGGTAAATACCAATGTGTTTTTAAATAGGGAGGAACTGAGGCTTGTTGAATCCACTATTTTTCTCGGAATTACTAAAGAAGAATTAAATGTAATCTATATTGAATAAAAAAATTATTCTATTCTATTATTTTTTAAAAACTAGTCTCTGCAACGTAATGAGTTTGGTTCTAAGATAAGCTACTATAAAATGCATTTACTAATTGAGCTTTGAACCACTAAGATGAAAATAAAAAGTAAAATAGGTATTCTTAAAATTATTGCTTTCGTTAAATCAAGAATTGAATTTAAATCGATTATTTTAGTATTATTGTTTGTTTTTTCAATAGTTTTATTGATTATTAGTCCTAATGTAATTAGATTTTTTTTAGTTTGAGATGGATTAGGATTCGTTTCTTATTGTTTAGTAATTTATTATAAAAAAGTGTGTATTTCCTTATGTACGCACGTAGGAAGTTATACTTCTTTAGCGTAACAAAACAAAAAAAAACTTGAGAGACAAATACCCACTGACGTTGTTGCTTTTAACTGTCAGTGTGCGCGCTTATCGTAACAACTTCATGGTGTCTTTTTTATTTGTCGGTGTGCGCGCGCATTGTAACAATTCACTCATAATTTTTCCCAAACGCCCCAAAAGTCATAACGTCAATATTTAAGTCTTAGAATGCGGGGATAATTAATTATAAGTGAGAGTAGAGCTGTGCTAACTCGAAAGAAACTCGCCTCGAGTTGAAATTCATGTAGGTAACTCAAATTGAACTAGAATTACGCAACTCGAATTGGCGATACGAAGATGTGTCAATCTGTTACTAATTTAACAATAACCAAACACGAATTGGAGAATCTGTCGATCCTTTTTACTCACATTAATCCTAAGCACCATTTTTCTCACTCACACAGCTTAGAATTCATCCAAACAAGGAAATCAAGTAGTAAAGTAAAATTTTTAAAGAGCGACAGATGTACTTACCTAATAAATACATGCAATGTTAAAAAAACTATCTGCAAACAATTTTGTAATGAAATGCCTACTTTTATACATTAACGGCTGTAGCTCAGTAAGTAATGACATTAGGTACATGGAATGCTACTGTTTTAGAATCCTCATGATTTAGGCAAACTTTTTAAATCGTGGGCCACACAGGCCCCATACGTTTTTTTTTACCATAGGTGCTCAAACTTAGCAGTTAAATAAAGTAAAAAATTAAAACTTATGTTTAGTGCCGTCTTGTAAAATACTACCCATAGTAGTGGAAAACTTTTAAGGGTAATTTAGAAACATCGTTATTAGGGAACACATTAAAAGAAAAAAATCCGATCTAGGCATTAAACTGCGGACGTGATGTCCACAAATGTGAGCAGAAGTACGAATTTTCGGAATTTTATAAAACATGGCGTAGTGCGCGAACCGTTCGGGATAGAATTTTTTTAGGGAATAGAGACCACCTCTTTCCCGCCCGAACATACCAGATTATCCACCATCACTGTCCCAGAGCTTACAATTCGTCCAAACGAGGCCGGCAGGTAGTAAAGTAATATTTTCAAGGGCGACAGATGTTCTTACCTAATAAATACATGCAATGTTAAAAAAACTATCTGCAAATAATTTTGTAATGAAATCCCTACTTTTATACATTAACGGCTGTAGCTCAGTAAGTAATGACATTAGGTACATGGTATGCTACTGTTTTAGAATCCTCATGATGTAGGCAAACTTTTTAAATAGTAGGCCACACAGGTCCCATACTTACGTATTTTTTACCACAGTTGCTCAAATTTAGCAGTTAAATAAAGTAAAATGTTAAAACTTATGTTTAGTGCCGTCTTGTAAAATACTACCCATAGTAGTTGAAAACTTTTAAGGGTAATATAGAAACATTGTTATTAGGGAACACATTAAAAAAAAAATCCGATCTAGGCATCAACCTGCGGACGTGATGTTCACAAATGTGAGCAGAAGTACAAATTTACGGAATTTTAATTTAATTATTACATGGCGTAGAGCGCGAACCGTTCGGGATAGAATTTTTTTAGGGAACAGAGACCACCTCTTCCCCTCCCGAACACGTACGTACCAGATTATCTACCATTACCGGGACACCTGTATATTATCAAAGACCTCATTATATAGTTATTGAGTTTTCTGAGTTGTTGTTCTTGAGAGTTATTTGAGCATCAAGAAATTCCCAGTAGCTGTCCGGAGTCAGGAGGTTGGCGGTGTCTTTCCCCCGTGCCTCGGAAAGTACGTAAAGCCGTTGGTTCTGGGCCTGATCTCTCTCCGGTCATGTTGGTTTACCCGGTAAACTTTACCGTGCCATTGGACTATGAGAGTGAGGGAATAGATAGTGCACCTGTGCTTGCGCATACATTTGGGCACTATAATCCTGTCCTGTCACGATTGCTAGTCTCCGTTGAGACTGGCTGCCGTGACCGAAATTTGATCTGGAGGACATTATTATTATTATTATCATAGACAAAAAAGTTTTCATATAGATTTATTGTGCTTTATACATTATCTGTACTGAAAATTGTTATGTTTGGTGTTTCCGAACGCAGCAATAGGGGCGTAAATCACAGAACACTAATACCCTTAGCGTAAATCCGCCATCTTGTCCCAGTGACAATTTACCAATTTAGATTTTATTTAATTTAACCCGTATATATTTAATAAATCCTGTAACGAAAGTGATATTTGAGAAGCTGTGTAGTGTTTCATGAGCCTGTGATATTCTAGTGTCCAATAATTTTATGTTTGTATAAATATATCTACGTTAACAGTTGCCCGATTTTGACGTCGAACGAAGAAGTAGATAATCAAAATGGGTACAAGAGAGGATGAATACGATTATTTGTTCAAAGGTGAGTTTCTGATGAATTATTAAATTAAGTTGCCCTTTTTTAAACAATAGAAAATAACAGTTGATAGGCATATTATTATTAATGCACCTTGTTTCTTGAAATATATTCTTTGTATTACTAGTAATGACGTAGAAGAAAATATTATTCTAATTTGGAATTTTAAGAAACTAAGTATATTCTTAATTGTAATTTTTAATTTTTAAAATAACTTTCTTGTGTTTGCATCTATAAAGTAATAAAAAGCGTCCATTGACATCATCAGCTGATGCATCAATTAAGATCGATTTCTCGATTTTTTTGTTCATGACTCATCTTTGTACTTAATCGTACGATCTAATCACAATTGTAATATGGGGGCATAACTTTCACTGTGTATACATCTAATTTCGAGATGTTTTAATTCATGTTTCTCATTTAGCACAATTGTTTTTGTTACAGTTGTTCTCATAGGAGACTCAGGGGTGGGTAAAAGCAGTCTTCTTTCACGTTTCACTAGAAATGAATTCAACCTAGAATCAAAATCCACAATAGGAGTGGAATTTGCTACAAGAAGTATAGAGGTAAATATTAATTATTGCTTGCACAGTTTGCTGCAATTCTTTACACATTATTGACATAATTTCTTATTACAAGTCTTTGTTGTTGTATTGTTTTTTTTTGTCCTTGTTCATGTGTATGAAACTCTTTCTTTAAAACAAAGGAAGTGCTCTTTTTAGATTGGTCATTATTAGTTACAAATAATAAACTGATGAAAAGATATTAACAAGGATATTATACTTTTCAATGATTACTAAATTTGTATTATTAGTTAAGAGAAATTATATTTAATCATTTTTATCATATTTCGAAAGGGAATTCTAGCTTCATTTGTTGTCTTAGTTGTTTTTTCAACTTGAAAGTGATTTATAAAATATGTGCTATGTGTAATATTATGACTTAAATAATCCATAAATTTAGGTACAATATAACTTGCTTCATATTATTACTATTTATGACTGGTGCAAAAATGTTAAAAATATTACTCCTCATTTTCATTTAAAAAATAGTTATTATGTGTGTATGTGTGTGTGAAACAAAATACCAATAACATCAGTATTGTTAACAATGGGTAGCTAATATTAATTTTTATTAATAGCCTGCCTTTTCATAGTTCAATTATATTCCATTTGGCCCCAATTGACCTACAATTCTATGGATTGTGAATTATTAGAGAAATAATATGTTGAATTTTATTCACATATTGTTACAGGTAATGTAATATACTATAGTGTGGATGCCCCTATTACCAGCCTTTTAGTGCCAACTTCAACTTTAAAAATTCCTGCTATTTTAATTATGGTGCAATATTTTAAACATTTGTTTTAATCGATAGGTTATTTATCTAAAAATATAATGAACATTTATTTACAATCATATTATTTGAAGAACAATTTTAAAAACGACAATAAGCAAAAAGAGGCGTTATGGCTCAAATTCCAGCCACCCTGTACCGAATGTCGTCCTTTTGTATACTTAATGCCAGCATAGCATAGGGATGTGCCTTTTGAGTTTTTTGTAAGTACCTATTGTAGGTAAGTTTTAGAGGCACAGTAATAAATTCGTAACAACTTTCAATTTTGAATCTGCATGTGATAAGTATAGGATATGTATTAAGGCAGACGACAACATTATTATCATATATGACAAAAGGCCAGGTCAAGAGTACCTTAAACTGTAGAGCATGTATGAATGGAATAATGAAAGTGGACGAAGCGAAACAAGTATGTAAGGATTGTAGCAAGTGGAAAGAAGTGGTATCTGCCTACCCCTACGGGAAAGAGGTGTGATTATATGTATGTATGTATGTACAACATTATTTCATTTTAATGTTTTACTAGTTAACTTACTGTTTTAGTTTAAAGCAATTCAAGAAATTAAAGCAAATTATGATAAAATATTATGTAGTATATCGATTTCTAATAATTTAATCATCCAAGTTTTCAAATCATCATTGTCATTACAACCTTACACAAGTCCATTACGGAACATCCTCCTCCAAAGACTGCCGCAAAGCCTGGTCCTAAACCACTTTCCTTGTCATGAGTTTTTCATTTATGTTCTAAGTTATAATTAGTATTACTAAGTTATAGTTTTTGCTTGTATATATTATATTTATTGCTTGTTAATGTTCTTTCTCAAAAAATAATTGAATACATAAGGTGTTCTTAATATACACCGAATGTCAGATAGAAAAGCTAGTGTACATCTTTTGCTAAACTTTAAAATCTAAAACCAATTTTAAAACAGATGAATTGATCATAACTCCCTTAACTATAAAATAAGTTATGATCTAATTAACGGTATTTATTCCAGTTTATGTCAGCCCTGATTTATATTACGTGGCTGAAATTAGGTACTTCTTATTTGGTACGTCAAACCAAATAACAGCCAGGCGGCTGACATTATGTACTCCATACATTTCATATATCTAATTACAACCCCATTAATTTCCACTAAAAGAAAATAAATAACTTGTAAATTTTAACAAAAATAACTACATTACTATGTCTATAGTCATATTCATACAAATCAAAAAGCCTATATAGGAGATAATGTAAAGTAAGCATAATTTTACTGGGATCATTACTTGTCAAAAAATTAGGAAAATGAGCATTTTTCATCGCGTACATCTTTTGATTTTTAATTTAATACTGTTAGGTTTAAAACTGTGAGGTAATATTTGAAATATACTTTCCTCTAGTTACGAAGAATTTTTTAGGAGACATTATTTGTAGTAAGACTACTAGAAATCTTATTTACGAAGTAAAAAGGCGAAAAGGCTGGAATTAGGGGTGTGGCTGGTATTAGGGGCATCCACCCTAGATTTATGTTTTTGTTTTGTACCAAATTTACACATGAGTAGCTGGATTAAATATGTTCAAAAATGAACACAAAAATTGCTCTTGATATTAATCTAAAGATTTAAGTAAAACATGCCATTACACATGTGTAAATATACCAAATTTAATGAGAGTAACTTAAGTTTGCGGCTGCTTAGGGAGGGCGAAGTGAAAGGAGATGAAAACTTTTCCTATATTACTTTTATTTTCTAACTTACAAGTTAACTTAACTACTGTGACGATGTGAGTACACAGGAATACTAGGCTAAAGTAACTTAACTACTACTGGTCTGTATTAACAATTAGACCCTAGGTTTTATGCTATATTGAATATTCTTAAGTCACATAAAAGACCTGCTGTTATTTGCTTAGTGGGCGGTGCTGTAAGATAGGTGACTTCCTGATGGCACTATGTTGAATATTCTTAAGTCACATAAGTGAATTGAGTCACATCATGCTGTTATTTGCTTTAACAGGTGGTGCTGTATAGTAGGTGACTCCCTGTTGTCTTGTAAGATGTTGGTACACATGTAACTAGCATGTAGCATGATCTTGTCAAGTCAACAGTAAAGCCCAGCCTCCATTATTGCACACCTCAAACACCTGAGATATTATATATGCATTTAAATAGATATTGCAATCTTGCAGTTTCAATTCTTTGAGATATTTGCAAGATTTGTGTTAATCCCACATTGTTTTTTAAAAGTTATTTCATTAATAATTGTTGGATAACTTCAATAATTTATCCTATAAATCATCAAATACTAGTACTTTGGTTGACATATTTTCTACCGACTTCAAAAAGGAGCCGGTACTCAATTCGACTGTATGTTTTTTTATGTGTGTTACCTCATTACTTTTCACAGGGTGAACCGATTTCGATGATTCTTTTTTTAATTGAAAGCTGGTGCTTCACATGTGTTCCCATATAAATTTGATCAAGGTCTGGCTAATAGTTTTTCAGTTATTCTTAATAATTTATATTGAAGTCAGTTGTACAAAATTTGCAATTTTAAATTATTATAATTTGAAGGTTATTTGACCTCTTTTGTCAGTTTGTATGTAAATTAAATTGTGTAAATAAATGTCTTACTAATTAAGGTAACTTCAATTTTGATTGTATGAACTTTTAAGTTTCTAATTTATCTACCTGAGATCCTGAATGAAGAGTTATTGAACTCAGATATTTATTTATTTGTGTGGATCTCTAACAAATTACTAATTACTATGTACTACCTTATAGGAGAACACATTCTTTTCATTCACATAGATAACAGTGTTTATAATTTGCCTATAAGAGATTAACATAATATTTTAAATTAGTAACAATTTTAATGGTGATATTAACTAACAGTATCATCATTATACATGAAATGTAAATGTGCTACCTAAGCATAGCTTGCTTCCTCATAGAACACTCAGTGAAAGACCATGTCTCAGTTCAAGAGGTTGTTACTGGTCGATGTTATTTTTGATAGAAGAGGAGGCAAAAGATTAACTGTATGAGATGTGTTGTAGTTTTCTGAACAAAAAACTAAACAAATTTTTAATCTTATTAATGTTTATTATAAGACTAATTTATTGAGATGTTTATTATAAGACTAATTTATTGAGATGTTTATTATAAGACTAATTTATTGAGACATTACTGATGTCATTGAGCATAGTGTTACCGTCCTCCAGTGATACTGCTTCAAAGACTATATGATTGGCATATCAAAGAATTTTTGATAGATGCTATTAGCTTGAAAATGTCTTTCAATGCAGCTGTGAAATGTTTACAGGATATAAAGTTACCCTAAACAGTGAATGAAATCAAAGGTTTTATCATGGTTCAAAAGTCCAAGGCAGTTATTGCACTCTGCTCACCTGTACAATTTGCCGAATGTTATGTATGTGGTATATGGTACTGAAGTCTTTTCAACTGGCAATTTAGAAGGCAGCTGGAAGTTGTCAAGTCTGACTTGAAAACAACATGAACATGCAATTTGGAAGGGTAAATGGTGCTTCAATAGCCCATTGTCTACTCCAGCTCTCCTCCATTCTGCATAATGGATGGAATTAAATTCAACTGTTCTCCACCTACTTCCAAAAGCACCAATATAATACTATACTAACTCAGCACCTCATTTTTAAGATGCTGAAGACCCGTCATAATTGCACTTAATAGGTCTTCCTGAATATCACTGGACTAGGGTAGAATGACACTTACTCTTGAGTTACAATTCTGTTTCAATCTTGGTAAAGGGTCTGGTTTTTATCTCCCATAATACTAAACAGCAGAATTTTGCTGTTTCATGCTAGTGTCTGTGATACTTCATTATTCATTGTTAGAGTTGATGGGTTTTATTAATGAAAATGATTAGGGCAGTTATTTTAAGTTTCTGGTAAAAGTGTGTATGATTAATGGGCCAAATACATTTAGTTGATTATTATTGAAAGTATATAACAATTATCTCATTGATTGATATATATAATTATTTTAATAAATCATATAATAGATTGATTAAAAATTAATAATATATAATAAATAAAATTGTTTTTAAAATCTGTAAAAAGTTGTTTTGCCGTTATTTTCATGATATGGTCGCGGTTGTGACCGGTCACGGCCTTACGCTCTGTAGTGCTACCATACATGTGACGCAAAATTCAGGACATCCAATTCATAAAATATTTTAGCATTATAGTTCCCCAGAATGTTGTAATGCCACTGAGGATGGAGTGAAATCAGCATAAAAATATAAACTTACTTCAATTTCCTATCATAGTACCTATTAGAAATTTATATGGGATTAATTGTTATTGCATCTTTCATTGATTCATTTCATCATATTTGATATAAATAAATATAATCAAAATTAGTTACTAACCTCATGTATTTTCTTTCATACAAAAGTCACATTAAATATATGTTTTTATGCACACTTTCGTAAGTTTAATATATATCATTCCTGATGAAACTTAACTTAAAATAAAATGTTGAACTGCTATAAACCTGCTAAAGTTTAAGACAATCTCTTCTAGTTAAACAGCATGGTAACCTTAGTTCAGTGACATGTTTGGCTCGGCTCCAGATATCTGTACAACTGATGATAACATTCACTGACCTGTCCCTTATATTGTTGTAAAACTGTATTGCTTACGAAAGAAATTACGTAAATTTTTATTTTCACGAATACGCGAAAATTCTGTTTCATAGTAATGGAAATGTCATTTTCACTGTTGGCCATATGAGGAAACTTTAAGTGGCTCAGAGATCAATGGAGAGGACAATGTTCGGAGTTTCTTTGCGAAATTGAATCTGTAACGAAGGTTTATTAGAACCACAGTAACCGATATAACCCAATGGATCAGTAAAATAAAGTGGCAATGTGCCGTGGCTCGAAGAACCGCCAACTGGCAGGAAAGGAAGGTTCTCAAGTGGCTTTGTCCCTTACTAGATTTGACCTGGTAAGACATCTTGCAAATTGATGTATGCACAGGATCGTGTTTTATGATCATTCCTTGTTAATTTTGTTCAGTTAAAATTGGCAAAGGAAAAGATTGTGAGGAAATTATGGTTGGTAGATCTGAGAAATTACAAAACACTTGAGGAGAAGCCACTTAACAGATTTTTTCCCGTATCCATAACCTTCTTTGAGATCAGAAGAATTATCTTCATTGTTATATGTATTACATATACAGGGTTTTTTTTTTTAAAGTAAGGCTTCTACTTTTATTTGTATTTATCCCAAAGTGAATGTGATTTATGTGCAACAACGTTTTTGCCTACCGATTGACCTTTACGAATGTGTGTATGATCAGTAAAATCAGTTAAAATAATGCATTATTATGAATTTTGAATTTAAAAGATAAAAGGACAGAATGTTTAAAATTTTTTTTTATATTTTTTCTTCACCATTTGCCTATATTATTTATTCTGAACATTGTCTGCAAATTTGGCCAGTTATAGGAAAATAACCCTGTAGAATAGATTATATTCCATAATTTTTATTTCTATCATTTATACTTCAGTTTCTTTGTTTTATAATGATCTATAGCTTTATGTAGGTCTATATATAGCCCTTTACGTCTACAAAGTTTAGTGTTGCCGTAAAGTTTCAATAGCCGTCGGTAAAGTTTTATAAACTCTTTATAACTTCATATTTGTAAGCGCTTGTTGAATAAAACCTTTTTAAAACTGCAATCACTTTCAAGTAAAGTTGGTTTAAAATATTGTTTCATAATGAATATTATTTTAATGGAGTGAAGACCTGCATGGTTAGCCTTAATACTATTTAATATGAAATGTCTCAACGTAAGGTTCGACCATGCTTTGTGGCATTGATTGGTGAAGGCCTATATTCAGAGTGGACTTGTGATGATAATTGTTTTGAAATATTCAAGTGATATTTATTCGTTGAAATAATACCTTTATCTTAAAGCAAATTTTCCGTCAACAATGAACACGTATCTGAAAAGGCCTCAATAATGTTACATACATATATAAATATTTTTATCTAGTAAATCTATAGAGTATGATTTGAGGCCTAGTTTCTTAAAGAAATTATTGGTATAGGTACATATCTATACAAATAAATAAAATTGAAGTGTCTGTTTGTAATGTCAAAATAACAGCTTTTTACGGTACTAATAACAAACACAATTTTCAAAATTTTTGTCTGTCTGTCTGTTTGTTCCGGCTAATCTCCGAAACAGCTGGACCGATTTCGATGGGACTTTCACTGGGGGATAGCTGATGTTATAAGGAGTAACTTAGGCTACTTATATTTTAGAAAAAAAAATTAGAATTCCGCGCAACATAAGTAAAAACCTAAATTACACGCGGGCGAAGTCGCGAGGAACAGCTAGTTATGTAATATGTCTTTACTAATGAAATTGTCGTTTTGCAAAATAAAACTAATCAAAATTTTTGCCTAAGTTATTATACACATTATTGCCATTTTATTTGCAGTTTATTGATGTCCTTGAGGCATTCTTTGCTACTTCTTTGTTTTCTAAACTTAAAAAAGGAGAAGTCTATTGGGGCGGGGTCTGCAGCTGCTGTCCAGCTCCAACCCGTCGGCATTGCTATTGCTGCTTCAGTTAGGTCCTTTTAGATAATGATACAATGCAAGAATTTTATAATTTAACTAGCTGGCCTGGCAGATGTTGTTCTGCCCTTTACAAAGAGTTCGAGTTCCAGGCAAAAAGGTATAGAAGCCAGTATTCCAACTCAGTTCTCTGAGGTGACAACATATTTTTGTCGTCTTTGTTTGAAGTTGGTTACAGATGTGTATGTATGGGCTGCCGTAGCCACTTATTAAACTTCAATTTTATAAAAAAGAAAAAAAAAATATGACAATTCAGGTTCCATTGGTACTGAATTTATGAAGAGTTTAAAAAAACGGCCGAGTGCGAGTCGAACTCGTGCATGAAGGGTTTTTAATTTATTTTTATTATTTGTCGTTATAGCGGCAACAGAAATACACATTCTGTGAAAATTTCAACTCTACCTATTTATTACGTATCATGAGAACCCGCTGACAGATACACACGGACGGACGGAAAGTGGAGGCTTAGTAATAGGGTCCCGTTAGTTACCCTATATTCCTAATATTTCCACGGCTCCGTGGCGCAGTGGCATAGCAATGAGTCGCAGCGCTACGGGCCGCGTGTTCGAATCCCGCACGGAACAATTATTTGTATGGCCTGCAAATATTTGTTCCGGGTCTGGATGTTTGTCCTTGTGCAATTTATGTACGTAAACTGCCTCCACGACACAGGAGAAAATCCTAGTGTGGGGGTAACGTTTAAAAAAAAAAAGAAAGAATTAAAGAATATTTCCAGTCTTATCAGTACACATAGTAGCCACCTGACTCATAGAGTTCCTGTAATTCTTATAAGGTCATCCACTCCATGTAGTCTTCTGCTTGCTGCATACCTAATTAGAGGTCATTTTTTTCTATTAATGTGCTTCTATATAATAAATTATAATTGTACACCCCTTGCACACAGCGTACAAAACTTGTAACTTGTAACCTTGTCCTAAATAACGTAATCAATGTGCAAACTGTATTGTTCTGTACAGAGACTTATTGTCCTATCATTTTCTCTCTTTCCGCCATTCAAGTTAAATAACTTGTCCTAAATAACTTAATCAATGTGCAAACTGTATTGTTCTGTACAGAGACTTATTGTCCTATCATTTTGTCTCTTTTCGCCATTCAAGTTAAATAACTTGTCCTAAATAACTTAATCAATGTGCAAACTGTATTGTTCTGTACAGAGACTTATTGTCCTATCATTTTCTCTCTTTCCGCCATTCAAGTTAAATAACTTGTCCTAAATAACTTAATCAATGTGCAAACTGTATTGTTCTGTACAGAGACTTATTGTCCTATCATTTTCTCTCTTTCCGCCATTCAAGTTAAATAACTTGTCCTAAATAACTTAATCAATGTGCAAACTGTATTGTTCTGTACAGAGACTTATTGTCCTATCATTTTCTCTCTTTCCGCCATTCAAGTTAAATAACTTGTCCTAAATAACTTAATCAATGTGCAAACTGTATTGTTCTGTACAGAGACTTATTGTCCTATCATTTTCTCTCTTTCCGCCATTCAAGTTAAATAACTTGTCCTAAATAACTTAATCAATGTGCAAACTGTATTGTTCTGTACAGAGACTTATTGTCCTATCATTTTCTCTCTTTCCGCCATTCAAGTTAAATAACTTGTCCTAAATAACTCAATCAATGTGCAAACTGTATTGTTCTGTACAGAGACTTATTGTCCTATCATTTTCTCTCTTTCCGCCATTCAAGTTAAATAACTTGTCCTAAATAACTCAATCAATGTGCAAACTGTATTGTTCTGTACAGAGACTTATTGTCCTATCATTTTCTCTCTTTCCGCCATTCAAGTTAAGTATCTGCAAAATATTGTGTTGAACTTTCGTGATTTTTAAAATACAATTTCCTAAAGGACTCAATCTGACCTGCAAGGCTATTGTGAAAGAGAATTGCGACGGTTATTTATTGTGGGGCACGGCTTCGTTTCCCGGATGGGACAAGTTTGTAGTGCTCTACAAGTAACCTAAATTATTGAAATGTTGGTGTTGGTCTATGTGTAATTTAAGTCTAAAGTTACAGCTTACATACGTCCCACTCCTAGCCACAGTCCTCTTTTCATTTCTAAAAGGATTTTAGGGCTAAGAAGTGTTTACCGCGCTGCCTCAATGCATGTTGATAGACTTCACGTCTTCGAAATATTTTTTTTAATTTATCACACGTGCTGGTTTCCTCACGATGTTTTCCTTCGCCGCCGAGTGCGTGGTAAATCAACACAATTGCAATTCAAAATTTCATTGATGCCTGTACTGATCGAACCCGGGTCGTTCGTGTATTTGAAATTTACAGTGAGTGCTTAGCTATCACTGCTCATCATGCATGTGCGATTTATTTCTGTCAAAATGTCTCCACGTAGTGAGAGATATCGCTTCAGTTGGATAGTGTTTTTTTTTTTATAAACGGAAAAGTGGTAATCATCTATCGCGCTTCATGCAATACTATTAACTCTTTGGTAACTAATACCTTATTCTTAATAAGGTATTAGTTACCAAAGACTTCCATGTATACGGCGGGTTCTGCGGTGTTAATGCATTGCGCACTAAGTTACGGTCAATTCGTAACGCCCTTAACCGACTGCGGGCGGGCGACAAGACTAGTTCTTTGTTTTGTAAACAGCGAACGTAGTTTTCAACAATCTAACATTGATTGATTTTATTTCGGATAGGCATGTAACTATTTTTTGTTTTGCCTAAAAGAGTATCTGTCGTAAATGAGAATACAACTGCGTGGCATATTTACCGTGCCAGCTACCCACCCGCGCGTTCACAGCTGTGACACAGTTTTTGTTCTGAATTTCCGGTCAAGTAGCATATAAGTCTTAGTTAGGGTAACATGTAATCCAGTTTCCATGTTTCAACTCTAATCCCATGAATGGTGTCGAACATGCGATAAGTTTCTATCCGTGATTCATGTATTATTCATAAGGTCATATTAGCATAGTCAGTTGCTTTGTCATCGACATCATCTCTGTATAAGCTGCTTGTGTCTAATTCTTGCAATAAATCCGCTAAAATAAAGTAAACAGGAGATTGTGTAATTTAAAACTGCACGCGCTTCCCTTGTATTTATTTATTTACTTCAGGCAACAAAGGTCCATATGCTTATATACATAAATGGATAAAATTATAGCTTATAAACTAATACATAATTATATCATAATATATAAATATACGAATACTGTTTTACTGTGTTTTGGAAGATCTAAGCATTTCCCGCGCTTAATCTTAAGGTGACGGTACTTCTTCGCTTGTTTTTTTGCTTGAGAATCTTGTACCTGTTAACGAATCTACAAGTCTTTGGATTCTCAAACTTTTGTTTACGATCGTGCTTAAGCTATTAAAAATATGTCTACCAGCGGTCGGTGTAATGACGAGGTGTTGTATGTAGACCTTTGCTCGCAACTTAACATATATAAATTTACTTGTTCTGTGTATCAGAGGTAACGAAAATTAGGCGATCACAAATATATCTGGCGTTGATTATCATGAAAAACTGTTAAGCTTCAGCCGAAGTCTTCCCGTAAACATGCTACTACTGTTGAATCTCTATGTGCAAAAATATTAGAAGTTTTATACGTGGTAGAGCCATGCTGCAAATATATTATAGTTGTAGCAAGAATAGGTCACCATACAAAACACAGCAGCGTTAAGCTACATCAATCCTCGTTTAAGAATTAAAACGCAGATGCGTTGTCACCCTTGAGGATTAAGATGGAATGCCTCGTTTCTAGTAAAAAGAGTCCCCGGTTCGCTACACTCACTATACGAAACACAGCAGCATTGAGCTCCTATTTTACGCCGGTATTCTGTGAGAGCGTGGTCTT
Organism: Parnassius mnemosyne; assembly: GCA_963668995.1. NCBI lineage: Eukaryota > Metazoa > Arthropoda > Insecta > Lepidoptera > Papilionidae > Parnassius > Parnassius mnemosyne. Next base: position 49,857,081 of record CAVLGL010000002.1, read on the forward strand.
ACCCTGGTAGAGCCAGCCGACACATTCATGCCACACCCATAATATAGCTGAAGCGCGGGTCTACCACGTATAGACGGTCTTCAAACAACTAAAGAGAATAAAATAAATTTCATAGTAGCTGTATGCATAATAGCTCTAGCAGTCGGTGCTAACACATAGTATAGAAGTATTAAAGCCCCGACGTCTTTGCTTTTTTTTTAATACTAGTAATTCTATTAAACAATATTCCCTTTAACCACTTCTGGTAAGCTAAAAATACTTGTGTAAGAAGTGGTTCACGACAGTAGTCGAATGGCGGATTCGATCCCACAACCTTTCGTGTTCGCGATCCGCGCCCTGCCATTAGGCTACTGACACTTCTAGAGACGTCTGAAGCTATTATGAGGAAATTATTATTATTTTCAATTATTAGGTGTCTGCTTTTATTTTTATTAGTTACCATTGAAAACTTCATGCCCGATTTTCCACCTGTAAAAAGGTTTAATTTTTTCTCCAAATTTATATAATGGTCTACAAATTGACAAAGATATCGAGTAAGATACATGCAAAGAAAAGAATATACTCGAATTGAGATTTTTCCTTTTTTTTTGAAGTCCGCTAACAATTAATAAAAGGAAGCCTTATAAGTTCATTCGCATTACGTTAAAAGTGAAAGTTACTACTGAAACCTGTTTCATATCGTTTAACGTACATCATATTATACGTTAGGTACGTTTCGATATCTATAAAACACTCATACAATTCAAAACAACATCAATTGAAAACTTTAAAATTATGTATATTTATTTTGCGTGACAATACCACTTTTCTCCGTTTTCCATTCCGGCAACCGTAAAAATGTTAACGAATAAGTCATAGATAATCGGTTGTTTGTCCATCGCCAGTTTATTTAATCTTCAAATGTGGAAAATGTATTTAATGAGTTACGTATCGGCTCAAGACGTGTCTAATACGTGAAATACATCACAATTTAAAGTGTGGAAATTTTCTTAAGTAATTCGGTCACGTATAATTGCGATAATGTGACATCTTGAACAGCGGTTTATTTGTAGCGTATGCAAAACATATTATGGGTATGGGTAGTTTGGGTAAATAAAAAAAGAGTGACTTTAAATAAGTATAATTTGTAATCTATCTATATAAATATAAATAATTTAAAATTAAAAATTTTGTACAACCTACTTCATTATAAATTATTAAGAATAACTCAAAAACTATTGGTCAGAACTTGATCAAATTTATATGGGACCACATGAGAAGCGCCAGATTTCAAATAAAGAAAGGAATCATCGAAATCCGTTCGCCCAGAAAAAAGTTATAGGTAACACACATTAAAAAAAACATGTAGTCGAATTGAGTACCGTATCCTTTTTGAAGTCGGTAGAAAATGATAGAGGTTTGCAGTTGAGCCCGCATCACGGAAAAATTTCCGGATGGATTTCAATTAGGTTTTCTAAGTTTTATTTCTTAGACACTTGACCGTTATTTAAAAAATATTGCGATATCTTCATTTAATATAAAGTTATTAAAGTTTTAAGAAACAATGATTTTATAAGCAAAGTATATTTTTGCTTGCAATCTTTTTGATGTTTTTTCCTTCGCACACACGAAAACGTTAATATATCAAACAACGCAGATGAAGTCGCAGCCATCAGCTAGTATTGAATAAAAACGTTTCTATTTCAGGGTGTGTCCTCGCTATGCGATCAAACCTAATGCTCAAGATATATCGTTACTTTTGTTCAACAAACTGAATCGTAAAACTTAATGTAATGTTCTACTGCATCGCTAACTAAACTGTATAAGAAAACCGATGCAAATAAAGCGTAATAGTGTGAACACACTTACCTATTTTTACCACTCTCATGAAATACTAGTAGTATAATGCTACTGTTTCGTGTAATAGGAGTCGGAAATGGTAGACGCCTTTAATTGGTGATGATAAGACATTTGATCTTAATCCAAAGCAGTGACAATACATCAATTTTATTTTTAATCGAAAAAAGCATTAGATCCTAGCAAAACATTAATGTGAAAGGCTTCGCCGATAAAAGAGTGTAGAGGTATGACCGGGCGCCAAGCTTCATAGATTCTATGGTTATAGCAACTACTAGGGAGCTTGGAACATCGATCTATTAATCGTCGATGGCTTGGAAGATCGAAACTAACAATGCCGAACGTCGTTTGTATCAAGCTTGGCAACTTAAACTAAAGGAATTAAATGACGGCACTTTATATCGATATTTCAAGTTTTCTGATGTTTTCTATTGTATACGCTTAATGATTTGCCTTGACCTAAATTTCAAGTTTCTAAGAAACCTAGAAATTACCTAGGTTTAATAGTAAATATACACACTGCCGGTGCTGGCGCACTGCCGTGTGTCAAGATAGATGTAGGATTGTAAGAGTATAGCCATACCAGTAGAGCCACAGAATATATAATAGTACTAGTATTATAGCATCTGTTTATAATCGGGTGGAATGTGTGGTCGTGTTTGATTGTTGTTTTAAAAAAGTTAGCTAAAGTGGCAACTTACCAATTAAGAGATCGTTTCCATGTGACAATGTCCTTAGTGATAACATTTTGTTTATTATTAACGTGAAATATAAAAGTTAAAGTTATTTTATTTTATAGAGAAAAACTTGATTAGACTTGCAACGAATATTCGGTATTCGGCTACTTTTATCCTATTCGGCCGAATTCTTAGATAGAAGGTTTTATTGTAGTCAGATAATTTGGTAAAAATAAAATATTTGTTTTTTTTTTTTTTCTAGTAATCATTAATGTAATCATATGTACATAATCAAATTCAATATTATCGAAATAAAAAAAGAACTATCAGATAAATGTCTATGCACTCAAATTATCGTATTAAAAGTGGAAGATAATGGTGCAGAGAGACTAATTTATCTTCATTTTCAGGCAGTAGTTTACTACTTTTCTTCTGATAGACAATCCAAGCTTCAGAGAAAGACGCTCTGAAGAATAAACATTACTTCCTTCCCGATCGAATACTTGTGCCTAATATTCGGCTATTCGGCCAGGAAGTCCGCAGAATATTCAGTATTCGGCGTGTGGCCGAATATACTTTTCGTTGCAAGTCTACTTTGATATCTATATCTTAACTATAGTTTACGTCCTTATTTAATGGTTGGCACAATTTGTTCATAACTTGCGCTTCCTTTGTCTAAATCAAAAAGACAGGAAGCGCGAACTGAACCCATGTTTGGATTGGATGACCTCAGTAACGGTGCCATCTTGCCTCGACCAACGTGCCGAATTATAATTTGTTTCGCTTTCGTCTCGTTATCTCATTCACTGTACTGTCATTGATAGTGACCTAAAGCTGAACTGCATTGTTGAGGCTTTGTAACTTGTAATATTTTTACATTAGTATTGACTTTTTTTAAAGGATGATGGATAAGTGGATGCTGTGGCCCATAGACATCCACATATATCCCCGATTAAGAATAAAACTGCAGATGCATTGTTACTCGTGAGGACTAATCTGAAATATCTCGTTTCCGTAAAAAGGGTCTCCGGTTCTCTGCACTCACCACACGAAACTTTGCAGGATCGAACTGCTATTTTACCTTGGTATTCTGTGAGAGCGTGGTACTTTCCCGGTGGAGCCGACCTATTCGTGTTACAACCATAATATAGCCACAGCGTGCCTTTACCACATGACTGTGATGAGAGTGATCGAAATTTGAAATATGTAGGATTCTATAAAACTTATTTGAATGAAACGTAATAAATAATAATACATAAAGTATATAATATTATACCTGTTAATGCAATGCAATGTTAAAGAAATGCAGTGAATCTTAGATTTCTTTCTCCCTCGCACAACTTCTTTGTGGAATCAATTACCACCAGCGAATTTTCCGAACCGATACGACTTAGGAACCTTCAAGAAAAGAGCTTACACCTTTCTAAAAGGCCGGCAACGCATCTGCAATTCCCCTGGTGTTGCGGTTGTTCATGGGCGGCGGTAGTCACTTACCATCAGGTGAGCCGCAAGCTCGTTTGCCCCTATTCTATAAAAAAAAAAAAATTTACTTTGTCTCCTTGTGGATATCTTATATTTTAGCAAATACTACACATTTCTAATTAAATTTAAAGAATTTTATCATACATACATAAACACTCAAGCCTGTCACCCAGAGAGGTAGCCATTTGGCATGACCCTGCTCTCACCTCATTTACATCCATACACCTACGTATACATGCTCGTTGGTTAAGGGTATTCTTAATTTAGCCTTTCCTCAATATATCGCCAATCTAGTCTATAAAAAAAATTGAAAAATCCCTTGCCGACTCTGCCGCTCACTTCTCCACAATAAAGAGATTTCATCGGTTTTACTTTGCTGATTTTTAATTTCCGACGTTTTTGAAACAAAGTTTTTTAATCGCACGGTACGAATTTGACGGATGGGGGCTAGGCGAGAAAAAGTGTAAGACTTTTTCCGTCACGACCCCCTTTCTATAGTGCGAGGGAGATGAAATAATATCCATCACCCTCGCACTTTTTCTTACCTTGCCATGAATGAAATATGATTTTAATTGACGTTTCATTTTAAAAGACTCTAGTAATACATTTATTTGTATCTTTTAATCAAAAATATAATACGTTTATCAAAAATAATATAATACGAAAGGAACTTCGTTCCAACCGAGTATACTATCTGCATAGATCAGACAAAAATGTAAAATTGAAAGAATGTAAGTTCTGGGTAGAACTTCCTTTTCTGTCAAGCAGTCTGTTTGATTGGATACCTCCCTCTAATCTGTTTCTGTCGCCAAATAGCAATGTCTGCAGAGTTCGTTCTGAAGGTGGAGAAAGCCAGTGTAATTACAGCCTCTAAAGCATTGTATATTAGTTCTCAGAGGTGACAACGAATCTGCAGTCTTCTTTGTTTGAGTGGAGAAGTTCTTTTGTTACTTCAATTATATAAACAAAAAAAATCAGCAGCGTGCATTGAATCCACAACCGTCTTCCGTTCCAGGTGGACGGCAAAACGATAAAGGCGCAGATCTGGGACACCGCGGGCCAAGAGCGATACCGCGCTATCACATCGGCGTACTACCGCGGCGCAGTGGGAGCGCTGCTCGTGTATGACATCGCGAAGCACCTCTCCTACGAGAATGTGGAACGGTGGTTACGTGAACTACGCGATCACGCCGACCAGAATATCCTCATTATGTTGGTCGGCAACAAGAGCGATCTAAGGCATCTCCGGTGAGTCAGTTCTATCATTCCCAAAACTTTATTAAACCGCGAAGCACCTCTTTTGCGCGAAAATAGAGCAGTGGCTATCTCAGGTACTCGACAACACCAACCGAATATCCTCATGATGATCGACAACAAAAGGAATCTCTAATGCATAATTTCTACAATTTCTACGAATTACTCTATCTGAATGTAAAGTCATATTCAGCGACATGCTGCTAATAGCCTTATGAAAACATTTTTTTATTTGACTGGTTATATAAATTAAAAGACATCTAATTATTCTTAAGCCTTGTAATATCCAAAAAAAAGTAATCCAGCTTATTATTTCTTTTACACTTACAGTCTACCTAATGGTAACTGACTACTACACTTCATGCACGCCTGCAATCTATTTCAAAAAGAATAGACTACAGATTGGTTTGTCACCTATGAGGACTAAAATGGAATGCCCTCACAGCCATTAATTATATATATATTTAGTTATTTTTAACAAAAAATGTTACCCCCATACTAGGATTTTCTTCTGTATCGTGGAGGCAATTTATAAACATATATTGCACAAGGACAAACATCCAGACCCGGAACAATTATTTGTAGGCCATACAAATAGTTGTTCCGTGCGGAATTCGAACCCACGGCCCCAAGCGTTGCAACTCATTGCTAAGCCACTACGCCACGTAGCCATATTGGTTTTGTATATGTAGGAAGGGCCATTATCATTATTTACATTATACGTAGCCATTTTAAACTGGTCTTTCCCTTTCACCTATTTTCTCTTGTTATGCCTACTTAACGCTTTTTATGCCTACTCCGTAGGCATATATACGTGTACTGGATATACTGTAGAAATTAGGTCTTCAGTGATGGTTACGATTTCACTGGATATCATTATTTTTTTTTTCGGTTGACTCTATACCCCTTATGTTGGTACACAGCTTCAAGAATTCTGTCTAATGCCCCTACATGAGCTCTATGAGTCAAGGTGCACTCATCCCATATTATTAGACTGGCATCTTGCAAGATTTTACCTAATGGGCCATTTTTACAGATAGAACACACACTGTCTCGTTCACGTTTTCTTTTCTTTTTTATAGAATTAGGGTGACAAACGAGCACACAGTCCACCTGATGGTAAGTGGTTGCTGTGGCCCATAGACACCTGCATCTATCTTCGTTTGCGAATTAAAATGCAGATGCGTTGTCAGCCTTGAGGGCTAAGATAGAATGCCTCTTTCCAGTAAAATGGGTCTCCGGTTCTCTACACCATTCGAAACAGCAGCATTAAGCTGCTATTTTACGCTGGTATTCTGTGAGAGCGTGGTCCTTCCCCGGTCTAGCCGACCCATTCGTGCTACAACTATACTATTAATATAGCTGCAGCATGACTACAACGTAGGGGTAGGCACAGTTGTGAGACTGGCATTGGCTTATGAGGCCTTTCTGCCGAATCGGAAGCGATCTTTAGGGAAAAGGGGGCACAGAACAAGAAAGAGCCGTTCATGCATCTAAGCTCTCTAAGCCGCACGAAATGACACCTCGCTCATACAGGCGTTCACTGCAGGTTTCTCTAGAATCTCATTGGCGGCTAGAGTTTATGCGGTCGTTGTGAGAGAGTGTTTATTATTTTAATTTTTCATTACCTCTTAAACTATGCGTCCAAATAACATACTATAAAGAGAAAAGTTTATCTTCATAAAATTGTCTTGATGATGAAGTAACTTTTGTTCGTGAGGGTTAATATGCCATGCCTAATAATAACGCTCATATATCACTTTTTAATTTTCAATATTTTTTTGTCACAAAATACCTTATTGTGGCTTATGAATAAGAAATAGGCATATGGTATCACAGACTTTTTTTTAGATGGAGTTAAGACCAATATTTTTGTACAACATTGTATTTATGGAATTAGTTACACCAGTGCATGGGGATAAAGCCGTTAGAGAGCGCCTTTTCTTCCGACTTGCTTAACAAAAATCAATATTTAAGGCTAGCTGAGAGTTATATAGGCTAATGCTAGATAGCCTATACTATTTCTCATGAGTTTGGCTATTATATACAAAGATAATTTTTCAAATCGGACTGGTAGTTCCAGAGATTAGCACATTTAAACAAACAAAAAAACTCTTCCGCTTTATTACATTAGTATACATTAATGTAGATAGTTTGTTAAGGCCCGCCATATACATACGGAATTCCGTTTCGGGATTCCGTTTCGATATTCTGGAATCCCGAACGCAGCAAGTCCATATAAAATCTATGACCCGCCCCACACGTACGGTCGTTTTCCGTTCGAAATTTTGCGAGCAAAACGGAATTCCGTTTGTGTGTGGCCGACCGCTCGAAATTCCGAAACGGAATCTCGAAACGGAATTCCGTATGTATATGGCGGGCCTAAGTAGTTAAGGTTTATATAATTTAATTTCTTGATTTACGATTTCAGATCCATCCCAACGGAAGAGGCAAAAGCGTTTGCAGAAAAAAATGGTCTTAGTTTTATTGAAACATCAGCGCTCGACTCTACCAACGTAGAGCCTGCATTCCAGAACATATTAACTGGTAATGTTATGAACATATAACAAATATTAAGGTTAGCCTGTATGGACCTCATCCAATGTAGGGAGAATTTTTTTTTAATCAGACGGTAGGCATACAAGCGTTCCAGACCGAATGGTACAGGGAGCCAGTATAATTACAGGTTGTGAGGCATTCCATCTTAGTCCTCGGAGGTGACAACACATCTGTAGCCTTCCTCGTTAGAAGTTTTCCTGAGGAATTCCATCTTAGCCCTCAGTAGTGACAATGTAGCCTTTTTTGTATGATATTTTTGGGAAGCGTTCGATCGACGGATTCGAAGCCGCAGTTCTCAGCGTCGCAACTCATTGTTAAGATACTGCGCCTCGCAGCCGTCAAATAATGGTAGAGCTATTTTGCAGCTGTATTGTGGATTCGTATGGTTAGTATAGAGAACCGGAGACCATCACTATACACGAAACATAACAGCATTAAGCTGCTATTTTACGTTGGTATTCTGTGAGAGCGTGGTCCTTCCCCGGCCGAGTTGACCCATTCGTGCTACAACTATACTACTAATGTAGCTACAGCATGGCTCTACTACGTAAAAACTTGATACTTTTCGGGTATTAGTACTTCTAGTAAGTATTGTATCGTATTGTTTCGTTTAATCATGTCATGCTAGTGCTACCTAGCCGTTTGTTTGACATTACAAGACCTTAGCACATAAAACAAAAAAAAAAAGGTAAAAGTGGTTTATCTATATATAATATAACCCTTTCTTGGCTGAAAAGGTTGAAATGGGTCTTTATTTGGCAACACCAGTTGCGTTATTGTACATTACTGTAATGGGAAGAAATTAAGTCTGTGTTTCCTCAGTTATAGAAATTAGCTGTGAAGTATGTGACAATTCCAGCAACATCTGTTTCTGAAATTGTCTGATTTTAGATAGAATTACTTTGAAACATTTGTTTTCGAAGGTAGGATATAATATTTATACCATGTCGAAAACGAGGAACAAACTGTCGCCAACACTTTTAGACAAATTATTGTTTTTGAATGATTGTACAGAGGATGAATGACAGGTGTGATGTATTGTAAGTAGTTCTTCCTCTGTGCCATCACACAAAATAATTATTATAATCATTGACATGATCTGTACTGTATAATTTTATTATATGTATGACAATTCATATTGTACTTAATAAAAACAAATTCCATTATATACATTAATTAATAAAAGTTACGTTTCGCATCAGAATAAAAGGCGCGGTAGCCGCCATACTGGTGTATCGTTGCGTAGGTCGAGCTATGTAGCACTGTCGTCCGACATCAGGTTATCGTGAAGTCACAGTGGCGTGATTCAGTGCTCCGTCCAAGCGGGCGAACTTGAAAGTGTACTTGTGTACTCGCTATATAAATGATTAGTAGAGCGTTAGTGCGTTTGGCAGTTGCAAGTTGAAGTAAATATAAAGTGAAGGTGGTGGTGTGGTTGTGTCCCGCAGAGATCTACAGGATCGTGTCGCAGAAGCAGATGCGCGAGCCGCCCGAGGGCGACGTGATCCGCGCCGACGCCGAGCCGGCCGACGTGCGGCCCGCCGCCGACTCCGTGCGCAAGCAGTGCTGCCAGTAGACGGTACGCGCCACACACCCCACTCCCAACTCCTCCATTGTTCAAATTGCTTTATATATCATCATTTTATTCAATATACATGATTTTATTTATTTGATAATAAATTTATAATTTTAAGTTATATTAACCATTTTTAAAGCACCACGCACAAAAGTGACCGAGATAATAATAGGAAAAACTATACTGAACTAGCTGTTCCCCGCGGTATCACCTCGACACCGACATGAGAGGCATTCACTGCTGGTTTCTCTCGGATCTCATCGGATGGCTAAGCGTCGTTCGCGCGCCAAGCCGAGTGTTGAATAATTTTAATTTTTCATTATCTCTTAACAACATGCTATAAAGAGCAAAGTTTATCTTACTTACTTAGTTACTTCATCATCAAGACAATTTTAAGAAATTGTCTTGATGATGAAGTAACTTTCGTTCATAAGGATTAATATGCCATGCCTAATAATAACGCCCATAAATCACTTTAATATTTAATAGTATTTACATATCACTTACCAACTTGCTTAACACACAATATTAAGGCTAGCTGAAAGGTATATATTAAAAAAAAAGTCCCGCTGGGTTTCTTGCTGGTTCTTCCCAGAACAGAGGTATTTTCCGAACCAGTGGTAAATAAAAAATGACTTTCAATAAGTATTATGTAATAATCAATATTTAATAAAAAAATCATTCTATTCTATTCTATAGCCTATTAGCTTAGATAGCCTATACTATTCCTCGTGAATCTAGCTATCATTCACAAAATAAATTTATCAAATCAGACTAGTTGTAGATCTCTGCAACTACTAGTCTGATTTGATAAATTTTAATAATGCATGTTTAAACAAACAGAAAACCTCTTCCACTTTATTACATTAGTATAGATTCTTTCCTATAGATTTATTTATATATTTGTCACTTTTTAGTGACGCTTTTTCGTTTTATTGAGTTTCAAATCACAACGATGTTAAAGAAGTTTTTACTTGTTCTCTATACACTCACCGTACTAAACACAGCAGTGTTGAGCTGCTATTTAAACTGGCATTATGTGAGAGCGTGGCTCTACCCCGGTTGAGCTAACCCATTTGTTTTTTTTTTTATAAAATAAGGGTGACAAATGGACACACACTCCACCTGATGGTAAGTGGTTGCTGTGGCCACATTTATCCTCGATGACGAATCAAAATGCAGATGTGTTGTCACCTGTGAGGACTAAAATGGAATGCCTTGTGGAGGCATTCAACGAGGCACCAAGTAAAAAGGGTCTCCGGTTTTCTACACTCACCATACGAAACAGCAGCGTTAAGCGTGAGTGAGAACGTGGTCCTTCCCCAGTAGAGCCGAACCATTCGTGCTACAACCATAAAATAGCTACAACATGGCGATTATGATCGTACCAGTAAGCAAAGTGTAGAGTGGTAAGAGGCAGGAAGGCAATGAATGCAGGTAGCTCGGGACCGTGATTCGCGGCATTCTATGGGGAAGTCCTGTGTTTAGCAATGGACTTGTGAAGGACTATTGATGACTATAATCCATGCCTATATCTCAGTATACGAGTATATTATGGATATTGTTTATGTCACACATAAACCTAAACATCTTCTTACTATCAATACTACATTATTCATCCGGATAATATATAGAACTAAACTGGCAGATAAGATACATGTTTTGGGGTCGTTTTATAATAATAAACAATAATTAAAAATAAAATATTATAATAATATAATAATAATATGTAATTTTTAATTACTAATTGTTACCCGACTTTTTTAAAATGAGTTTTAATTTCTTAATAGCATGGCAAATTATATACCACCTCCTTTTCATCATGAAAATTGTGTCTCAATTTCCAATGTACGATTGTATGTAGTTCGATATATTTTTAGAAAAAATACTTTCACTTTTGTTGCAGAAAGTCCAATTAATGTCGGAGCCGAAGAGAGAAATGAAAGGAATACTAAAACACATGATATGAATCATTCCCAGACATTGGTCCATAACTAACAGCAGTTTGTTGCCAGTTGAAAAATATCTACTAACAAAACTGCCACTAAATTGTCATTTGTCGTTTAGCTTGACAATATTATACATAACCCAAGAAAATAGCAATAATATTCTCTAAACGATTATTTTTAACTGGCAACACAAAATCAAACACCAGTAAAGAGTGGCTCATGTAGATAGCTTTGTGTAATTATTGATATTTAGTGTCGGAACGAATAAAGTTAAATCTGTAATAATTATTGTAATGCAATGAGGCAGTTCATTGAACACAATGTAGTAACAATCCAAGCTGAAGTATTGGGACGCACTTAAAATGATTTTTCTTATGGCGCTTGTATTATTATTAAACTTTGTACGACTTATACACAAATCCTGTGTAACATGTTCCCGATTATTATATTTTATTTAAGAGGTAAATATTTTGTTTGGATTTAGTAGATAATTCATATTATATCTATTTATTTAGTGAATTTATTAACAATTGGCTCTTTAGCCCTGATGTAAATGTGATTTATTCCCATTAAAGATTTGAAATAACACAGATGCAATAAAATCAGCTTGATAAAGATATATAAAAGATAATATATAGCACACAAATTGTCGCTTCATGGTTGAAATATTTCATAATTCATTTTGTATAACATTAGCGGTAGTTTAACTAAGTGATAGCTTTTTTAAATGATCATTTTTTTTTCTTTACGGATATTATGTGCCTTCTGTGGTCGTGGTGAGACGTTAATAGCTTTTATTGTTTCCTTATGCCCCATTGTTGAAGTTTGTAAAATATTGAGAGCTCTAAAACGGTCGTCTTTATCGATTTTTGTAATGTTAATTTTGTTGACAATTTGTAAAGGCGCGACTATCTGTCGCGCCTAATGATGTACGATTGCTTCGTCGGGGCTCTGCGACGACAATGGAAATAAGGGCGTATTGCACTGGACGTTTTATAACCGCTCTTGTTTTAGTGCCGTTAGTTAATGTCTCTGAATACTCATGAAGTGAGCGAGCCTTTGGCATGTAAACTGTTGGTCTCATGTTATTTTTTACTAACCCACTTCGGTACTAAGGCCTACTACGCCCTACGGCTTGTCGTTCTCATCGTCGGAGAGACGCAGTGTTCGTTGTATCTAAGAAATATGTTATTGTATTATGGTCTTACATATGCATGGTTATTTTTTTAGTGCCTATCTGTAATTACTTTATTAAAGACAAAGATAATAAAATATAATGTAAATTTCTCTGGGTTTCATTCGTGTTTATATTTAAAATAACCTAAATGTCGATTTTTAAAATAATATTATGTAACTTGTTGACTGATTTTGTCCCATGTTTCCTGTATTGGTCGCTACGACTACGATGGAAGGTTCCCCTCTCGGGTCTTACCGATGTCGATACTGCGACGGTACCTTATTTTTGATATTCGTGGCGGCTTAAGAGACTTGAATATTTGTAACACAAGAGACGACGTTATTTAAAATATAGCAACTGTTGATTTTTTTTAAATAATGAAGTAATTTACGTGGTAGAGCCATGCTGCAGCTATATAAGTGGTATAGTTCTAGCATGAATGGGTCCGCTCGACTGGGGAGGTACCACGCTCTCACAGAATACCAGTGTAAAATCAGCTCAACGCTGCTGTGTTGTGTATGGTGAATGTAGAGAAAATACAGATGCGTTGTTACCCATGAGGACTAATCCTCACGGGTGACAACGCATCTGCATTTTGATTCGTAATCGGAGATAGATGTACTGCCGTCATAATAAAGAAGGACGCAACTAACAAAAATGTAAAATGGAAATAAAAAATAAATAGATGAATTTTTCTTTCAGACCCTGCTGTGTCTAAAGTATATTAAAAGGTGTCAATATGAAAATTGAAATTGATAGGTAGAGACATGAAAATTTTAAAGACGAACTTATTTTTTTGATAATTTGTTTATTTATTTAAATAAAACGAATTTTCCTTTTCATCTTAGCTTAAAAAATACACCCAGCAACACAAAAACTTCGAAGGAAAGACGCATATAACCATTTGCGTCTTTCCAACCTAATAAATAAGAAAAAATTGCCATTCATTTAACATTTTTACATATTTTGGAAAGGTCATTTGAAGTTGAAAGGACGCTAATAGTAATTTACTACTTTTCTTAGTAAATATTAGAAAAGCATTGGTAGTGAGACACAAAAAATAACAAACCGCAACTCATGAGTAATGATTTTAAAGGGGATATCAATATCATACAAGACTTACTACGATACATACATACATACATAAACACTCACGCCTGTCACCCAGAGGGGTAGGCAGAGACTACGGACTTCCATTTGGCGCGATCCTGACACACCTCTCTCGCCTCTTTTACATCCATATATCTACGCATACACGCTCGTCGGTTAAGGGTACTCCTAATCTGGCCCATTTTTAATGTATCGCCGATTTGGTCGATAAACCTTCGTCTAGGGCGTCCCTTCCCGACCATGCCGTTCACTTCTGCAACATAAATTTGCTTTGTCACTCTTTCCTCGTTCATTCTTTCTACGTGACCAAACCACCGAAGCATTCCTTTCTTAATCCTTGTCACAACGTCATCTTGCAAACCACACTTTTCTCTTATTACACTATTTCTCACCCTGTCATTCAGATTCAGCCCTAGCATACTCCTTAAGGAACGCATTTCTACAGCATTTATTCTACTCTCATGCTTCTTCTGCCAGACCCAACTTTCACTACCATACATTAAAGTGGGTACTAACACAGCATTATGAATTGCCACACAATAGCGTGTAGAGCCCCATTCACTCTATTTCCTGCGTTCACTCGTCGTTCTATATCCTTATCACATCTACCATCCCTGCTAAATAAACATCCCAAATATACAAACTCATCCACTTGCTCAATCAACTCCCCTTCTATTCTTATTTCACATAAAGTTTTACTTTCTTTTCTTTCATAAACCATCACTTTCGTCTTACTTGCGTTCACTTTCATACCCCTTTCTTTCAATGACCAATTCATTAAAGTAACCATCATTTGCAACTCGGCCGCCGACGATGCAAATATGACTTGATCATCGGCGTACAAAAGGCATTTGACGGTTGACTCACCCATTCTCAACCCACATTCTTCAACTTTCAAAGTTTGCAAACAACTGTCCATAAATAGGTTTGTGGGTTGCGTAGGTAAAATAAAAAGTTACTCACAGTCTTTTGGCATTTACTTCGAATTTCACGCAACACCATATATATACAGAAGGAGTATATAGGGTACGACTTTCCATTGACGTCAGTGGAGTTTGGTGTTGATACGTATTTTTACAGAAAGATTACACTATTATAAGCACACACACAAAGTCTCAATATACGGAAACGCGTAATTTTTGAGAAAAGAATAACTGAAAATCAATTATTCTTGCAATGTTTATGTCTAATCTGCTAATAAACTGGCGCCATTTTGTAATGTCATTGTCGACGTCAATAGGGATGTAGATTCTTTCCGAAAAAGATCGATATTTTAAATAGATTCGAATTGTAAGCTGATGTATCGATTCCCAAAAAATCGATTTCTAAAATATCGATATTTTTTTCATGTTTGCATTTATAATGTAAATATAAATCAATTTTATGAGAAAAAAATCCCCTTCATCATAAAAAAAATAAGGGGACTGATTCATAAGGATTTCTGTATCTATTTTGAGACTGCTACGTCTCCGGCGCTGCGGGAAGAGCAACCTCTACGCCTTAGCGTAACAAATCGCAGGCATCCCTCCTCGCCTCCGCAGCTTCGGCTTGTTGGTCGCCTTCGGCGACCAGCCTCAACCGCTCCGGCTCGTCCGATGCCTATGATTTGTTACAGCAGGCGGAGGCTGCCTCCCCCTACGCGCCTCCGGCTCTATAAAACCACTCTAGGGGTAGGACAGACTCGTACCAGGTGGAGTCGGGGTCAATCAATTCGGTTCTTTGACATAAGTTGAACCTAACCTATTTTATTTGTTATCTGCCCTAATAGGTACTGTTAAATAAAACAAATTTCAATAAGAGATCATTTATCATGGTATCTTTCTTGTTTTTCATAAAATGGGTTTATATTTACATTATAAATAGAAACATTAAAAAAATATAGATATTTTAGAAATCGATTTTTTGTGAACCGATACATCAGCTTACGATTTGAATCGATTTAAAAATCGACCTTTTTCGGAAAGAATCGACATCCCTATTGACGTCGACAATGACATTACAAAATGGCGCCAGTTTATTAGCAGATTAGACATAAACATAGCAAGAATAATTGATTTTCAATTATTCTTTTCTCAAAAATTACGCGTTTCCGTATATTGAGACTTTGTGTGTGTGCTTATAATAGTGTAATCTTTCTGTAAAAATACGTATCAACACCAAACTCCACTGACGTCAATGGAAAGCTAAGCCGTATATAGCACAAGCACAAATAGTTAGCAAGAAAGTATACAGCACAGAGAAGAAACAGAGAAAGTTCACAGTAATAATTTAACAGTAAAAAACAATAATACGTAAGCTGGTAATTCAAAGCGGTTGGCATCGAGCGACATGCACTTCGCGTCAGGAGCAGGTTCCGACTGGCGGGAGGTCCGTAAGACTCGGACGATGTGCATGAGTCGAACGAGGTGGCGAAAACAAAAGAACCGGTCTCGGAATGTTCGTTTCCATTTGCGATATACGTCACGACGGCGCGCTGGCTGAGTGTAATAACGTATTGTGTGTTAATATAAAATTAATGTATAAATGCATATACATAATATTTTATATAAATATTATAGATATAAACTTAATACTGTTTAATATTAATAAATAAATATAATAGTATGATGCTAAAAATTATAAATGTTATAAATATATAATTTTATAAATGTAGGAGAATAGCCTACATCACTCCCCCCCAGAGACCATCCTATGGGCGATAATAGTCTGGAAACCGAACTCGGCGTCCAGAGCGTGTTACGCGTTGTGTTTCTATGTGTGGTGTTGGTGTGGGAATGATTGGGTTATGTGGTGTGTGTAGAGTGTATTTGTCTGTGAGTATGTAGGCCGGTTTGAGTCGGTCTATCGATACAGTGACTTCTTTACCCTTGACCAGAAGCTTAAACACTTTGTTACCGCGTGTGAGGACTTTATGTGGACCGGTGTAAGCAGGTTGTAAAGAACTTCGCAAAGCACCTTCGCGAAGAAAAACATAGTCGCAAGAATTTAGATCTTTAAAAACAAATGTCTTCTCGGTGTTGTGCCGAGTTGTTGGTACCGGTTGCAAAGTCTTGGCGATATTACGGAGTCGTGCAGTGAACTCAGTGATGTCCACAGGGCCATCTGTACTAGGTTCAAAGAATTCTCCAGGTAATCGAAGAGGCTCGCCGTATACGAGTTCTGCGGAAGACGTTTGCAGATCAGCCTTAAAAGCACTACGTATGCCTAGTAGGACCCATGACAGTGATTCAGTCCAACCACTTTCAGCATGACACATAATAGCGGCTTTTAACTGTCGATGAAATCGTTCGACTATTCCATTGGACGCAGGATGATAAGCTGTTGTGCGCTTATGTTGAAAGCCAGCTGTTTTTGATAGATGTTGAAACAGGGCTGATTCAAATTGTCGTCCTCGGTCTGTGACAATTTCCTCAGGACAACCATAGCGAGCGATCCAATGGAATAGCAAAGCTTGTGCAACAGTTTCGGCTGTAATGTCGGCTATTGGTACTACCTCAGGCCATCGCGTAAAACGGTCGATTGCGGTGAGGCAGTAGCGGTAGCCTTTTGACCATGGAAGTGGACCAATGAGGTCTATATGGACGTGTCTAAAGCGCGTGCGAGGCAAGGCGAAAGTACCCCAAGGTGAGGATACGTGTCGGCTTACCTTGGAACGCTGACAGGCAATACAAGTTTTAGCCCAGTCTCGGCAGTCCTTCCTCATACCTGGCCAAACGTAGCGTTCTGCTACCATTTGAGCAGTGGCATTTGCTCCAGGATGGCTCAGGGAATGAAGACTGTCAAAGACCTGTTTGCGAAGGATGTTGGGCACAAATGGTCTACGGGTTGGTGTACTTATGTCACAGTACAATGTAGTACTGCAATCAGGAATATTGTACTGTTCAAAACGGAGTGACGACGAACCACTTTTTATAAGCTGGGCAAGTTCTACGTCATTGGCTTGGGACTCGGCTAAGGTGGCGAGATCGACGGGCGCTTCCAGTTCCTCAATGCGACTTAAGGTGTCGGCAACAATGTTATCTTTGCCAGATATATGCCTTAAGTCGGTTGTGAACTGGGCTATGAAGTCTAACTGTCTATACTGACGAGGCGAGCAGTTGTCTTTCCTTTTATGGAATGCAAAACTGATCGGTTTATGGTCAGTATAGATGGTAAAGTGTCTCGCCTCCACCATATGACGAAAGTATTTTATAGCTTCATATATAGCTAATAACTCTCTGTCATATGGGGAATACCTCTGCTGAGTTGGGCTTAACTTACGCGAAAAGAACGCAAGTGGTTGCCATGCTCCGCCTTTCAGCTGTTGAAGTACGGCACCTATAGCTACGTCCGACGCATCTGTTACTAATGCCAATTTGGCTTCGCAGTCTGGATGGGCTAATAAAGCTGCATTAGACAGACTACGTTTGCAGTCTTCAAAAGCTTTGATTTCTTTATCTGTCAAAGTTATTGGTTGGCGACCTTTGACAGCACCAGTCAGGAGGTTGTTAAGAAGCGCTTGTGTTTGGGCGGCATTGGGTAGAAATCGCCTATAAAAATTAATGATACCCAAAAATCTCCTCAACTGACGTACGTCCTTGGGTTGTGGGTAATCCAGAATGACCTGCACCTTTTCTGTAAGGGGCTTGGTGCCACTTTCCGAAATACGGCAACCAAGGAATTTGACTTCGTCAACACCAAAAATACACTTAGAGGTGTTTATAAGCATCCCATATCTCTTGAGTCTGTTAAATACTTCGCGAAGATGTTTCTCGTGTTCCTCTTCGTTTCGTGAAAATATTAGAAAGTCGTCAAGGTAACAGTAACAAAATTCTAAGCCCCTGGTCATCTCATCCACGAATCGTTGGAAGGTTTGCGCTGAGTTGCACAAACCGAACGACATGTAAGGGAACTCATAAAGTCCAAACAGTGTAGTAATTGCGGTTTTCGGGATATCGCACTCACTGACAGGTATTTGGTTATAAGCCTTAACCAGATCGATAGTGCTGAAGACCTTACAACCAGCTATACTATGGGTAAAGTCGTGTATATGTCTGATTGGATACCTGTCAGGGATGGTGCGAGCATTGAGCATTCTATAATCCCCGCACGGGCGCCAACCGTTTCCTTTTTTCGGTGCGAGATGAAGAGGCGATGACCATGAGCTTTCTGAAGGCCTAGCTGTACCATTGGCTAACATGGATTCGAATTCTTGTCGAGCAATTTTGAGCTTATCGGGTGCTAAGCGTCTTGGAGAAGAAGTTACTGGTGGGCCTGGTGTCGTGCAAATGTGGTGTATAGTGTTGTGTGTTATCGTGTGTTGTGTACCAGCGGGTCGCGTGATTTCAGGAAACTCACCTAAAATTTTGTGATACCGCGAGCTGCCAGTCGAAACCTTCACAGATGAAACAGAATCTGGACAAGAAATTAAAGATACATTAGTAACTAAAGTAGTAGTACTATCTATTAATCTTTGGTTTCGACAATCAACAATTAGGTTATAAAAAGATAAGAAATCAACACCAATTATAGCTTTCGTAACATCAGCTACCACAAAACGCCACTTAAAACTACGTCGCAGTCCAAGATCTAGGGTAAGGTGGGCATAGCCGTAAGTCTTTATGGTACTCCCGTTGGCTGCACAGAGTTCGTAATTGGTGGCTGCCCGACGATCACGAATTAAGGACCTTGGAAAAACACAGAGGTCGCTTCCTGTATCGACCAAAAATTGTGTTTTTGAGGTGCGGTCCGTGACGAATAGGCGACCAGTAGTGTTAGGACAGTCGTCAGTCGCCATTAATGACCGTCCTGTAAGTTTCCCGCCTTAAAATCACACGGTGGCAGGCATTTATGTGCGCGGCCACCATATTTGGCGTGATACCAGCAAAGTGGGAATTTTTTATATCGAGACTGCGATCTTGATGAAGAACGCCCACGCTGGTGGTGTCTGCTCCTGGAACGGGGCCTCCTATTTACCTGAGTTGACAGTCTTTGCAGTTGCTTACGAAGTTCAGCAACTTCCCTTGTTAAGGCGTCGCAGCTGGGACCTGGTGTGGATGTACTCGCCGGGCACGTAGAGGCGACTTGCGGTGAAGACGGTACAATGTCCTGTATCCGGTCTGCTAAATCTGCCAGCACTTCCAATGACGCGCTGGGTTGCGCGGCTAGTACGGTCTGGATGCTCCTCGGCAACCGGCTGGTCCAAATAGTCTGCAGGAAATCGTCTGGCACTTGGGGTCCTGCTAGGCTCTGGAGGTGTCGCAAGAACTGTGAAGGCTTCCTGTCACCCAGTTCCTCGTGCATAAGAAGTTGCTTCACCTTCTTTTCGTGTGAGGTACTCAAACGCTTTATGAGCTCTGTTTTAAGCTTTATATATTTATCACTGGCTGGTGGGTTGATAATAATGTCTTTGACCTCTTTGGAAAATTGATGGTCTAGCTGTCCGATAACGTAACTAAATTT
This sequence comes from Parnassius mnemosyne, assembly GCA_963668995.1. Lineage (NCBI taxonomy): Eukaryota > Metazoa > Arthropoda > Insecta > Lepidoptera > Papilionidae > Parnassius > Parnassius mnemosyne. Next base: position 49,877,142 of record CAVLGL010000002.1, read on the forward strand.
TGTAAAATCGCTCGTGATACCAGAGATAGCAAATTGGCCCTCAACATGTGCAAACCATATTTCTGGTTCTTCCGGCCAAAAAGGTGGTACACGCACTCCTACCTTAAAAACTTCGGATGACGTGTCGGAGGCGTCAGTGGAAGCGCGCTCTCCGCTTACCCCCTGTTTAAGTTGTTGGGTGTGGCTGCCGCTGCTTGCATCTTCGAATTTTTCTCTGCGATCCATTATTTTGGTATTCAAAGCGGGGTCACCAATGTGGGTTGCGTAGGTAAAATAAAAAGTTACTCACAGTCTTTTGGCATTTACTTCGAATTTCACGCAACACCATATATATACAGAAGGAGTATATAGCACAAGCACAAATAGTTAGCAAGAAAGTATACAGCACAGAGAAGAAACAGAGAAAGTTCACAGTAATAATTTAACAGTAAAAAACAATAATACGTAAGCTGGTAATTCAAAGCGGTTGGCATCGAGCGACATGCACTTCGCGTCAGGAGCAGGTTCCGACTGGCGGGAGGTCCGTAAGACTCGGACGATGTGCATGAGTCGAACGAGGTGGCGAAAACAAAAGAACCGGTCTCGGAATGTTCGTTTCCATTTGCGATATACGTCACGACGGCGCGCTGGCTGAGTGTAATAACGTATTGTGTGTTAATATAAAATTAATGTATAAATGCATATACATAATATTTTATATAAATATTATAGATATAAACTTAATACTGTTTAATATTAATAAATAAATATAATAGTATGATGCTAAAAATTATAAATGTTATAAATATATAATTTTATAAATGTAGGAGAATAGCCTACAGGTTAAACAGCCACGGGGAAGCCACACATCCCTGTCTGACACCTTTATGAATGCCAAACCAGTCCGAGTAGACCCCGTTGATCCTGACACAAGCACTAGAGTCCCTATAAAGAGACCTTAATGCCTGTATCAAGCCAGCGCTCAACCCAAATGAGTCCAGTGTTTGCCATAACACGTTCCTGTACACTCTGTCATAAGCCTTTTCCAAGTCCAAGAACGCACAAAAAACTTTCTGGTTTTCAGCCAAAAACTTCTCCGCTATCATGCGCATGGAAAAGACTTGATCCGTACACCCCATCCCCTTTCTAAATCCAGCTTGCACATCCCAAATTTTTCCATCAGTTTCTTCCATAACTCTTTCAATTAACACCTTAGCATACAGTTTACCCACAATGCTAAGCAAGCTGATACCACGGTAGTTTTTACAGTCCTGCTGCGACCCCTTTCCCTTATATATTGGGACTACAACGGCTTTGCACCAGTCTTCCGGTACCCGTTTCAGTTCCCAACATAAATTAAACAAGGTGTGCAGCAGTCCTGCAACCACACCCTCACCAGCCCTTAGCATTTCGAGTGATACTCTATCATATCCGGCTGCCTTACCTGCTTTCATGCTTTTCATTGCTTTCATTATTTCATCTACACTTATCTCCCTACCTCTCTCCACTTCTTCCGGAATTTCTATTTCACTTATTTCAGACGACTCTTCACTCTTAAACACGCTTTCAAAGTATTCCTTCCATCTCTTTAAATTCGAAACTTCATCATTCAGCATGCAGCCATTCTCGTCTCGTATAGCATTCATTCTAGGCTGTTTTGAATTTCCCCTGGCAGTTCTTACGAGCTTCCAGAACATTTTAATATTTTCCTGGAAGTTATCAGATATCCTTCTATCATTTTTATCTATCCTTTCTTGCTTTTTCCTTTCAACAACTTCTTTTACTCTCATATTTATACGTCTAAAGTTTGCCTTTTTTCTTTCAATCTCATCATTCATACCGCCAGAATACCAGCTTTAGTTGCTAGTAAATCTAGCCATGCTCTCTTCTTTGCTTCAACTTCCATCCATACCTCATCATCCCACCACAACGTATTACTTTTCCTTTCATTCGTTCTCTTACTTACACCGCATACTTCGGTGGCTGCATCCACCAGAACTTTCTTAATATTATTCCATACATTCTTCAATTCTAAATCATTCATACATAATTCATTCAACCCACTTATATTTTCCCTCAGTCTGCATTTATACTTCTCTTTCACACCTTCATCTTGTAACCTCTCTATTCTTATACGCTGTAACGCAGTGGTAGACACCGATGTCCGATGCCGCCAACGTCTGAATAGACCATTAATTCGGCATAAGACCAAGTAATGATCCGTCCCTACGTTGGACCCCCGGTAAACCCTTGTATCTACCACTGCGCTCCTCATTCTTTCATCCACAATTATAAAATCTATCATGCTTCTATCATCCCCTCTTTCCCATGTATACATGTGAATCCTCTTATGGCGAAAGAAAGTGTTCGCCACAAAAAGATTCTTTTCCACACATACGGTGAGGAGGTCTTCACCATTCTCATTTATTCTTTCATCGCCAAACGTTCCTAATATCCTTTCATAACCAGACCTCTTCACCCCCACCCTTCCATTAAAATCTCCTAACATAATAATATTTTCATTTTCCTTACCTTTCATCAACACCAGCCTTACCATGTCCCAAAACTGCTCTCGGATATAAGTGGGCTTAGACATATCTGGGGCGTACACCCCTAGCACAAACAACTTCTTTAAGCCCACTTTCATTCGTATCCACAGCAGCCTTGGGCTAACACATTCATACTCTTTCACACATTGACCCATTCTTTCTGAAAGGATGACACCGACTCCCTGGCATGCCCGCTCGGTCTCGTCTACTCCAGACCAGTAAGCGGTATACATGCCATGTGCAGTGACATCTCTTCCCTTTCGTTTCGTCTCGTTTACACATAACACATCTATTCCTCTATCATTCATCATTTCGCATACTTCATCCATCTTATCATTCATTGCTCCACATACATTCAGCGTAGCCAGACGGGCCTCCGCAATCCACTTTTCGCCCCTCCGGGAGACGGGACGTGACGGGTGACGAACCTCGTCGCCGGTTTTTCTCCCGGAGATTCTTCGCACCCCTGCCCCATTAAAGGGGCGCCGGGAACTCGGGGCCATTTCTTTTTCTACTAGGCTCATGGTGCGAACTAAGGGGGTGGTAGATTTTACGCCGCTACCATACGGCGAGGAGCCGAGTCTGTCGTTTCGGCTTTGTCGCTCGTTTAGCACCACCCGGGGGACACGTGTAGGGTGGGCCTAGGATTAGGTGGTCGAAGCCTACGGACGCGAGCGACTCATCCCCCCCTACGGACGCGAGCGACTCATCCCTTACTACGATAATAATAAAAAATTTAAAATTTTGTACAACCGACTTCAATATAAATAATTAAGGATAACTCAAAAACTATTGGTCTGACCTAGATCAAATTTGTATGGGGAAATACCAGCTCTTAAATAAAACAAGAATAATCTAAATCGGTTCACCTAGAATAAATATAAGTGACAGTTGAGTTTTATAGGCATAATTTTGATTTTGATGATGTGAAAGCAAATTTTAGACTATTATAGTTTTTAGCTATATTTTAGTCATGTAATTGAATACTCAAAACTTATGATAATTTAGAAAAACACTGAAGGTAAACTATTAATTTTGATTTACTAGTTACAATGACAATAAAAGTGCGCTACAAAAATAATTAATAAGCAAATGATTAAATTTTAGAGGTACATATATATTTTGTTTCGATGTTTTGAAAATAATTTGTGTTCCCTTTAGTTTTTGTTTTCGGAAATATTTAGCCCCTTTCCTACCTACTTCAAACAGGAGGAGATACTCAATTCGACTGTATGTTTTTTTATGCGTGTTACCTCACAACTTTGTTCTACGTAAACCGATTAGATGATTCTTTTTTTATTTGAAAGCTGGTGCTTCTCTTGTGGTCCCATATAATTTGATCAAGGTCTGACCAATAGTTTTTGTGTTACCCTTAATAATATATATTGAAGTCGGTTGTAGATTTTTTTTTATTATAAATGTCTTATAAAAATACTTTGCTTTTTTTCTGACCATGCCATATATGTAAAAAAAGATTAATTAATTTGCGCCGGTCTACTGAAATATATGTGCCAATATGTGCTATTTAAAAAACGCGATGTCGTCTGCGCCTAACCTATAATTATTTTATTCACTGTGAGTACCAAGATGATTGGGCGTAAGAAACCAAAAGCGTATTTTCATTAAAGTAATCGATGCAAATATTGTTAAAGATGACGTAGCAACTGGTTAAATAAGTCTTTTCTTTTATGTTGAATTTGAATATGTATTTTCTACTAAAAAATGTCATCTTTGATCAACAGTTACGTCTAAAACTCTTACGATGTTTTCTAAAATAATGATATTATTGAATATTAAAAAAATTGTTAGATGCGCCCTTTTTTCTTATGACAGCAGTGTAGGTGTCTATGGGCAACAGCAACCACTTCCTATCAGGTGGACTGTGTGCTCGCTTGTAACTCTTATCCTATAAAAATATTTCCCATCACAATTACTCAAAGGACAGTGTATTGATTTAAATAAATATAAATTTAATAATGTTATCGGCTATTGTAAGAGAGTGGAACTGCGGAACCTGTACTAGGATACCTTGTGTTACAAAGTTCCGACTACCGACCCCGTAACTATCAATTTAATTTGATATACAACGAAGTTCAACACAATTTCATTCAAGATGGAAAATACAACAGTTGTAAAATTAAAAATGTTGTACAACGGACTTTAATATAAATAAAATGAGAACATCATCAATGTAATCGAAGTCATCAACAATCAAATAAAAAAATAATCATCAAAATCGGTTCACCTAGAAAAAAGTTCTGAGGTAACACACAAAAACAGTCGAATTGAGTGGGGGAGGTACTCAATTTTTTGAAGTCGGTTAAAATATAGAGTTATAATTCTGTGTAATATACCTAAATACATTGCAACAAACTACTTCAAAACATTGAGTGACTATCATGAAATACTTGACGCTAGCAGAATAGCAGAATCAATTGGTAGTTGGTAGCTTGGTAGTTGCTAAGCTATAGTCTGCGTTATAGCATGGTGCTGATGACAGCCTACGGTTTGGCGTACAGAATACTTTTATTTGGCGTGTCTAGAGATTTTAATAAAGGTGATTAAGTAGCTGAATGTATTGTATGTAACTTCAGGCTCAGAAGGTCTAGAACCCAGAGCCGTAAAGCCAGTTATTAAAAAATTGGTTTGTTTTGTTCTCGCTTTTCGCTGTTTAATTTTTGTAAGTTGTTAATGTTTTCTGATATTTTCTTTGCGTTATCTCTTATTCTCATAGCTGTTGTTTTTTAGTATTTCTGTTGAGTTTACCCACCTATCGTAACGCCGGTAAATTAATATTAATTGATACCGTAAACTATTTTCAACGATTTGTTTTTATTGTTGACATAGGATAGTACTTCTGGAGTGCATTATTTTGTTATTTTTTCTCCGTTGTTAAATATACATACTGTTTTAGCCTTAAATATGTCAGATAAACGTTGCTGTGTTCCCGCATGTAAGGATAGCAGAGGTATGTTTTTTTTTTAATTTATTATAAGCCAGTGCTTGACCACAATCGGCAGTCCCCCCTAGTGGTAAAAGGTGATGAAGACCTAGATGGTGTGACAGTGCGATTTACACTGTCTTAGCGCATCAAAAGCATATTCACTTTTGCCTAGAAGACAACAGATATAGATCAGAATCAATCGGCAAATTATTTCAATCTCTTTACGCAATATGAAGCAAACCCTTTGGTTAAAATACGTGGAATCATCATCATCATCATTACAGTCCTTCACAAGTCCACTGTTGAACATAGGCCTCTCCTCAAGGAATGCCACAAGGACTGTCCTGTGTCACCTGCATCCATTGACTTCCTGCATGTCTTACTAGGTTGTCACTCCATCTAGTGAGGGGTCGTCTTAGAATATCGATAATAAATGGGTGAAGAAGACCTGACGACCGCCTGATTGTCTGATGTTGAAAAGAAAGGAAGGAATTAAAGCTTGTAATTCCTGCTTACAGTCTCCGAAATTCATCCTATAGAATACAGAGAGGCTGGCTACTCTGCACCTGTGTTGGAGGCTGACAAGATGCCATCTTGTCTTTAAGCAACTTGGATCAAGAGCTCTTCTTGGGCAATTCTTTTAAAATTTCATACAAGTATCATCATCATCATCATTACAGCAATAAATATAAATATGATAACTTATATATAAAATTAAAATTAAAGGATTAGCCATTGTGTCATTTAATAAATTCAGAAAGCAAATGCGCAAAAACAAATTTCTCTTCGATCATTATCATCATCAACATTACAGCCCTCCACAAGTCCACTGCTGAACATAGGCCTCCCCCAAGGAATGCCATAAAGCACGGTCCTGAGCCACCTGCATCCATCGACTTCCTGCATGTCTGACCAGGTCGTCACTCCATCTCGTGGGGGGACGCCCTACACTTCGCCTACCGGTACGAGGCCGCCACTTGAGAACCTTTCTTCCCCATCGGTTGTCGGTTCTTCGAGCTATATGGCCGACGCACTGCCACTTCAGCTTACTAATCCGTTGGGCTATGTCGGTTACTCTGGTTCTACTGCGGATATCCTCATTCCTAAGTTTATCACGCAGAGAAACTCCGAGCATAGCCCTCTCCATAGCTCGCTGAGCGACCTTGAGCTTTCTCATACGGCCAGCAGTGAAGGACCACGTCTCAGTTCCGTAAGTCATCACTGGCAACACGCACTGGTTGTACAATTTCGTTTTGAGGTATGTCTGACGAGAAGATGTGTCGTAGCTTCCCGAACGCTGCCCAGCCGAGTTGAATCCATCGATTGACCTCTCGATCGAAGTTGGACTTACCTAGTCGGACTATTTGTCCCAGGTAAACATACTCGTCAACAACTTCGAGCTTAGTGTTCCCAACAACTACCGGCATAGGTGTGACATGGACATTAAACATGATCTTTGTTTTGTCCATGTTCATCTTAAGACCTATCCGTTGGGAAACACTATTGAGGTCATTGAGCATAGTGCTTAGGTCCTCCAGCGATTCTGCCATAAGGACTATATCGTCGGCAAATCGAAGGTGAGTGATGTAGATACCGTATCCTTTCCAGTCCAGAAGCTTAAAAACGTCTTCCAATGCAGCGGTGAAGAGTTTCGGGGATATGACGTCACCCTGTCTTACACCTCTCTGCAATTGGATAGGTTTCGTACTCTGATTCTGTACTCGGATAGCCATCGTAGCCTTACTGTACAAGCACTTCAACACTTCGATATACCGACAGTCAACTTAGCACCGCTGAAGGGACTGCAGCACCGCCCAAATTTCGACGGAATATCAAAGGCTTTCTCATAGTCCACATACGCCAGACATAGTGGCAAATTGTACTCTTCGGACTTCTGTACAATTTGCCGAAGGGTATGTATGTGGTCTATGGTGCTAAAGCCCTTTCGGAAACCGGCTTGTTCGGGAGGCTGGAAGTCGTCAAGTCTGCGCGCGAGACGATTCGTAATGACTCTCGAAAACAACACGTAGACGCGGCTCAGAAGGGAAATCGGTCTGTAGTTCTTCAAGAGAGCGTTGTCACCTTTCTTGAAGAACAAGACCACCGCACTTCTGCTCCACGCCTCCGGTGTAATGCCACCATGGAGGACGGAATTAAAGAGCTTCTGAAGGACTTCAAGTACCGGTTTTCCACCCGCTTTCAGAAGCTCCGCTGTAATTCCATCCTCGCCTGGGGCCTTACCGTTTTTAAGGTGCTGGAGAGCCATTTTAATCTCGCTCAGACTGACGTCCGGGATATCGTCGGAATAGTGTCGGATGAGACTCGCTCTTGGATCGTTACTCACACTTGCGTGTGGCTTCAACGATAACGTGTACAACTGCCCATAGAACCTCTCAATCTCACTCAAATCTCAGCTGTCCTGGAAACGATGCTGCCACATTCTGTCTTCAGCTTTGACAGTTGGCTCTTTCTGGCAGACAGATCTCTGGCAAAGACTTTGGAGCCTTGGTTCCGCTCGATCGCTTCTTCAATACGAGCTGTATTGAAGTTGCGTAAGTCCCGCCGCATGCATTTGGAGATCTGTCTGTTCAGATGCCTGTATGTTGTCAAGTCTGTTGAAGAATCTAGCTTCATCTCCCGTCTAACAGCCATGAGATTAAGAATGTGATCGGAGAGTTTTTGTGTTCTTCTGCGGCGGGTCTTGCAGAACTTAGCTCCGACCGCATGGACAGTTTCCACGAGCTTGTCATTCATATCGTCCACTTCATTGCAGTCTTCTAGGCACTGAAAACGGTTTTGTAACTCGAGCTGAAAGGTTTCGGGACTTTGGAACAAAGCACGAGGGGGACGGAGCGTTGACTTCATTAGACGAGACCTCTCCAACTTAATGTTTAGGTTCAGTGTGCCTCTAACCATTCGGTGATCGCTACCAGTTTTCACCCTCGCGATCACGGAGACATCACTGTACAGTTGTCGTCTGGTCGTCATAATGAAGTCAATCTCATTTTTTGTCGAACCGTCGGGGCTCGACCAGGTCCACTTCCTGTGGGGCCGCTTCTAGAAGAAAGAGTTCATCATAAAGAGTCCCTCTTTCTCCATGAAGTCGGCCAGCTGCTGGCCCCTTGGGTTCCGTTGCCCTATTCCAAATTTCCCTACTTTCAGCTCACCGTTCTCTCTTGTGCCTAGTTTTGCATTGAAGTCTCCCATTAACACCGTATATTGGGTTTTGGAGGAATGCATGGCTCTAGAGATATCCTCATACATTTCCTCCACCTCCTCATCGGGGTGTGCCGAGGTTGGTGCGTAAACCTGTATGACCTTCAGCGAATACCGTTTGGTGATTCTGAGTATAAGGTACGCAACTCTCGTCGACACACTCCCGATCTTTACAACGTTGTTAACGAGAGACTTGTGGACGATAAATCCGACACCTCCTTGGGACAGGTGGTCGCCCTCCCGGTGACAGAGCAAGTTGCCGGATTCGAGGATTACCGTGTCCTCCCCCTCTCTTCGGACTTCGGATAATCCTATAATATGCCAGCGCAACTTGTCTATCTCTTCTTCCAGCTCCACAATCTTCTCGTCAGTCCTCAGGGTGCGTGCGTTGTACGTTGCCAGGTCGAGTCGTCTAAGGTGGCAACCGAACCTCCACCGGAGATTCTTAGCATCCCCTGCCCCGCCGTTACCATGGTCGCCACCGTAGCCAGGAATAGCGGGGCCGCCGGGGACTGGGGGCCGTTTCTTTGTTACTGTCATTCATAGGGGGGTATTTGCCATAGTTGCCACGCTTGGCGAGCGGGTTGGCAACCGCAGTTTTTTTTATTGTTAGTTTGTTGTTATCAAGAAGATGCTGCTGCCCATCTCCTGCCTGTTTCCCTTTGTCGCCTTTTACGACACCCAGGGGAGGATATGGGGTAGTGGATATTCTTGACCGCCACTACACGGTACAAGTATGCCTTATTTTAAATGTATCTTTTTTATCATTTTAGGCATGCATCATGTCCTTCATAGATTTCCAAACCCAGAAAAGGACAGTGAACGGTTTAGGATATGGCTTTATTCAATTGGTGGTGATATATTAACCCTTGACGAAATGCACACATTCAAGTATCGTCGTGTTTGTCACTCACATTTCAAAGAAAGATTTAAATGCAGAAATAACAGAATCAGTAATATAGCTGTGCCAACTTTGAATTTGAAAGGTTTGTCTTAATACAGTATAATCCATTTATTATGACTCCTCTTATATTGACCAACCGCTTATTATGACGTAATTACCAGCGAAGTTTGGTTTTCATATAAAATTCTTTACAATAAAGTCGGATATAATGACTTCGCTTATTTATTGTGTCCGGTTATAGTGACCAACATAAATCCCAACACCTTCGACAGTGTTCAGGAGAGTCAATTGATACCCGACGATGTTTGGCGCGTGCATGGCTTTTTTTTTGTTTTGGGTCTCAGTTGGTAATTAATTGATTTTTTAATTGAAAAAAATGAAATCTCAACATCAGTGCATGTGCAGTTTAGAAAATGGAGAATTCAACTCATCTCTCACAAGAGAATTTGGGGTTGGTCACCCGACAATCTCAATGATTTTTAAAAACAAGAATTTATTATTAAGAATTTAAATTACTTTAATTAAAGATTTTTCTCTATTAAAATAAATACATACTAACAAAAACTGGAGATTGTTTATTTTCTACAAAATGCTTTATATGACGTCCGCTTAGTATGATGTGTTTGTTATTTCCCTTCAATGTCATTATAAACTGATTCCACTGTATATTATAGAATAAACTAAGGACATGTTTTACGTGGTAGAGCCACGCTGCAGCTATATTATGGTTGTAGCACTCGGCTCGACGGGGGAAGGACCACACTTTCACAGAATACCAGCTTAATGCTGCTGTGTTTGGTATTTTTTCTCTTTTTTTATAGGATAAGGTGACAAACTTGCCACAGTCAACCTGATGGTAAGTGGTTGCTGTGACCCATATACATCTATCTACATTTATCATCAATAAAGAATCAAAATGCAGATCTTTTGTCACCCATGAGGACTAAGATGACATACATCTTTTCCAGTAAAAAGGGTCTCCGGCTCTCTACACTCACCATACGAAACAGCAGCGTTAAGCTGCTATTTTATCGACGACGACATCCCGGAAGGGACCGGGGTAGACCTGAGAGTGGCGGTACGTAGGCTCAAGGCCAGGAATACCGCCCCAGGACCCGATGGCTTGCCTGGCAAAGCCTGGGTCCTGGCCTCGGAGGCTCTCGGGCCCCGACTGGAGGGGCTCCTAAGCGCATGCTTGGAGAGAGGCCAATTCCCGCTTCGTTGGAAGACGGGGAAGCTGGTCCTCATTCGGAAGCCGGGGCGCCCTGCGGACTCTCCGTCCGCATACCGGCCCGTGGTGCTGCTCGACGAGGTGGGCAAGCTCTTTGAAAGAGTAATTGCAAACCGCCTCGCCGAGCACCTTGCGGGGACGGGGCCGGATCTTGCGGAACACCAGTTTGGTTTCCGCAAGAGGCGCTCTACGGTGGACGCCATCATGCGCGTGAGAGGCCTCACGACGGGGGATGCAGTTGCCAGGGGGGGGGGGGGTTGTCTTGGCGGTGTCTCTCGACATCGCCAACGCCTTCAACTCCATGCCCTGGAGCTGCATTAGGGAGGCACTCCGGTATCACCGGGTGCCGACCTATCTCCGTCGTATAGTCGGGGACTATCTGACGGACAGGGCCGTCATCTACCCCGGTCGAAACGGAGAGTGGAACCGGCGAGAGATGTCGTGCGGTGTCCCACAGGGTTCGGTTCTGGGGCCGCCCCTGTGGAACATCGGTTACGACTGGGTGCTGCGCGCCGACCTCCCTACCGGCGTCAGCGTAGTTTGCTACGCTGACGACACGCTGGTACTGGCACAAGGGGGGTCGTACGAGGCGGCGGCGGAAACTATGACACGCGGGGTTGCGATAGTCGTTGAGAGGATCCGGCAACTGGGTCTCGAGGTGGCTCTGCACAAGTCCGAGGCCATGCACTTCCATGGTCCTCGGAACAGGCCACCACCGGGATCCTCAGTGATGGTAGGAGGGGTATCCATCGGCGTCGAGTCGACGTTGAAGTACCTAGGACTCGTCCTCGACGGCCGATGGAACTTCGTTGAGCACTTCCGACGTTTGGCTCCCAAACTGGAACGGACCGGGGCTGCCTTCAGGCGGCTCCTGCCGAACCTGGGGGGGCCAAACGCCTCCTGCCGGAGGCTCTACGCGGGGATCGTGAGGTCCATGGCCCTTTACGGGGCCCCGGTGTGGGCGCGTGGTTTGGCGCGGCTTGCCGTCCACCACCTAAACGCGCCCCAAAGGGTGGTTGCCGTAAAGATGGTTCGCGGCTACCGCACGATCTCCCGCGAGGCGGCGAGCCTCCTTGCCGGATTGCCGCCATGGGATCTGGAGGCGATAGTCCTCGCGCGCCTGCACGAATGGCGCGCGGCAGCACTATGCCGGGGGGAAACCCCGCTGCCGCGGCAAGTTGTCGCGCAGCGGACAGACTTCCGGCATGATCTCATGGCGACATGGAGAGAGCGACTGTCGCAACCCCGTGCTGGGCACGCCACTATAGCGGCGATAAGACCCCTCTTTGAGGAGTGGCTTGAGAGACGCCACGGCGTCCTCACCTTCCGCCTGACGCAGGTCCTCACCGGACACGGTGTGTTCGGGAGGTTCCTGCACCGAATCGGGCGGGAGGAAACGCCCGGGTGCTCCCACTGCGAGTATCGACCGGAGGACACGGTGGAGCACACCGTGGAGGTGTGCTCTGCTTGGGCGGAGCACCGCCGTGTCCTCGTAGCGGCGATAGGCGGCGGCGACCTCTCGCGTCCGGCTCTGGTCGAAGCCATGGTCCGGAGCGAGACGGAATGGGATGCCGTCACCACCTTCTGCGAAGCAGTGATGCTAGCGAAGGAGGTGGCGGAGCGGGAGAAGGAAAGAGCAACAGCTTTCCTTCCCGGCCGCCGCGGGAGACGCCCCGGGCGTCGGGGGCTACGTCGTGGCCCCCGACCACCGTAGGCGCGGGCCTGTGGACGGCGAGCAATGGGTAGCTCGCCGTCCGTCCGTCTAACGACGACAGGCCGTGTCGACGGCGCGTTTTGTTCCACGCGCGCCTCAAAGAGCTGTCAGCAGCGTGAAGGGGCCCGCAAGGGCCGACGCCTGCCGGGGCTGCGGGCTGTTCGAAAGAGATACCGCGGCTCCGGAACGTAAGGGCACTGAAGGAACACGGATGGTTTTTAGTCAGTAAAAGTCTGACACTCCCTTCCGCTCCACCCACAGCGAAAGGCGTCATTAGATGATTTTCCATCCGCAAAAAAAAAAAAAAAAAAAAAAAAGCTGCTATTTTATGCTGGTATTCTGTGAGAGTGTGGTTCTTCCCTGGTCGAGCCGAACCATTCGTGCTACAACTGTACTACTAACATAACTTTTCTTTTTTTTTTTTATGCCACAGTGGTAGAGCCACGCGGCAGCTTTTGCTGTCGCACGGATGGGCCGGCTCGAACCGGGGTGGTACCACGACCTCACAGAAAACCAGCGTGAAGTAGAGGTTTACATCTGCGTTTCGCTTGGTGAGTGCAGGTGGCCGGAGGCCCTTTTTACTGGAAATGAGGCATTTCATCTTAGTCCTCACGGGTGACAACGCATCTACATTTTGATTTGTAACAGAGGATAGATGTAGATGTCTATGGGCCGCAGCGACCACTTACCATCAGGTGGACTGTATGCTCGTTTGTCACCCTTATCCTATATAAAAAAAAATATAAATCCTATTATTTTCTTTTAGCTACATCATCAAAAAAATCGGCAGATATCGAAAGGAAACCCATTAAAGAAATTTTGAGCCTGACAAAACTGTCAACAGGTACCTATATCTTTTAAATAACTATTATATATATCCTCATCGTCATCTGAAGAGAGCTATTTTAGAACTGTTTATTTTTTATTTAAGTTCTTTATGGAGGATGATGCAGGCAAAAGCTAGTTCATAAAATATGATATTATGTTAAAACTAATTGAACCACCATTATTTGCTATTCAGTTCAGCTCTTTGTAGATAGTGCTAGATAGCCATGTTACTACTTACTTCAACTTTGATTTTCAGATGTTAGATGTTTACTCCATGACACAGGAGAAAATCCATAAAAAACATAAATTGCACGAGGTCAAACATCATTTATAATACAGCTTGGAATAACATTAGGCAGTAAAATAATATTTACAATTTTGCTGTTTGCACTGAATAAATTGTTTTGTCTTATATTATGTAATGTAAATATATTGATATTCTACGTGGTAGAGCCATGCTGCAGCTATATTATGGTTGTAGCACTCGGCTCGACGGGGGAAGGACCACACTTTCACAGAATACCAGCTTAATGCTGCTGTGTTTGGTATTTTTTCTCTTTTTTTATAGGATAAGGTGACAAACTTGCCACAGTCAACCTGATGGTAAGTGGTTGCTGTGACCCATATACATCTATCTACATTTATCATCAATAAAGAATCAAAATGCAGATCTTTTGTCACCCATGAGGACTAAGATGACATACATCTTTTCCAGTAAAAAGGGTCTCCGGCTCTCTACACTCACCATACGAAACAGCAGCGTTAAGCTGCTATTTTATGCTGGTATTCTGTGAGAGTGTGGTTCTTCCCTGGTCGAGCCGAACCATTCGTGCTACAACTGTACTACTAACATAACTTTTCTTTTTTTTTTTATGCCACAGTGGTAGAGCCACGCGGCAGCTTTTGCTGTCGCACGGATGGGCCGGCTCGAACCGGGGTGGTACCACGACCTCACAGAAAACCAGCGTGAAGTAGAGGTTTACATCTGCGTTTCGCTTGGTGAGTGCAGGTGGCCGGAGGCCCTTTTTACTGGAAATGAGGCATTTCATCTTAGTCCTCACGGGTGACAACGCATCTACATTTTGATTTGTAACAGAGGATAGATGTAGATGTCTATGGGCCGCAGCGACCACATACCATCAGGTGGACTGTATGCTCGTTTGTCACCCTTATCCTATATAAAAAAAAATATAAATCCTATTATTTTCTTTCAGCTACATCATCAAAAAAATCGGCAGATATCGAAAGGAAACCCATTAAAGAAATTTTGAGCCTGATAAAACTGTCAACAGGTACCTATATCTTTTAAATAACTATTATATATATCCTCATCGTCATCTGAAGAGAGCTATTTTAGAACTGTTTATTTTTTATTTAAGTTCTTTATGGAGGATGATGCAGGCAAAAGCTAGTTCATAAAATATGATATTATGTTAAAACTAATTGAACCACCATTATTTGCTATTCAGTTCAGCTCTTTGTAGATAGTGCTAGATAGCCATGTTACTACTTACTTCAACTTTGATTTTCAGATGTTAGATGTTTACTCCATGACACAGGAGAAAATCCATAAAAAACATAAATTGCACGAGGTCAAACATCATTTATAATACAGCTTGGAATAACATTAGGCAGTAAAATAATATTTACAATTTTGCTGTTTGCACTGAATAAATTGTTTTGTCTTATATTATGTAATGTAAATATATTGATATTCTACGTGGTAGAGCCACGCTGCAGCTATATTATGGTTGTAGCACTCGGCTCGACGGGGGAAGGACCACACTTTCACAGAATACCAGCTTAATGCTGCTGTGTTTGGTATTTTTTCTCTTTTTTTATAGGATAAGGTGACAAACTTGCCACAGTCAACCTGATGGTAAGTGGTTGCTGTGACCCATATACATCTATCTACATTTATCATCAATAAAGAATCAAAATGCAGATCTTTTGTCACCCATGAGGACTAAGATGACATACATCTTTTCCAGTAAAAAGGGTCTCCGGCTCTCTACACTCACCATACGAAACAGCAGCGTTAAGCTGCTATTTTATGCTGGTATTCTGTGAGAGTGTGGTTCTTCCCTGGTCGAGCCGAACCATTCGTGCTACAACTGTACTACTAACATAACTTTTCTTTTTTTTTATGCCACAGTGGTAGAGCCACGCGGCAGCTTTTGCTGTCGCACGGATGGGCCGGCTCGAACCGGGGTGGTACCACGACCTCACAGAAAACCAGCGTGAAGTAGAGGTTTACATCTGCGTTTCGCTTGGTGAGTGCAGGTGGCCGGAGGCCCTTTTTACTGGAAATGAGGCATTTCATCTTAGTCCTCACGGGTGACAACGCATCTACATTTTGATTTGTAACAGAGGATAGATGTAGATGTCTATGGGCCGCAGCGACCACTTACCATCAGGTGGACTGTATGCTCGTTTGTCACCCTTATCCTATATAAAAAAAAATATAAATCCTATTATTTTCTTTTAGCTACATCATCAAAAAAATCGGCAGATATCGAAAGGAAACCCATTAAAGAAATTTTGAGCCTGACAAAACTGTCAACAGGTACCTATATCTTTTAAATAACTATTATATATATCCTCATCGTCATCTGAAGAGAGCTATTTTAGAACTGTTTATTTTTTATTTAAGTTCTTTATGGAGGATGATGCAGGCAAAAGCTAGTTCATAAAATATGATATTATGTTAAAACTAATTGAACCACCATTATTTGCTATTCAGTTCAGCTCTTTGTAGATAGTGCTAGATAGCCATGTTACTACTTACTTCAACTTTGATTTTCAGATGTTAGATGTTTACTCCATGACACAGGAGAAAATCCATAAAAAACATAAATTGCACGAGGTCAAACATCATTTATAATACAGCTTGGAATAACATTAGGCAGTAAAATAATATTTACAATTTTGCTGTTTGCACTGAATAAATTGTTTTGTCTTATATTATGTAATGTAAATATATTGATATTCTACGTGGTAGAGCCATGCTGCAGCTATATTATGGTTGTAGCACGAATTGGTCGGCTCGAACGGGGAAGGACCACGCTCTCACAGAAAACCAGCGTAAAATAGCAGCTTAACGCTGCTGTGTTTCGTATGGTGAGTGTAGAGAACCGGAGACCCTTTTTACTGGCGAAGAGGCATTCCATCTTAGTCCTCACGGGTGACAACGCATCTGAATCTTGAGTCTTTATTGAGGATAGATTTAGATGTCTATGGGTCACAGTAACCACTTACCATCAGGTGAACTGTGTGCTCGTTTGTCACCCGATCCTATAAAAAAAAATATCTCGAATTGATATATGACGAAGTAAATAATGCTATATCTAAATTAGTAAATTGGTTCAATGTTAATAATTTGCATTTAAATGGCACTAAAACGAAATGTATGAAATTCATGACTCCAAATGTCAAACAATTAAATACTAATGTAATTTTAAATGGGGAGAAACTGAGTCTTGTAGATACCACCATTTTTCTTGGAATCACACTAGACGCGAAGCGTCAATGGAGCCCCCATATATCAAAACTAGCAAGCAGACTTAGTTCTGCAGCATATGCTGTAAAAAAGATTAGAAGTCTAACCAGTGTTGAAACAGCTAGACTAGTTTACTTTAGCTATTTCCATAGCATAATGTCGTATGGTATTTTGCTATGGGGACACGCAGCTGACACTGAAATTATATTTGTTTTACAGAAGAGGGCCATAAGAGCAATTTATGATTTAAAGCCTAAAGAGCGACAAAAATTTAAGGAAATTAATATATTAAGTCGCAGGTTGAGCAAAATGTCGCGCTAGTCGTTATTTGTGCTGTTTTTAGGAGCTATCTACTTTTTATTTAAAAGATATATCAACAAATAAAAAACACATTATATTTCTACATAATCTTGATTCCATAAAAGCTATATCCAATTTTTTTTAAAGGAATAAATAATAATATAATCTCCTTACAACGAAACCACATAAATGTGAAATTATTATTGATAACATGCATCTCCTCGTAAAGTAAGTATTATTTTATTTTGCGATTTACACCAATGGATAGGCAATTTATTAATGAACATTTCTATAGTAAAATTTTTTTCAAAAGACCAAAATTTGATTTTATTAAGAAATTATTTTAAAATCTGGGCGTATTCACTGCTCACGGGCTTGCTGAAGTCAGTGAGCCCTGAGCTCTTCGACGCGAAGCCCGTGTCGTTAGAGCGTCTGCCAGCGCCGTGTGCGCTCACGTCATCTTATCAGTCGATAATATTATAATATTATTACTTATTAGGTTATTTATAGGTAGTATTATTTGTTTGTTTTGGGTATAATTTTTCGTATTAGTTATACATATAATTGTTGTGTTTTTTACTGCGCGATGAAGCTTTTTGCGTGTATTTTCTTTGAAATGCAAATAAAAAAATGAAGCACCATTAGCATGTAAGGTTCGAATCCATAATTAAAATTTCGACAAATATTATAATTTACACTATAAAAGGCTAATTCAATATTATCACCCAACCACAATATCTTATTATGTATAATACTGCCTCGTTGGTCTAGTGGTTGTAGTAGTGCGACTGCAGATCATGAGGTCCCGGGTTCGAATCCTGGGTCGGACCAAAAAGTCAGTTATGAGTTTTTCATTTATGTTCTAAGTTATAATTAGTATTACTAAGTTATAGTTTTTTGCTAAAATATAGTATATTATTTATTGCTTGTTTTTTCTTCTTTTTCAAAAAATAATTGAGTAAATAAGGTGTTCTATACTTATAATTCGGTAAAAAGTATCTAAGTAGGTACTAATATACCTACTTTTTACTATTAACTAAAAATTTTTAAAACTAAATTTAACTAAAAACACTAAACTGACCATTTATTTTTTAACTCAAAACAGGACATGGGTTTATTTATACTCTAAAAACTATAACTTTATACAATTAGTGTTCACTATAAAATTATATTCGGTATAGACGGTAATTATTAAATGCAACATATTTTTTTTAATTATTAATTACATTTGTCAGTGGATTAAATTTGCTTTAATAAAGTTGGTGATGATTTTAAATAAAAATAAAATTCTGCTCAAGTTTTTTTATTGTTATCTTTGTTAACAACATCGCCTTTAGAACTCTGGAACCGTAAGTGTTTCTTTCAGACGTCCACAATTTATTCAAAATAAAAAAAATACTCTTTCTACCGGAGCATTCGTACCAGGTAGACATAAAATATATTCGATTAAAAAAAATTATGTTGAAGAATGTTGACTTTGAATACTTCCATCCAACGAGTTACGGGACAATTTTGTGTCCCGGAGCTTTGTTTGGGGACAATGGGACAGGTGACCGAGAAAAGGGACAGTCCCGTTCAAAACGGGACGTATGGTCACTTTAGCTATAACCCGGCGACGGCTCCGTGACGTAGTGGCTTAGCAATCAGTTGTTGCCCTGGGGGCCGCGGGTTCAAATCTCACACGGAACAAATATTTGTATGGCCTACAAATAATTGTTCCGGGTCTGGATGTTTGTCCTTGTGCAATTTATGTTTGTAAACTGCCTCCACGACATAGGAGAAAATCCTAGTGTGGGGGTAACGTTTTTTTACAATTGAAATTGAAAGATTGAACCCTTATACTTTCTTGTTGATTTTTGTATTAGTAGGTAGGTATATTACTTTTCAATACGTGACACGTAAAAATTAACAATAATCAAAAACACATCTACGAAACATCCTATTTATTTATTTATTCTTTATTGCACCAAATATTTGTACAAAAGACGAGCTATCTATTTATTTACCTATAGTGAATAGGTATCTTTTAAACTCACAATTTTCAATGCTTCATTTTTAATATATAATTAATTATAAAATTTCATAATTAGATAATATATGAAAATACATAATTCTAATATAATGCAACTAATATAGCGAATAAAAAAATTAAAATACATTTATCGTTATACGCTGTGTGTATTTCCATAAATTAGTTCATTGATCTTGAAAAAATAATACTACGTTCGTACCTACAATAGGTGGTGGCGTCGTACATATTTCAAATAAGCAATATATTGAAGCGAGCGGCCTGCCGCCGGCAAAATGCTCAAGGTCGTTCGCATGGAGTAGCCCCTTAACTTTGGCCTCTCAATACATTTATGAAAATGTAATATACGTACACAAAAATAAAAGTAGTTTTACAAAAATAAGTGATATTCATTCTGTAAATACTAGGAACAGACACAAGCTAGTAGTACCAGTTACTCGACTCCATCGAGTCAGTAATTCATTCTTGGGGCGATGTATACGCTTTTACAACAAAATTCCAGAAAATATACAAAGTTTGACCTGCTCAAAGTTCAAAAACTTTATTAAACTAAGTTTGTATAAAAAGGGTTATTATAATATTAAGGAATTTATGGATGATAATAACCCCTGGAAATGAGGTGATCGCTACCAAGCTATTTCTAATTTGCTGTGTTGTTAATTTGTGTAACATCATGATTGTAAGTTGTTATTTTAAAAAAAAAGTCCCGCTGGGTTTCTTGCTGGTTCTTCCCAGGACAGAGGTTTTTTCCGAACCAGTGGTAATCAAACAAAAGAGTGACTTTCAATAAGTATTATTTATAATCTATATTGAATAAAAAAGTTTCTGTTTCTGTTTCTGTTTCTCGGAAACTAAGCGAGATATTGCAAAAGTTTATTGTTACTTTTTGGCGTATCTCGTTGAGATCTATGTGAATCCGCGCCGTAGGAACCGTAGACGCTCCACAGTTTTTATTATAAGATAAGATAATCCATTTATTCCAAACTTTGGGATTACATGATTATGACAATAAATAGTTGCAGATTAGGTAATGTATAAATTAAAATTAAAGGATGTCCCACAATTCGGTGTGCCTCTTGGCATAGGCCTCCTCCAACATTTTCCACTGGGTTCTGTCGTGCGCTACCATTCTCCAATGATGACCAGCTGTGAGTTTGAGATCGTCTTCCCATCTCGTCTGTTGATGCCCTCTATTGCGCTTGCCATCTCTGGGGTACCAATCAGTGACTCTCTTAGACCATTTGTCCTGGGGATCTCGTATCATGTGGCCTGCCCACCTCCACTTTTGTTGGTCTATTCGGGTAATTATATCGACTACTTTTGTTTTTTCCCTTATTGTGCTACTTCTTACTTTGTCTAACTTCCTTATTCCTGTTAAACTTCTTTCCATGGCTCTCTGACAGCGTTTCAACTTTTCTCTGTAAAATTTGGTGAGTGCCCAAGTTTCGCATCCATAGGTGATGACTGGAAGTATACACGTGTTAAATACTCTACTTTATAATTGTATGCTTAACTCCTTGGATTTCACGATTTCTTTTAAGGACCAGTACCTCTTCCACCCATTCGCTGTTCTTCTTTCAATTTCTTTGGTGGTTTGTTCTTTGTGAGAGATTATCTGTCCTAGATATATACCTTCTGTCACATATTCCAGTGAATGGTTGTCAATATCAATGGTTATTGGTTCAGCGTTTGTGAGTAATTTTCTTTTCTTTGTTCATGGATAGACGAAACTTTCTTCCTGCAGTGATTTTAACATGTTCTTTAGATTTATCGGGTTTTGTTCAAACAGGACTATGTCATCCGCAAATCTCAGATGGTTCAGTTTGACACTTTGCATGTTGAGGCCGAAGTTGTTCTATTCTAGTTTGCGGAAAATACCCTCCAAAGCGGCTGAAAACAATTTCGGTGATAGAGGGTCCCCTTGTCTCACTCCCTTCTCTATCCTGAACTTTTTTCCTAAGGTTTCTAATTGGACCTTCGCTTCACTATTCGAGTAGATGTTCTTTATTTATTTATTTATTTATTCTTTATTGCATTCCTTAAAACAAAAGAATACAAAGGGCGGACTTAATGCCTTGAGTCATTCTCTACCAGTCAACCCATGGAGTGGTGAGAATTTGACGTAGGTGCGGCAATATAGAATAAAATAACAGTACACAAAATAATAATTGACTACATAATACATACAATTTACTAATAAATAAACTATACATATATGACGTATACAAACATATATACAAATATATACATACAAATATACATATTTAAATACATAATATATAATTAGTACATACAAATACCTATGAATATATGCGTCTGTTTAGCAATACATATCAAATGGATGAATCAAGTAAAATGCTTTGTCTTCAATAGATGATTACGGACCAATTTTTTAAAAACATACTTATTGGGTGTTTTTCTGATGTCATCGGGCAAGGAGTTCCAAAGGCATGTAGCCTGAACTGTGAAGGAGTTGCCATACTCGGTGAAGTGAACAGGAATACAGATCTTGTTGTTAGAAGAAGAACGTAGGACCCTATCATGAGATGAGGAGAGATAGTGAAATTTACTCTTAAGATAAGAAGGCGAAGATGGGTCATTTAAAATGGAAAAAAGAACAAGCAATATTCTGGAATTGCGCCTCTGACGGATTGTAAGACAATTTAGCTTAGATCTATATTGCGAAATATGGTCATACTTACGAAGCCCGAAAATAAATCGTATACAGTTGTTAAGAAGGCGTTCCAGTTTGTTCAGAAGATCTTGGGACAGATCGGGGTAACACACATCTGCATAATCAATTATTGGTAATATGAGCGAATGGACAAGCATGATTTTAGTTTTTGTGGGAAGAAAATGTTTGAGACGATACAGAGAGCATAAAGTGGCAATGACTTTACGACTCACTTCTGAAACCTGGGTTCTCCAATTCAACATGCTGTCGATATGTAGGCCAAGATTTTTAACAGAATTACTGAACGGAATTATAATACTATCATAATAAATAGTAGGTAAATCTGCCAGATTAATCTTAGCTAGCATTCTTGAGCTACCCACTAGTATAGCTTGGCATTTCAAAGGATTGACCAAAACTCCATAACGAGTAGACCAATCTTTGATAGCTGTTAAGTTGTCGTTAAGTTTTTTGATCCCATTATGTATATCCTCAAATTCAGTTTGCACCTTTGCAGTTCTTGATAATATTAATGTAAATTGTCGGTACCCCTTGTTGTTCCAGGCTCTCCCATAATGCATTGTGGCTTATACTGTCGAAGGCTTTTGAGTAGTCGATGAATGCCATGTAGAGTTTCTTGTTATACTCGTTATATTTTTCCATTATTTGTTTTACGGTATGTATGTGATCCAGGGTGGAGTATTTTGGTCTAAATCCAGCTTGCTCTCGTGGTTGGTTTTCATCTAGTTGTTTACTTATTCTTTCCAGGATAACTTTGGAGAACATCTTGTAGATATTTGACGTCAAGCTAATAAATCTATAGTTTCCTATGACTTCCTTTTGTCCTTTCTTAAATATAAGAATAATGTGTGATGTTTTCCATTGTGTGGGAATCAAGCCAGTCGCAAGTATTTCATTAAATATTGGAGTAAGTATGGGTAGTAGATCTTCCAAAGTGCCTTTGAGAAGTTCGTTCATAACTTTATCAGGCCCTGGGGCTTTTTCCATCTTCTGACTACATATTGCTTTTTCTATTTCAATAGGGAGTATTTCTGACTCAAGATCAACGTATTCTTTGGTGTTTCTTGATTCGTGTTTTTGTTTTTTGTCCGGATCAAAGTCAATATCTTTACGATTTGAAGAAATTTTCTCCTTTTTGTGAAGCTTTGGTATCCATTCATTGTTTGTTTCACGAAGTTCTTTAAGCGCTTTTTTTTACGCCACCCGAACTCTATGTGCTTTTCTAATGTTTGCAGTCTCTTGGTTTTTCTGTCTTTCCTAATGTTCCCCCTGATTTCTTTGCTTAATTCCGTTATAGCTCTGATATTTTCTTTTTTAGGGTGCTTTGAAAGCAAGTTTTTCGTCCTCTCTATGAGTTGTAGTGTTTTGTCACTTAAATTGTACTTATTCGCTTTACCGTGCTCACATTTAACTTGCGTAATTTTGAAATTTTCACTATTATAATATAGAATGATTAGAAAGTAGACTGATAAAGCAACAGCTAAGTTTGTCTACGCTTCCGTTATTATGCCTTATAATATAAAAGGAATGTGTGCTGTAAGGACTTGCAGCTGGATTGGAAACACTATTGATTTTGCAAAAGCATGTGATGTTGGCAATCTATAACTTGGGGCTTCAGGGGTTAATATGCAACCCATATTCATTAAGGGGACTAATATTTTAAATAATTACTTGAATTGCAATTCGTTTGAAATTCATTGTAAACATTTTATAAATTGACGCTATTCTAAACGAACACAATTTTATTCAATTTAACTTTAAGAAACTTCTTTCAACATCAATTTCAGAAAATAACTGTCGCTTATTATTTAAATAATACATACAATATAAGGATTTATGTGCAACTTTTGGCACATTTAAATTGTTAATTTTGTCCTTATCTTTGTTTCACTCTTTTCACTTTGTACGTCCCAGATATATTTATATTTCTGGGACATATAAAGTGAATATATTATTAGGATCATCTTGGCGATTCATTAACTTCTAGATTTAAGTGAAATAAATTTTACTATGTACTGTGTCGTGAAGCGACAATTAAAAAAAATATAGAACCTAACCTAAGTACAACAAAACAACAAAAGTAGAGCCAGAAAACAATATATTTAAATTTATAAAAGGTATTTACAATTTTATAAAAAAATGAAATGAGGATGATGATGAATGAAGTGAGAGTACAATTAGATTATAAAAAAAATAAAGGTGAGAGAATAGGGGAATATAGTGTTGTAGTGGGGCCTAAAAGTCGAAGCGACACACGTTGCGTTTGTAGAGGTAGGTTTCTTAGCAGCGACGGCACGCAGCGCCTGAAGCCAGCACACGCCGTTTGCGCTTGTAGAGGTAGGTTTCTTAGCAGCGACGGCGCGCAGCGCCTGGAGCCAGTACACGCAGCGTCCGGAGCCGGCGCACGTAGCGCCTGGAGAAGGGGCGCGCAACGCTTAGAGCCAGCAGTTGCAGCGCCCAAAGGTAGCGCCGGCGGTAGGTGCACTCGGCGCCTGGAGTAAGTAGTCGTAGCGCCCGGAGTAGTGTGGCCCCCGCGCTTGTAGTAGTCTCGAAGCGACTTCCGAGGTAGATGGAGGCTTGTAGGAATCCGGAGTGGTGCGGCTCCGCGTTTGAAGAAGGCTTCGCCGAAGACTTCACGTGTAGGTGGAGGCTTGCAGGATCCCGGGGCAGTGCGGCCCCGGGATAAGGCCTTTAGGAGATACTTCCAATTCGCGAACTGAAGCGAGACTGCCTTTCTTCACCGATTGTTCGGCTTTTATACCTTTCTAGAGAGAACGGAAAAATTATTTAAATTATACGCAAATTTTTTGTAAATGGTCAAGAGAAAAGAGGATTTATGTGGAATTATTGAAATAGGAATAACAGATCGGTAGCAAATTTGAATATAATTACCATGGAAACGATATAAATAAGAAAGACAAAACATGTCAAATTTTTGTTTTAGGTTTATAATAAGAAAACTATAAGATAAAACTATAAGATGGATGCAGGTGGCTCAGGACCGTGCTTTGTGGCATTCTTTGGGGGAGGCCTATGTTCAGCAGTGGACTTGTGAAGGGCTGTAATGATGATAATGATGATGATAAGATTTAAGTGGAAAATGAGATATTATTGATATAGGAAAAAAGGTAGCGCAACTGCCCACACAAAGCCCAAGATTGTAGAGTTACGGAAAACTAGCTAAAAGATCGAAAAAAGGTAGACTCCATTGACACCAATTTAAAAGTGCTGATAATGTGAAAATACGAAGTAGAAATGATTTGTTATTGTGTTCTTATGGTTTAAAATCGTTACAGGATCCTATGGAAATAAAGGTGATGTAAAATATCCAGTTTTGAGGTGAATGCAGAAAATCGAAACAGAATGGAAAAATGAATTTAAAATAATGTAAAATGATACGTAAGTAGTATAACACTACAACTGATAATTATTATTGTACTAGCTGTTCCCCGCGACTTCGCCCGCGTGTAATTTAGGATTTTGATTTTGTTGCGCGGAACCCTAATTATTTTTCTAAAATATAAGTAGCCTAAGTTACTCCTTATAACATGAGCTATCTAGCAGTGAAAGTCCCGTCAAAATCGGTCCAGCCGTTTCGGGGATTAGCCAGAACAAACAGACAAACGCACAGACAAAAATTTTAAAAATTATTTTTGTTATAAGTATCGTATATACATAGAATTATAACGCATAGAATACTAGTACGCGCACGGAAAGTGAAGCAAGTTAAACTAACGCGAAACCGCGTTAGTTCCAGCGTTGCCAACCGTACGATTTAAATCGTATTCATACGATCTTTTTAGCCCTAGTACGATGTACGATCCTGTACTCGAAATCGTACGCAAAATATACGATCTTTTCAAATATTATAATCTTTATAACAAAATAAAAATGATAATTGATTAAGTTCATTTTATCGATATGAAAAATCAATAACATTAAAATTGAACGAGCTCTAAACTTCTTTGTATTTTTTTATGAACGCATCCAATCCAATAATTTTTTAAAGTCTCTATCCCACTCGCACTTTAGAAATATGCAGCGTACTATTCCGTCAACTCGCCGCCGATTAAGGAATTCCCCGCGCAGTTTAACCAAATTTCTTCGAGTTTGTTTTACGTCATTTTATTCGTTATAATCCAAATAATATTACACTACGCTGATGGACATTAGATTAACTACGTTTATCTTTTAATATATGTTTTTTTTGTTTGCGTTCCTTGGTTCAGTCTTATTGTGTATACGTATTGGTGTTTTTTGTTTCGTGTGGCTTTCATAAAAAAGTGATTGTTATACTTTTGTATTTATCCTGCAGAAATTAGGTACGTACTTTTACTTTTCGTCAGTTTGATATATTGTTTTTTCTTCATAATCATGGCAGAAACATCTAGAAATAAGCATAGCACACCAAAAAAAAAACTAGAACGACGACAAGAATTACCAAAGTTAGAGCGGCAGAAACATAGGGCTCAAAAGTATCGGCCGGAGTGGGAAGAATTAGATGAAACAGAAACAGAAACAGAAACTTTTTTATTCAATATAGATTATAAATAATACTTATTGAAAGTCATTCTTTTGTTTGATTACCACTGGTTCGGAAAAAACCTCTGTCCTGGGAAGAACCAGCAAGAAACCCAGCGGGACTTTTTTTTTTAAATAACAGCTTACAATCATGATGTTACACAAATTAACAACACAACAAATTAGAAATAGCTTGGTAGCGATCACCTCATTTCCAGGGGTTATTATCATCCATAAATTCCTTAATATTATAATAACCCTTTTTATACAAACTTAGTTTAATAAAGTTTTTGAACTTTGAACAGGCCAAACTTTGTATATTTTCTGGAATTTTGTTGTAAAAGCGTATACATCGCCCCAAGAATGAATTACTGACTCGATGGAGTCGAGTAACTGGTACTACTAGCTTGTGTCTGTTCCTAGTATTTACAGAATGAATATCACTTATTTTTATAAAACTACTTTTATTTTTGTGTACGTACATTAAATTTTCATAAATGTATTGAGAGGCCAAAGTTAATATATTAATTTCCTTAAATTTTTGTCGCAGCGACTCTTTAGGCTTTAAATCATAAATTGCTCTTATGGCCCTCTTCTGCAAAACAAATATAATTTCAGTGTCAGCTGCGTGTCCCCATAGCAAAATACCATACGACATTATGCTATGGAAGTAGCTGAAGTAAACTAGTCTAGCTGTTTCAACACTGGTTAGACTTCTAATCTTTTTTACAGCATATGCTGCAGAACTAAGTCTGCTTGCTAGTTTTGATATATGGGGGCTCCATTGAAGCTTCGCGTCTAGTGTGATTCCAAGAAAAATGGTGGTATCTACAAGACTCAGTTTCTCCCCATTTAAAATTACATTAGTATTTAATTGTTTGACATTTGGAGTCACGAATTTCATACATTTTGTTTTAGTGCCATTTAAATGCAAATTATTAACATCGAACCAATTTACTAACTTAGATATAGCATTATTTACTTCGTCATATTTTAGTAACTGTCGACTTAATTTGAAAATTAAAGAAGTGTCATCTGCAAATAATACTATATCATGGTTATCCCCTACTATGTAAGGTAAGTCATTAATGTATACAAGAAACAGAAAGGGGCCGAGAATTGAGCCTTGAGGCACGCCCATTTGTACCATCGATCCGGAAGAGCTCATATTGTTAATGACAACTTTTTGCGTTCTCTTACTTAAATATGAAATAATTAATTTAAGGGCATCACTTCTTACACCGTAGTGTTGAAGTTTCCTGATTAATGTTTCATGGTGAACACAATCGAAGGCCTTGGATAGGTCACAAAATATACCCAAAGCATCCTGTGAATTCTCCCATGCATTAAAGATATATTTAATCAGCTCAACACCGGCATCAGTTGTCGAGCGACCCCTTGTGAAACCAAATTGATTTTTATGAAGTAAATTATTTGTGATGTATTTAAAAAGTGGCTCAAGCCAGGCCCTAACGAATTTAAAGCCAAATGCTTTATCTGCGACTCTATTTTAACTGCAGAGATTGGAGTTTTAAAAATGCATGCCAATAGACAAAAACACCTTGACGCAATGAAAATGTTGCCATCAACAAGTAAGCAAGTTTCCACAATGGCATCATTTGTAACGAAAAAAATCCCAACAAACGTTCAAAATGCCGAAGTAAAACTTACCGGTTTTTTAGTTGAGCATAATTTAGCGTTCAAAACGGCAGATCACTTGACGGAATTGCTAAAAAGCATATTCCCGGATTCAAAGATAGCTCAACAAATTTCTCTTAAAAGGACCAAAGCAACTGCCATTGCCACAGCAGTCATAGGAGAGACCGAAAAAGAAGTCATGGTGTCAAAATTAAAACAAAATAAGTTCAGTGTAATTTGTGACGAATCCACTGATATAAGTACCCAAAAGGCTTCTTGTATTGTCGTGTGATTTCGTGATGAGAAATCAAAACAAATAGTTAGTAAATTTTGGGAATTGACGAAAATATTTGATTTGTCAAATCCGGACTTAATAACGAAGGAGCCACGGGGAAAAATTTATTTAATGCCTTAATAAAATCTTTTGAACAGGAAAATGTTCCTCTCACTAATTTAATAGGATTTGCTGCTGATGGTTGCAGTGTGATGATGGGAGAAAATAATTCCGTTTCCAGTCGCCTTAAAGAGCATCGTCGTGGTATAGTAATAATGAAATGTGTGTGTCACTCTGCCCACCTTTGCGCCTCTTCAGCCTGTAAAGAGCTACCTAGAAGATGCGAGGATTTAGCTCGAGAAATATACGCTTTTTTCAAAAGTAGTTCTAAGAGACAATGTCAGTTCGCTGAATTTCAGGAATTTCTTAAACTGAAACCACACAAAATGCTTCATCCATCTCAGACTCGTTGGCTCTCACTTGTTGCAGTTGTGGAAAGAATACTCGAACAGTGGGATGCATTGAAACTCTTCTTCACAAACACATGGCTCAGCGAGAAGCTCGTTTCAACAGAAATCATATTTAATAACTTAAATGATCCATTCATCAAATTATACTTTAATTTTCTCGCATGGATTTTACCTAAATTTACAGAGTTTAACAAATTTTTCCAATCAGAAAACGTTGTGATAACTTCGCTAAATGACAAAATTCACGAAATATACCGGGACATTCTACTCTGTTTTTTAAAGAGAGATTACGTTATGAAACATGAACTTGAATCAATAAATTTCGTCAATGAAGAAATGTGGTTAAGAAACGAGCAAATGTACTTAGGCGTCAGAGTAATGAATGATCTCAAAAATCTTGAAATTTCAAGAAGTAAACTGGAACTCAATAAATTTTTTAGTGTTTGCCGCAATTTCCTGGTAACGAGTGCTAAAGAAATAAAAAAGCGTTATCGCATGAATGACCCCCTTTTATCAAAACTTCATATACTACATCCTGCGAATGCTGCATCGTCAAAATTTCGAGAATCTGTTCCTTCGATATTTTCATTAATCGAGTTACTTCCTAGAGTAGTACAGATGGACAACATGAGCTTAATTCAAAACATCGATAATCAATGGAGAAATCTTCCAGCTAAATTTAATGAATTAGATTTGACTTTACCGATTGATAAATTTTGGAGTGAATTGCACCTATGTCAAGATTATAGGGAGCTATCACAATTCGCATTAGACACTTTGTGCATTCCCCATTCGAATGCACAATGTGAACGAGTATTCAGTCACGTCAATCTAATGAAAACAAAAATTCGGAATAAATTGTTGACAAAAACAGTGAATGGGACTTTGTTGGCTGCACAACATATTAAGGAAACTGGATCATGTATCGATTTCAAGCCATCTGACGAGATGTTGTGCAAATTAAATTTGAGTATGTACAAAAGAATAAATACTTCGTCTCCCGAGTCTACTGCTGCGCTCAATGACTCTGATAGTGAATAATATTCAAAATACTATTTGTTATTATGGGACTTATAGGGCCAAATCTCAATCGTATGCTCAAGTACCTGATAGATCATAATATACTCTAAGAGCTATATTTGTATTGATTTATATATGATTAATATTTTAACTTTGCTAATTATTTTGTAATGTAAAATGATCTCAGCGCTTAATAGTAATAGATATAAGTATGTTTTTCCATGTTGAGTGTGAATTTTATTGTTTATTGATGTTTAGTGAAATAGTAGAAGTAGCCCTATTTTATACCGACTTCAAAAAGTAGGCGGTATTAAATTCGACTGTGTTTTTTTTTAATTTTTTTTATGTGTTTTCCTATCAACCGATTTCAATGATTCTTTTTTTATTTGAAAACTGGCGCTTTACGTTTGGTCCCATATAAATTTGATCAAGGTTTGACAAATATTTTTTGAGTTATTCTTAATAGTTTATTTTGAAGTCGGTTGTACAAAATCTTTAATTTTAAATTATTGTAATATATGGCAGAGTGGGTGGTACAGTCCGAACCCCTTTTCATTTAATTAAAAAAAGTCGTAGCAAAGTTTAGTGTTTTCTTAAATGTTATACCCTAAAATGTTAAATTTTGCTTTTACGTTATAATAATATTATTTTTGAATTTTATTGTTTATTGATGTATAGTGAAATAGTAGAAGTAGCCCTATTTTATACCGACTTCAAAAAGTAGACGGTATTCAATTCGACTGTGTTTTTTTTAATTTTTTTATGTGTTTTCCTATCAACCGATTTCAATGATTCTTTTTTTATTTGAATGCTGGCACTTTACGTTTGGTCCCATATAAATTAGATCAAGGTTTGACAAATATTTTTTGAGTTATTCTTAATAGTTTATTTTGAAGTCGGTTGTACAAAATCTTTAATTTTAAATTATTGTAATATATGGCAGAGTGGGTGGTACAGTCCGAACCCCTTTTCATTTAATTAAAAAAAGTCGTAGTAAAGTTTAGTGTTTTCTTAAATGTTATACCCTAAAATGTTAAATTTTGCTTTTACGTTATAATAATATTATTTTTGAATTTTATTGTTTATTGATGTATAGTGAAATAGTAGAAGTAGCCCTATTTTATACCGACTTCAAAAAGTAGACGGTATTCAATTCGACTGTGTTTTTTTTAATTTTTTTATGTGTTTTCCTATCAACCGATTTCAATGATTCTTTTTTTATTTGAAAGCTGGCACTTTACGTTTGGTCCCATATAAATTAGATCAAGGTTTGACAAATATTTTTTGAGTTATTCTTAATAGTTTATTTTGAAGTCGGTTGTACAAAATCTTTAATTTTAAATTATTGTAATATATGGCAGAGTGGGTGGTACAGTCCGAACCCCTTTTCATTTAATTAAAAAAAGTCGTAGTAAAGTTTAGTGTTTTCTTAAATGTTATACCCTAAAATGTTAAATTTTGCTTTTACGTTATAATAATATTATTTTTGAATTTTATTGTTTATTGATGTATAGTGAAATAGTAGAAGTAGCCCTATTTTATACCGACTTCAAAAAGTAGACGGTATTCAATTCGACTGTGTTTTTTTTAATTTTTTTATGTGTTTTCCTATCAACCGATTTCAATGATTCTTTTTTTATTTGAAAGCTGGCACTTTACGTTTGGTCCCATATAAATTAGATCAAGGTTTGACAAATATTTTTTGAGTTATTCTTAATAGTTTATTTTGAAGTCGGTTGTACAAAATCTTTAATTTTAAATTATTGTAATATATGGCAGAGTGGGTGGTACAGTCCGAACCCCTTTTCATTTAATTAAAAAAAGTCGTAGTAAAGTTTAGTGTTTTCTTAAATGTTATACCCTAAAATGTTAAATTTTGCTTTTACGTTATAATAATATTATTTTTGAATTTTATTGTTTATTGATGTATAGTGAAATAGTAGAAGTAGCCCTATTTTATACCGACTTCAAAAAGTAGACGGTATTAAATAACTTAATGTAAACATCATGTTAGAGTTTGATTTATTTTGATTTTAGTTATTAGCTATGTTTACAGAAGCTATATATTATGTTCCACACCTTATACTTATACTATATAATTACACTTCTATACTTTAGGTAGGGGTCCAGTAATCTGCAAAGACACTAGTGCCATCTTATGCGATATCCGCATAAACATTCGAACATTAAATTCTAAATGATGCGCTAGATGGCGATTACATCAATTCTGGTTATTGGGTATGGAATTTAATGGAATTCTCTAAAGTTGTAACATTAATATAAAGGATTAATAACTATACGGACATTCCAAAGCCTAATTAAAATATTTTTTTGTCGGTCTGAGATGCAATAAGTTTCTCGATTTGGCAAGTGGCAACTTTATTACTTAATCACTTAATGGCTACTTGGCCTAAAGGTCTAGATACTAGGCCATAAATTCCAAAAAAAAAAACGATGGCTACCGCTACCGGCGTATGAGCCATAGATAAAAATAAATAAATATGTAGCAAGGTATGAGCAAGTTCTTGTTTTCACGAACGCTTTTGCCATTTATGCGATTTTCGGTTGTTGCTGCAATAAGTTTGGTTGAGTTGAGATTAGCTCTCCTCCCGTCTTATTGATTAGTTTTTCATGCTGGAACCACATTGTATGTTACGTGTAGTGTTGTGCGAAATATAGACGCTTTCATTTATCATTCCGGTAACCCGGTACCAATATTTAATTTGGTTTGGTCATAGAATTATTACGCATAGAATACTAGTACGCGCACCGAAAGTGAAGCAAGTAAAACTAACTCGAAACCGCGTTAGTTCACTCAGCGACGCGTCAGTGCGCAACGTCACGTCTTACGGAGAAGAGCTCGCGAAAAATTGTAAAAATTACCGTTTGTGTTGTAAAATATTGTCACAACGGTGATGATAAACATAAAAGAAGTAATGGTATTACATTTCACATATAAGTTTATACATTTAATTCATTATAAGTACGTAAAACTAAAAAAATACTTACCTAAGCTCTCATAATACAAATGTTGCTAGTTGTGGGGAAAAAATCACAATTTTCTTTTAAAAATATTTATTTTCTATTTGTGTTTAAAACGTTTAATCGCAACGCTCTGTGTAAAACTCAAATGTTTATATATAGATACCTACTTCTCTAAGCGTTAACATTATATTAGCAATGGGTGTCTATTTAAAATTAATACGGAATGATCAGTTAATCGCGATTCGTCGACGCCATTTTAACGCGACTATTTTATTTTAATTTGATTTTTTAATGACTAAGGTTACGTTTTAGGGTATAGAATAAAAACTTTTTTATTTACAACATCATGAGATTATTAATAAGAACGCCTTTACTAACCAGATGTCACTTTACACCCAAACATTAACCAGATGTTACGTTAGACCCAAACATAGCCTATTTTTCTAGCAGTGGTAGAGCCACGCGGCAGCTTTTGCTGTCGCACGGATGGGCCGGCTCGAACCGGGGTGGTACCACGACCTCACAGAAAACCAGCGTGAAGTAGAGGTTTACCTCTGCGTTTCGCTTGGTGAGTGCAGGTGGCCGGAGGCCCTTTTTACTGGAAATGAGGCATTCCATCTTAGTCCTCACGGGTGACAACGCATCTACATATTGATTTGTAATAGAGGATAGATGTAGATGTCTATGGGCCGCAGTAACCACTTACCATCAGGTGGACTGTGTGCTCGTTTGTCACCCTTATCGTATAAAAAAAAAATTTAACCGACTCCCAAAAAGAAAGGTTATCAATATGTATGTACACTGATTTCTAAGCTTGATCAATTCGTATAATACAAGCAATACATGCTGAAATTTTAGTGGTTGCTGTCCCGCAGCCAAATTATACTGTCTCGATAGTAGAGTCAATTTATTAAATTAAAAAATATTACAATTAAAAAAGGGCAGATTTACTATAGTAATACCTCACAAGCTATTCGGGCGTCCAAACTAGTTTATGTCGTATCACTACGCTTGAGAATTCATGTTATGAACATTTATTAGTGGTCCTTCACTTTGTAGGAAGCGCGCGGTAGCACGGGCGATAGATGTAACACTACATAACGTCCAGCGAATTTTTTTCAAACTTTATTATAGTAATTCGGTATAAGCTAGCCTGTACGCCCGACCTACTTGCGAGATATTGCTTACTGGTTTGAGATCGCATTCGAGTATTGTTTTTCTCGATTGTAAATCTGCCATTTTTACATCTATTCTATTGTACTACTAAGGCAAAGTCATTTTACTTCGGGAAAACAACCATTAAAATTTCAGCGTGTGTATTGGATCAATCTGTGTGTATATCCTTTCAAAAAAATCTAAATTGGTTTAGAAATTGTAGAATTAAAAAACATTAAAAAATACACCGAATTGATAACCTCCTCCCTTTTTGAAGTCGGTTAAAATTAAACATTACACGATGTGCTTATTGTATTCGAGCAAATTAATTGTGTTTAATAATATTCTTAAATTTTATTACGTATGCATTTTTTACCATTAATATATGTATAATAAAGTTATATTAGTAACATCATTATTGTGTTTATTTTATTCCATTTTATATTCTCATAAAATACTTCTACTAAATAATCTTCGTACATAATACGTAATCTTTATTATATCGATTTTTTAAAATTAACCAAAAAATAGTGATTTGCACAATTTGATTGCAAACGCCAGAAACTGGTATCACTGAATGGGGTGTATGTGTGCGTGTGACGAGCGTAGGCACATTCGACTCGCGCCCACTAACATAATGACTTTGCATCATTTTAACGCTCGTGTTTTGTACTGGACTGCGTTTCTATGCGTAATAATTCTATGGGTTTGGTGTTGTATTGTCCGGAATAGACGCTTTAACATCTTGTTTGTTAAAATGCCGAGGCATTGTGCTATTGGATGTAAACCCACTGGTGAGTATATCTTATTTTCTAATCGTGAAAATTAGTTTTACCTAATTGTTACCTCGAAGCTCGAAGAACCGACAACCGATGGGAAAAAGGGGCTTAGCTTTCCATTGACTCTCATCGAGTTTGGTGTATTTTACTTACTTATAATACGTATTTTTACAGAAAGGTTACATTTTTATAAGCACGCACACAATATTTAAATATGTGGAAACACGTACTTTTTGAGAAATAAATTAATGAAAATCACTTATTTTAACAATATTTTGTTGTTTTTTTAATTGGCTTTACGGCTCTGGGTTCTAGCCCCTTTTGAGCCTATTTTATTACGAATTTCCATTGACATTCGTCGAATTGAGGGGGGAGGGGGGGGGGGGGGAGAGAGGAGGTGTAGGGGGACTAATTCAGATGGATTTCTGTATCTATTTAAGACTGCAACGTCTCCGGCGCTGCGGGAAGAGCAGCCTCTAAGCCTTTGCGTAACAAATCGCAGGCATCTCTCTGAGAGGCTGCTCTTCACGCAGCGCCGGAGACGTTGCAGTCTCAATGAATCTCAACGAATGATGATGATTAAATGTTAACTATGCTTTACAAATTTTAGACCTGTCACATACGGTCTAACACATCTTTAATGAAATTAATCTTAATAATTTTTGTAGTTGCATTTGGACACAATCTCGCCTGATGGTTATTAAATAGCATTCTTATGTCTTCTATGGTTAGGGCTGCCATCACCTATATTGCTTATACCGGATACAAACTTTAAAAACTCCAGATTTTTTATTGAAATTTAGCTTTTCCCTGGTTACCCTTTAAGTAAAAAACAAGTATAAATTTTAATTTATTTATTTTTACCAATTAGTCTTCCGACGGATAGCAGCCCTGCTTCGTATCTACACCGAGTGTATGCCAAAAATTCTCAGGGATGTTAGACTTGACCAGGCAAGGACTCACAGAATACCAGCATAAAAAAGCTTAATGTTTCCATGCTTTATATAATATTTGGCTAACCTGTTATGTTGTTTGATATTTCAATTTTTTTTTTCAGGGGGTGTACTTCATGTTTTTCCTAACCCTAACAAGTTCCCAGAGCAGTTCAAAGCGTGGGTTCGGATTGTTAGTGGTAAAGACGAATGTGATTTCGATTACAAAAAAATGAGAATTTGTGATAAACACTTCACTGAAAAGGATCGGAATCGTAACAACCGCCTGAATGCACTAACAGTCCCATCACTTTTTCTGCATGGTACGTAAATTCGGATATTTATTATTGCCAATATTAACCCCTTGACATACAATGACATCTCGAAGACGTCATTCATTTCATGAGCCATTGTAGACTTTGACGTCTTCGATATGTCAGGAACTGTCTTTGGTGAACACCAAAGGGCAGTATATTATTAGATTATCTGTTTCGGTTGTGGATCAATGCTGTTTTGTTTGAAATCTTGTAGATGTTTTCCTCTTCTCATATCAGTACTGATAAAAAAATCAGCAAACAGGTTAAGAGAAAGAAGCGTAATGAAAGCTATAGTCATTATATACCTTGCACACCAATCGCCACAGCACAATTAGCACATATATATTTGAATTTTGTAAAAATCTGAAAAAAGATGTGCATATAATAAGCATGAAATACTCATAAGCAGAAATGTTTTATACGGGGATAATAAGAAGAAAAAATGGAGGCAAAGAGGACTGTGTTGAAATCGACCTGACTTTGTCTTGTCTTGCATGTTTCTCTCTCATGCGAAAGTGTGTAAAAGGATATAAAAAAAATATTTTTTATGTTTGATATAGCTATTTATAATACCTTCGTATTATATTCAAAGTTGCCTACTTCACAAAAGCTATCGATTGTGAATTTCTAATTGAATATTGCAGAAGGTATGCTTTGTAATTTGTCTCTTCCGAACTATCCGACACACGACACACCGACGCAAAGTGAATGCCCAACTCTTCTGTTATATTGTCTTATTTACTGTAGTAAGAAAGTAGAATTTACAGCAAAATTTTTGACAGTATATATTATCAATTATCAATATTTTCAGGCAGTCATGCTGATGTGCCAATGCAAAATGAACAAAGTGGCTCAACAAACTTAATGTCCGAACAATCTCTAGGTCAACCTGAAGTATCTGCCAATAATCAGTCCACGTCAGGTATGTTTGCTATTTTATATATTTTAGTATTAGTACTACAATCTACAACTATCGGTGAATACCATAAATTATAAGTAATAAAAACTTAGAATTTATAACTAATAGCATTAATGTAAAAGTAACTGTCTGTCTGTTACCTTTGACTATCAAAAGACTGAACCAAACTCAAGCTTATTTACAATTTAAAAACATATCATGTAATACACAAAAAAATATACAGCAAAATTGATAACCTTTTTTGAAGTGCGTTAAAAATATTGCGAAGTTATTCAAGGTCATAAGCTATAATCTTGCCTACATTTATAAAAACCTATGCAGTAGTTTCAATTTTCAAAGGGACGGACAGACAGAAAAAAATAAAAAATAGGCTTCTACAAAAATAAAGAAGTATTAAAATATTTATTCAAAGATTTGGCCTAGGAACAGTTTTATAATAATATGTATAACTTTACTGTAACACCATTAAAAGAAAAATTACAAAAAATAAATGAAAGTCCATCTTATAATCTAGCGGTACAGTGTTTATTATTTGATATAGAAAACATGAAAATAGCCTTTATTTCCAGGTTTCATTTATTATTATACAGGGTGGCCCATAAGTCCCTTGAAATGTAAAAAAATAATTAAAAAAAAACTAATGACATTATGAAAAAGGTTTTTATTTTGTCATAATCCTTATAAAATGGGAATTATTTTTTGAAAATTACATCATCTAAATGTAATCCGTTACGATCGCGGCACTCCTGTAAGCGACGTTTAAAATTATCCATCACTGCGTGGCAAGTAAGCTCTGTAATGTTTGCCATTTCTCTTTGGATATTTTCTTTCAGGACGTCAATTGTCCGCGGGTTGGTTTCGTACACTTTAGTCTTAAGATAACCCCATAAGAAAAAGTCCATTGGGGTCAGATCTGGACTACGTGGTGGCCAAGGAATATCTCCTCTTCGAGAGATCACTTTATTAGGGAAAAGTTGACGGACGACCGGCATAGCGACGTTAGAGGTATGGGCAGTTGCTCCATCTTGTTGAAACCAGGTCCGCGTATTGAAGCCTGGAAAATTCTGCAACTCTGGTGTAAAAAAGTCCTGGATCATAGCTACATACCGTTGTGAAGTAACAGTAAGCGCGCGGCCTCTGCCGTCCTCAAAAAAGTAAGGGCCTATAATGCCATGCGCTGACATAGCCGCCCAAACTGTCACTTTAGGGCTATGTAAGGGCTTTTGATGTTTGCGATTTGGATTTTCGCAACTCCAGTAGCGACAATTTTGCTTATTGACATGGCCGTTGATGTGAAAGTGAGCCTCATCAGAGAATAACACGTTATTAAACGAAGTAAAGCGGTTCAACATTTCATTTGCGAAATTTAGTCTGTGGATAGTGTCAGTATCTTTTAATTCCTGTACTAACTGAATCTTGTACGGGTGAAGATGTAAATCTTTCTTTAAAATTCGCTGTAACGATGTTCTGGGTAAGTTTAATGCACTGGAACGCTTACGAGTAGACTGGGTAGGATTTTCACGAATTGAGTGTTTCACTACATCGATGTTTTCTTCCGTCCGTGATGTCCTTGGTCGACCTGACCGTTGTTTATCCAACGTCGAACCACTCTGTTCGAACTTAATAACCCAGTTCTTAATCGTTTGAACACTTGGAATGTCTTTAAAGTTGCGTAAATTCTGATATTCTCGAAATTTACGCCGCGCAATGGTAGCCGAATCATTGTTTCGATAAAACTCGCGCACACAAAATGCACGGTCCGCACCGGTGAAACGCTCCATGGCGACTGAATTCCCAGAAACCGTCGGTACTCCCCCCGCACCGCGCGCGCCACTCATGCGCGCCTTTTGTATTTTATTCGAAATTTACATTTCTAACGACTTATGGGCCACCTGGTATTTTAAAAGTTTCTATATTATATCACATAATTCAGTGTGCTTTTTAATTTAGGCCTCCTCCAACTTCTATTGTTATCTTTCAGCTGCCACTCTTGTCCAAAATGGTTATAAGAGTCGCCTTTAGATTTTTCCCATTATCTTGTGGATATTTTCTTTAGTATTGTTTTTTTTTTTCATTCATTACAGCCCTTCACAAGTCCACTGCTGAACATAGGCCTCCCCCAAAGAATGCCACAAAGCACGGTCCTGAGCCACCTGCATCCATCGACTTCCTGCAAATCTTACCAGGTCGTCACTCCATCTAGTGGGGGGACGCCCTACACTTCGCCTGCCGGTACGAGGCTGCC
Source organism: Parnassius mnemosyne (assembly GCA_963668995.1). NCBI lineage: Eukaryota > Metazoa > Arthropoda > Insecta > Lepidoptera > Papilionidae > Parnassius > Parnassius mnemosyne. Next base: position 49,916,285 of record CAVLGL010000002.1, read on the forward strand.
ACTCGAGAACCTTTCTTCCCCATCGGTTGTCGGTTCTTCGAGCTATATGGCCGGCCCATTGCCACTTCAGCTTACTAATCCGTTGGGCTATATCGGTCACTCTAGTTCTACTGCGGATATCCTCATTTCTGAGTTTATAACGCAGAGAAACTCCGAGCATAGCCCTCTCCATAGCTCGCTGAGCGACCTTGAGCTTCCTCATCCGGCCAGCAGTGAAGGACCACGTCTCAGTTCCGTATGTCATCACTGGCAACACGCACTGGGTGTACAGTCTCGTTTTCAAGTTTTGAGGTATACCTGACGAGAAGATGTGCCGTAATTTCCCGAACGCTGCCCAACCGAGTTGAATCCGTCGATTGACCTCTCGGTCGAAGTTGGACTTACCTAGTCGGACTATTTGTCCCAGGTAAACATACTCGTCAACAACTTCGAGCTTAGTGTTCCCAACAACTACCGGCATAGGTGTGACATGGACATTAAACATGATCTTTGTTTTGTCCATGTTCATCTTAAGACCTATCCGTTGGGAAACACTATTGAGGTCATTGAGCATAGTGCTTAGGTCCTCCAGCGATTCTGCCATAAGGACTATATCGTCGGCAAATCGAAGGTGAGTGATGTACTCGCCATTGATGTTGATACCGTATCCTTTCCAGTCCAGAAGCTTGAAAACATCTTCCAATGCAGCGGTAAAGAGTTTCGGGGATATGACGTCACCCTGTCTTACACCTCTCTGCAATTGGATAGGTTTCGTACTCTGGTTCTGTACTCGGATAGCCATCGTAGCCCTACTGTACAAGCACTTCAACACTTCGATATACCGACAGTCAACTTGGCATCGCTGAAGGGACTGCAGCACCGCCCAAATTTCGACGGAATCAAAGGCTTTCTCATAGTCCACATACGCCAGACATAGTGGCAAATTGTACTCCTCGGACTTCTGTACAATTTGCCGAAGGGTATGTATGTGGTCTATGGTGCTAAAGCCTTTTCGGAAACCGGCTTGTTCAGGAGGCTGGAAGTCGTCATGTCTGCGTACAAGACGATTCGTAATGACGCTCAAAAACAGCACGTAGATGCGGCTTAGTAGGGAAATCGATCTGTAGTTCTACAAGATAGCGTTGTAGCCTTTCTTGAAGAACAAGACCACCGCACTTCTGCTCCACGCCTCCGGAGTAGTGCCACCATGGAGTACGGAATTAAAGAGCTTCTGAAGGACTTCAAGTACCGGTTTACCACCCGCTTTCAAAAACTCCGCTGTAATTCCATCCTCGCCCGAGGACTTTCCGTTTTTAAGGTGCTGGAGAGCCATTCTAATCTCGCTCAGACTGACGTCCGGGATATCATCGGAATAATGTCGGATAAGACTCGCTCTTGGATCGTTACTCACACTTGCGTGCGGCTCCAACGATGACGTGTACAGCTGCCCATAGAACCTCTCAATCTCACTCAAAATCTCAGGTGCCCCGGAAACGATGCTGCCACATTCTGTCTTCAGCTTTGACAGTTGGCGCTTTCTGGCAGACAGATCTCTGGCAAAGACTTTGGAGCCTTGGTTCCGCTCGATCGCTTCTTCAATACGAGCTGTATTGAATTTGCGTAAGTCCCGCCGCATGCATTTGGAGATCTGTCTGTTCAGTTGCCTGTATGCTGTTAAATCTGTTGAAGAATGTAGCTTCATCTCCCGTCTAACAGCCATGAGATTAAGAGTGTGATCGGAGAGTTTTTGTGTTCTTCTGCGGCGGGTCTTGCAGAACTTAGCTCCGACCGCATGGACAGTTTTCACGAGCTTGTCATTCAAATCGTCCACTTCATTGCAGTCTTCTAGGCACTGAAAACGGTTTTGTAACTCGAGCTGAACGGCTTCGGGACTTTGGATTAGAGCACGAGGGGGACGGAGCGTTGACTTCATTAGACGAGACCTCTCCAACTTAACGTTTAGGTTCAGTGTGCCTCTAACCATTCGGTGATCGCTGCCGGTTTTCACCCTCGCGATCACTGAGACATCACTGAACAGTTGTCGTCTGGTCGTCATAATGAAGTCAATCTCATTTTTTGTCGAACCGTCGGGGCTCGACCAGGTCCACTTCCTGTGGGGCCGCTTCTGGAAGAAAGAGTTCATCATAAAGAGTCCCTCTTTCTCCATGAAGTCGGCCAGCTGCTGGCCCCTTGGGTTCCGTTGCCCTATTCCAAATTTCCCTACTTTCAGCTCACCGTTCTCTCTTGTGCCTAGTTTTGCATTGAAGTCTCCCATTAACACCGTATATTGGGTTTTGGAGGAATGCATGGCTCTAGAGATATCCTCATACATTTCCTCCACCTCCTGATCGGGGTGTGCCGAGGTTGGTGCGTAAACCTGTATGACCTTCAGCGAATACCGTTTGGTGATTCTGAGTATAAGGTACGCAACCCTCGTCGACACACTCTCAATCTTTACAACGTTGTTAACGAGAGACTTGTGGACGATAAATCCGACACCTCCTTGGGACAGATGGTCGCCCTCCCGGTAATAGAGCAAGTTGCCGGATTCGAGGATTACCGTGTCCTCCCCCTCTCTTCGGACTTCGGATAATCCTATAATATGCCAGCGTAACTTGTCTATCTCTTCTTCCAGCTCCACAATCTTCTCGTCAGTCCTCAGGGTGCGTGCGTTGTATGTTGCCAGGTCGAGTCGTCGTAGGTGGCAACCGAACCTCCACCGGAGATTCTTAGCACCCCCTGCCCCGCCGTTACCATGGTCGCCACCGTAGCCAGGAATAGCGGGGCGCCGGGGACTGGGGGCCGTTTATTATTGTTATTGCTCATGGGGGGTATATTGCCATAGTTGCCACGCTTGGCGAGCGGGTTGGCAACCGCAGTTTTTTTATTGTTATTTTGGCTATTATCAGGAAGATGCTGCTGCCCATCTCCTGCCTGTTTCCCTTTGTCGCCTTTTACGACACCCACGGGAAGATATGGGGTAGTGGATATTCTTAACCGCCACTACACGGCAGTAAACGGCGGTATTGTTTACTAATTAATATTTTAATGAACAATTTTTATTTTTCAGACGATGTTGTTGATGTGCAGACACAAATTAAAGCATGTTTCCAGATAAGCACAATGATTGAACAATCTGCTGGTCAACCTAACAATCATCAGTCTGCATTATGTAGGTAGTTTGCTATTTTATATTTTTTTTAATATACTAATAATCAGTTATATTTGATGAGATGTCGATTACACCTCAAATTCCATCAACATATTCTCTGCAACTATCTGTGAGTCAATAAAATCATTTCAAAAAGTAGTTTAATAAAATCTACCATCTTTTCAGATCAACCTTCTGATGTATCTTTTGATCCCCTGGTGGAGCATAATTATTGTAAAGTCTCAAAGGAGCATCATAAAATAAAAAGTAAGGATAAACTTTCATTTAACATATCTATACTTTGTAGTGACCGTGTAAAATCATTTATTACTCCATATCCCCGTGTCTCATAAGAGGAGACAGAGAGAAACTGAAACATGAGATGGGCAGCAGTATTTTACTCTTAACAACTGAAAACAATAAAAACTGCAGTTGACCCTTGTCGTAAATGTCATAGTGCACACACAACACTGATTTGATCACCGCCACCACAAACATTGTGAGGAAGTAGTATAAGAGGAAAACGTTTGAGAAATTAGATTAATTTCAAAATGATGTGGATTTCACCAACATGTTTTTTTGAGGCAGCAGGGGGACATTTCCTTGCCTTATACATAGGATGCAATTTTACCTTTTTTTAGAGAAAATGACATCCCAACTGTATTTAAATAACTCCCCTTAGAAACCTGATAACACTGACCTAGAGTTTGAACTCAGGACCTCATGATCGGCAGTCGCGCTTGCGACTACTAGACCAATGAAGTCATTCAATTCATTTTCATTATAATTGCAAAAAATAGATGCAACAGTAAAATTTAATAATATGTTAAGTAGTGGTCATACTTGACCTAATTACAAAAATAAAAATATAAACTTCTAATTGCAATAATGTACTATTTTAATTCATTGTATTATTTAAATTACAGGCCGAAAAAGTAACTTACCATCAGTGGTAACATCTGAAAAATATAGAGTCTACCAAAAAAATATAAAGAATTTAAGAAGACTGATTTATCGTCTTGGAAAACAGGGAAAAGGCATAAAGTCACCTCTAAAAAATGCAGAAAAATTATTTAATAAATCTGATTTTCGAAAATTTGTAAAAGATATGAAACCAGCAGCAAAACTTTTTGCGAACATGCAGTATTATCAAGCCCAGAAGAAACCAACTGGTCGGCGTTTTAAAATTGAAGAGAAAATTCTTTCTCTTTCTTTATTTAAAAGAAGTCCGAAATGTTATGCCCTAATGTCAATATATTTTATACTTCCTTCGACCAAGTCTTTAAAGCAGTTGCTTGCGAAAATTGAACTTGGTGCTGCCATTAATGAAATGGTTTTCAAAAAACTCCGCAAAACTATCAATAATTTTGACACTCAAGATAAACTGTGTACAGTTATATTTGATGAGATGTCAATTACACCTCAAATTCAATATGACTCATCGAAAGATGAATTAAAAGGATTTGCTAGTCATGGTAAAAATCAAATAGCAAACCACGCTCTCGTATTTATGATAAAAGGCATAAGAAGACAATATAAACAACCCGTTGCATATTATTTTACAAATTCATTAAATAAGTTTGAATTAAAAACAATTATAAAGGAAGTCGTCAATGTTCAGAAAAGTGAATTAGTTGTATTAGCTACTGTTTGTGATCAAAGTACAGTAAATGTGGGAGCCATTGAGAAGCTAATAAAAGAAACTAAAGCCAACTATTTAAGGAAAGGGAACAATATTAATAATTTTTACGTGGTAGAGCCATGCTGCAGCTATATTAGTAGTATAGTTGTAGCACGAATGGGTCGGCTCGACCGGGGAAGGACCACGCTCTCACAGAATACCAGCGTCAAATAGCAGCTTCAGGCTGCTGTGTTTCGTATGGTGAGTGTAGAGAACCGGAGACCCTATTTACTGGAAAAGAGGCATTCCATCTTAGTCCTCACGGCTGGCAACGCATCTGCATTTTAATTCGCAAACGATGATAGATGTAGATGTCTACGGGCCATAGCAACCACTTACCATCAGGTGCACTGTGTGCTCGTTTGTCACCCTATCCTATAAAAAAAATATGGCTCATAATTTTTTTGAGCTAAATGGAAAAAAAATATTCGATTATATGATGTCCCTCATTTATTGAAAGGATTGAGAAACAACCTCCTGACAAAAATATGTCATATATTGATTATGGAGATGGCAATAAAACAAAAATAGTAAAATTGGAGTACCTACAGCAATTGTAATCAGCAGATAAATATTTTGGTGAGCTGAGATGCCTCCAAAAACTTACATGTACATGTAGTTCCCGATAAGAAAAAAAAAAAACAAAACAAAAACACAGATATTTAGTCATAGTGTTGCAGTTACTACTGAACACTTGACAGCCAGGGGATATTTACCCGCAGAGTGTCGGGACCTTATTCCAATTACATTAATATTAGACAACTTATTTGATAGCATGAACTGTAATACATTTACAATCTCAAATGGAAAAATTTACAAGGGGCCTGTAAGAAGGTCTACACCACACCATCAGCTGTGGCAAAAAGCTGTAAAATATTTAAAAAGTATTAAATTTCATACTTGCAAGAAAGTGGGTAATAAAATTCGAATACGTGAAATAGTTGTACCATCTATGACAAATTTTGTTAAAACTATAGAAGGCATTCAAGAATTGTGGAAAATTTTATCACAAAAATATTCTTATGATTCAATGTTCACGAGAAATTTCAATCAGGGCCCACTTGAGAATTTCTTCGGAAGTATCAGAAATTGCGGGGCAAGAAACACTGCACCTAATTCAGTAGCATTCAAAGGTGCCTTTAAAACTCTTTTTCTAAATAATTTAAGTGCATCACATTCACCGAAGTCAAATTGTGAAGAAGATAAAAATAGTTTTTTACAAACTTTGGATTTATTTGTAATAAAAACTGCCCCAGAATATGATATCTCCGAAGAAAGGGATACTCAAACTGCTTCAGACTGTATGTACAGATTTTTTAAATTATGACAGAGCCAGTGATTTAGGTCATAGAGATTATGTGTGTGGTTGGGTCTTGAGGAAATGTCTCAAAAATATAATAAAAGAATGCAAAACATGTAGAGAACACATGCTAAATATAAATAACACAGAAAAAAATTCATATATTAAAGCAAAAGAATATTTATTTTTCAAATAAAAAGTTACTATGTTATCCATCAAATCAGTTGCATGAATGCTTTTTTGACAACCAAAATATACGTGTTTCACATTGCAATAAAGATGTATAAATATCCTCATAAAGGATTAAAAAATTCTGTCAAAATACATGGAGATATTTTTATAGAATACCCATTTAAATGTGAAACACATAAAACAAACTTAAATCAACATTTCACAGATGTTACAATTAATATAATACTTTACAGTTGGTGTAGATCAATTTATCGAATTTTAGCTGGTAAGCGCACATATGTGGGTCATGATGAAATGGAATTGTATGCTCAGCAATATTATAATAAGCACCAACATAAAAGTAATAAATGAAATAATTATCAATCGAATATTTTTATTTAATGGCTGTATTATATAAGATTTCTGTTTTGTAAACATTCATTGGATTTTTTTTACAGAATATTGAATTTAATATTTTTATACTTAACCAATATAAGAAACCTATTTGCTTAAATAAAAATAAGAATATTTTGGTATAAATAGCAATATAACAAAAATAAATGTTTAAATTACTGAAATCAATAATACATCTTTAATAGAACCCTAATTCCTTAAAATGCATAAGCATAACTACATATAACTATATATAGTCAAAATATTGAGATTAGTTCAACGGATATGATATCAGACGGCGACACTGTGCCACTATTCGTATTGAGTAAAAAAATCCTAGATGGCTCTCATTCCGGTATATATTACTCTACTTTATGATAAGTCTGTTGTACTGTTCGGTATTTATCATAAATAGATAAGCTGGTAGTGTAGAAAAAGTGGTGTCGGTCGGTGTATAAAACGTAGTGATTATATATACATACAACTTTATAATTTGTGATTATATACTCTGGGTGTTTTATAAGGTAGGTTCTCTGTGATTATAAATTATATGGGCTAAATATCTCGCTTTTAAATCAAAGGAAAAAGTTAGATATAAAAATTAATGGACTGTTCACACTATCTATATTACCTACGCTAAGTTTTATGAAAATGTATATAGTTCAGAGGAGATAGCATAATAAAATTTGTGTAGTCAAGGATAAATAAGTGAATTGTGCTACAACTCTGCCCCAATGATTATACCGATGAAATAAACAAATATTTTTTTTATTTGCAAGAAACGTGGAAACAGGAGATAGTAAACAAGTTACAATTTAGCCGAACACATTTCACCGCTTGTGGTATGCTAATAAATATCATACACAAAGTCAATGAATTATTTAATTTCCAGTATACAACAGCACAAATAACTACCATGATCTTATCATTTTGTCCTACAGAGGACCATACTCGCCATATCACAAATCACAAACCCAATCCACACAATCTTTGTACCTAATTATAACTTTATACATGGTAGAGCCATGCTGCAGCTATAATATTAGTAGTATAGTTGTAGCACGAATGGGTCGGTTCGAAAGGGAAAGACCACGCTCTCACAGAATACCAGCGTAAAATGGCAGCTTGACACTGCTGTGTTTCGTATGGTGAGTGTAGAGAACCGGAGACCCATTTTACGGGAAAAGAGGCATTCCATCTTAGTCCTCACAGGTGACGATGCATCTGTATTTTGATTCTTTATTGAGGATAAATGTAGATGTCTATGGGTCACAGCAACCACTTACCATCAGGTGGACTGTGTGCTCGTTTGTCACACTATCATAAAAAAAAACTAGATTTGAAATAATTTTGCATTGTTTTGTTTTATAGAAGACAAAATGGCGATAGATCTGTACTACACGCCGGGGTCGGCTCCTTGCCGCGTGGTGCTTTTAGTGGCGGCTGCACTCAACGTCCAGCTGAACCCGCATCTTGTAAATCTTAGAGCTGGTGAACAGCTGCAACCTGACTTCTTAAAGGTATGTTTTATTGTTTTAGTAAGTTTTTTTTTTACGTAAAGAAGTATGACAAATTAGCATACAGTCCATCTGATGGTAAGTGGATGTTGCGGTCCATTGACATCCACATTTATCTTTGATCGAGAATCAAAACGCAGATGTACTACCATCCCTGAGGTCTAAGATGGAATGTCTCGTTTCTAAGGCTGTATTAGGACTTACCGCTAGTTGAGAACTTTTTTTCACATCGGTCATTAGATATGATTTTATCATCATTACAAGTTCACTGCTGAATTTAGGCCTCCAAGGAATGCTATAAAAGACTGCCTTGAGCCATCTCCACCAACTTTCATGTCATACCAGGTTGTCACTCCATTTAGTCGGGGGCCGCTCTACACTTTGCTTACCGGAAGCCTGCCACTCAAGAAGCTCTTCTCGTCGCTTGTCGGTTCTTCGACCTATATATTACTGATCCACTAAACCGACAGTGTCGGTTACTCTGGTATGTGTAGTGAACGATTCGGTCATTTGACCTGGGTTGTGAAAAGTATTGACCGTTCAACACTTTTCATGACCCAGGTCATATCACAATTTTTGACAATCATATTTTAGGAACGATCTGGAATAAACGATGGATAGAACCTCTATAACCTGTGATCTATGATTGACCCTGGCGCGAATTGTGCACGCAATAGTGTTACGCGAATAGGTTTTTTTTGTTTATTATTCAAAATAATCGTGATAATCGTAACGACATAGCTATACTAGTGTTATAAAGCAGAAACGCTTGCGTGTACAAAATCCGAAATGACCCATTTGAATAATTCACCTAAATGACCCGGTTCCTATGGCAAATCAATACTTGAACAATTCAATCACTAGAAATGAACGATTACCAAATGTCTGCAGATATCTATATTACTTATTTTTATCACATAAAGAAACTCCGACTTTGTGTTTGTTACTTAATTCCTCCTAAACGGCTTGAACGATTTTGATGAAGTTTTTACAATTGGACCCGGTAGATGGCGATGTTGTCGAGTTCCGGAAATCACCCGTGTGAAGCCGGAGTTTATCGCTAGTTTAAGATGAATATTTTTCGTCAGGATTCTTTATTGACAATTAAAATTCAAAATATTGTAACACTTCCAGCTTAACCCGCAACACACTGTACCAACGATTGTGGACGACGGTTTCTCCTTATGGGAATCCCGGGCAATAAGCAGATACCTGGTGAACAAGTATGGTGGCGACAGTCCATTATATCCCACAGACCCTAAGGCCAGGGCCTTAGTCGATCAGAGACTTGACTTTGATATAGGCACCCTGTACCCGAGATTCGCACAATACTTTGTAAGTATTTATGTTACTCAAATCTGAAGTACGTTGTTTTTACTAATAATGCTATTAAAATTGTTCATATTTTTATTAATAACTGTAAATAAGCTTAAAATGCTCGATTTAGGAGTGGTGCATATACTTATACACTTTGTTGCTTTGTTATTTATTTTACTCAATATTTCTTTATTGGTTTCTATTAATTACAAATTTTACCATCTACTATAATGTTTCACATCTGCCGAGCATCCCATGACGGCCAATTTTTATATTTAATGAAGGCCGACCAAAAAAAGACCTATATAGATAAGAATCCGTAAGAGATGATGTAATTGTTTCTTTATTTTTAAATAAAACCGGCAAAGTGCGAGTCGGACTCGCGCATCAAGGGTTCTGTACCATCGTGAAACACGTTTCTAGTAGGAGAGCGCCCTTTAATTTTTAATTAATTTTTATTCTTATTATTTGTTGTTATAGCGGCAACAGAAATACACATTCTGTGAAAATTTGAAGTGTCTACCTATTACGGGTCATGAGATACAGCCCGCTGACAGACAGACGGATGAATGGAGAGCAGAGGCTTAGTATTTGGGTCCCGTTGGTTACCCTTTGGGTACGGAACCCTAAAAAGATGTCATAATTCCATTTTAAATATGTAATAATTGAATGAAATTAGGTATGATTGTATGAAATATACGGTAAAAGAATATCCACTGCCCCATATTGTCCCGTGGGTGTCGTAAGAAGCAACAGAGGGAAACAAAGACATGGGCAGCAGCATCTCCCTAATAACACAAGCTATAAAAACTGCGGTAGCCAGCCCGCCTGCCGAGCGTAGCAACTATGGTAAATATCCCCCTTATGAGCCAATCTTTTTTTTTATTACGATAAGGGTGACAAACGAGCACACAGTCCACCTGATGGTAAGTGGCTGCTGTGACCCATAGACATCTACATTTATCCTTTATTACAAATCAAAATGCATATGCGTTGTCACCCGTAAGGACTAAGATGGAATGCCTGGTTTCCAGTAAAAAGGGTCTCCGGTTCTCTACACTCACCATACGGAACACACACACACACACTCATATATATATATATATATATATATATTATATAGTATAAAATAGCTGCGTAACGCTGCTGTGTTTCGTATGGTGAGTGTAGAGAACCGGAGACTAATATATAAATGAGATAATACATATATATATATATATATATATATATATATATATATATATATATATATATATATATATATATATATATATATATATATATATATATATATATATATATATTCTATGACAGCGTGGTCCTTCCCCTGTCGAGCCGAACCATCCGTGCTACATCTATACCAGTAGTATAGTTGCAGCATGGCTCTACTACGTAAAAAAAAGGCAAATGGCTAGTTTCCATTGAGACAGGCCGCCGTGACCGAAATTCTGTTTGTAGGACATTGTTATTTATTGAATTGGTACCTTATGTGTCACATTTTATTTTTATGTGGTAGAGCCATGCTGCACTTTACGTGTTAGAGTCATGCTGCAGCTTTATTAGTAGTACAGTTGTAGCACGAATGGGTCGGCTCGACCGGGAAAGAAACACGCTCTCACAGAATACCTGCGTAAAATAGCAGCTTAATACTGCTCTGTTTCGTATGGTGAATGTAGAGACCCATTTTACTGGAAAGGAGGCATTCCATCTTAGTCCTCACCGCTGACAACGCATCTGCATTTTGATTCGCAAACAAGGATAGATGTAGATGTCTATAGGCCACAGAAACCATTTACCATCAGGTCGACTGTGTGCTCGTTTGTCACCCTTGTCCTATAAAAAAAACCAAAATAGTAATGACATTTTAATTATATCAGCATGGTTTGTTGGTCTATTAAATTGTTAACAACATATTGTCTAAATTTTTTCAGTGTTTCAGTTTTTTTAAGTTCAATTGTGATTTTGGTTCTGACTATAGCATTTTCACAACTAACTAGTCTTTTATAAAAATATTGTTGCTCCTTTGTCACCCTATCCTATAAGAAAAACAGTTTTGCAAGCAAATCCTAGTGTGGTGGTAACATTTTTAGACAAAAAAAAAATATATACGTGGCTTATGTCCAAATACTCAAACGCTACTCAATTTTAAGATGTCGTTGTCTCGTGGTGTCGTAATCGAGGATAAATGTAGATGTCTATGGGCCACAGCAACCACTTACCATCAGGTGGACTGTGTGCTCGTTTGTCACCCTTATGCTATAAAAAAACAATATTTCTAAATACAAAATTTTGTGCCAGATTTAGCATCGCCCTTTTTCTACTTGTTTAGTATCCACAAATCTTCGCCGGTGCGTCTGCAGACAAAGCGTTGCACGGAAAGTTGCAGCAAGGTCTAAAGTTCCTCAATACTTTCCTGGAGGGGTACAAGTACGCGGCTGGAAATGAAATGACCCTTGCTGACCTGAGTCTTGTGGCCACAGTGTCCACTATAGACGCTGCTGGCATCAGTCTTCAGGAGTACCCTAACGTCGTGCGGTAAGCCAAATTGAAATATGTTATTAGTGGTACGAGTCATGCTGCAGTTATACTGTGGTTATAGTACGACTGGGTCGGCTCGACCGGGGCAGGACCAGGCTCTCAGAAAATTCCAGCGTAAAATAGCAGCTTAATGATGCTGTTTCGTATAGTAAGAGTAGAGACCCGGATACCCTTTTTTCGCGCCTGCGTAGGGTTAATCGCCCTAGAGACCATACACATGCGTCAATTTTGATGATTTTATGTCATTCGCATTGTCTTAATCATGTGTGTCATTGAAGACATGACAGTGGCGACAACCAGTCGCCATATTGCTTAACCCTTTCCCTGTCCCGTGCACTACATATAGGTCACTGCTATTGTCTTACTATTGTGTCTAAAAACCGGACAGTGCAAGTGTTAAAAGAAAAAAATGAAAGTTGCGACGAACTATGTCAAGTGGGGTTTCATGGATTTTTTTTTTCAATTGCAAATTATAAATATAATCATAAGTTAAATGAAAGAGATTGCCTATAGAAATACAAAATTAATATATGTAACATACAGGGTAGTCTTATGTCTTTTGCTTATAATTTAGTCTTTAGCTTATGATTTATTAACAATCATTAATAATTAATGTCTTATAGTCGATAATAATGTGTGAATCATAGAATTGTACAAGTGTGATTAGCTTATAAAAGATAATAATAATAAAGTTGTGCATAGTTATGAGTTTATACAATTTGTAATGAACTTGAAATAACTAGACCAAATGCTTTATCTACATATTATTGTATCCTTAAGAATAAAGATAAAATTACAAAGAAGTAATAAATATATATTATGTTCACTTAAAATATGAAACTAAGTGGAAAATATAAACACGGGTTTCATGGATTAGGTCTTTGAAAATCATATTTAGGTTTCTCTAGTCATTTATCATTTTCAATGCCCATTTAAGATCTATAACGATTTAAAGTTGGTTAGCGAGCGTTCTCGCGTAAATTTTCAAAACTTATGATAAAGCTGTGATAAAGTTTTTATATAATCATCATAAGTATATTATTTTAAACAGTTTACATTAAACTTGTTTATATTGGAAACAGCATCCACTTACGTTCAGTTATACGCATGCTATGGCAATAAAAATGATTAAAAAAATATGTATAAAGTATAAACCACGAAAATATATCTGCATGTCTGGTGTTGATGACCAAAACCACGACATTGTATATAGCTATCGAGTGGTGTAATTTCAAATTTTGGATGTAGATATTTTTTTTATAGGATAATGATGACAAACGAGCACACAGTCCACCTGATGCTAAGTGGTTGCTGTAGCCCATAGACATCAATATCTATCCTCAATGACGAATCAAAATGCAGATGAGTTGTCACACATGAAGACTAAGATGGAATGCCTCGTTTCCAGTAAAAAGGGTCTCCGGTTCACTACACTTACCATACTATACTACTAAAATAAAAAAATAGAAATAGTAAAAAGTATATACGTACAAAAAGAATACACGTAAGGTGTTACATATGTAGGTGCAACACCAAACTGTATTTCCCAATTTTGTTATCATCAGTTTTCTGAATTGCCTCCCACTATGGAAGAAAATTTAAAGACATATTCACGTCAAAACTATTTGAATTATTTTACTTGAAGACGAAATTACCAAACGTTTAATCCTTAATATTAATATTTTCAGTTGGTTCGAATTAGTGAAGAAGACAGCCCCTAACTACGAGGAAGCCAACGGGAAGGGTATTCAAGAGTTTAAAGCTTTGGTGAAGAACCTTATGCCGAAATCAGAGCTATAATTTTTATTGTGAAAAGTTGTACATAGTTTTAAATGAGATGATTCTTGTGATCCAAATCACAAAAATGAAGATGAAGCAAAAATCGTACGATTAAATTATAAATGTGATAATTATTTTTAAATTGTATAAATATATTTTTATTACAAAATAATCTATTTTACTTTGTAACTGATCTTTATCAATTACGTTCACGCTAGGTTTGGCAATTTTAGTGCATGCTCATTCACGTATGTAGTCTGTAGTCATGTTGGCACGCTTGGCAAGCGGGTTGGCATCGCAGATTTTTATTATTTCGACTTGTTATCACGGAGATGCTGCTGCCCGTCTTCTATTTCATTTCACTCTGTCGACTCCAACGACATCCACGGGATTGAAGACCTCGTTGGCTTAGTGGTTGTAAGCGCGACTGAAGATCTTGAGGTACCGGGCTTTAATCCCGGATTGGGCCAAAAATTAATAATCTATACAAATAAATAAAATTGAAGTGTCTGTTTGTAATGTCGAAATAACTGCTTTTTACTATATGCATATGAAAGTACAGTAGAACGCCGATTATCCGAATTAATTGGGACCGGGGTCTATTCGGATAATCGTACATAGACTGGTATGTAATAAAGAAAAACAAACTGCCATAAATAGAATAAACTTTATTAAGTTTAACAAACAGTTCTACAATAGACTAGACTAGACACTAGTAGACACTAGTAGACTAGAAGATGCAAAACATGCAGTGTCTTGCCTCTAGCTTTCAACCATAACAGTTGAAATATATCTGGACTCCAGCGAGCTCCAACTTGTTACAACTTGTACAACAAAATAAAACAAAAATTACATTACTTAATCATAGTACTTGGTGTTAATTTTTTATATTACGCTTAGGACCGATTCGGATAATTGGCGATACGGTTAATCGGCGTTCGGAGAGTCTGCGTTCTACTGTATATACCATGGAATATAAAAAAACAAGAGGAAGCCCAAATTGGCCGGGGCAGGCGTGTCACAATTAGCGACAGTAGAACATAATTGACTGTCAGTCGCAGGCTAAATTTGTCGCGAACTAACGGGTCGCTACTTCAGTAATATATGCAAAAATATGCCGTTTTGTGCAGTATTAGAGTGTAGAAACAATAGTAAAAATATAAATGTTTCAAATGGAGGTGTTTCGTACCACAGGTAAGTGTAATTTTATTTATTTTTGCAAAGAAACGTGAATAAACATGGACAAAATATGAAATTGCCTATATTTCAACGAATATTCAACCTTATTCCGTCATTCTAACGCTTATCTGTCAAAACGTTATTAATAAAAAGTGTTGCGATAGTGTTGTGACGATATTAAAATCGATAATTTTTTATCTCCGTCCTGTTTATTCACTAACATATTAATGAAAATGTGCAAACACTGGATGTCTTTGAAAATATAAAAAAATTATAGGGTGATACTGTCACCTTATGAATGACCATTTTATTAGGGTTGTTAAACCTGAGAAGTAACTTAGTAATACTCATAAAAATAACGCATTATTAATTTGTAAATAATCATTTACAAGGAGAACAACCTGTTGTGCGTTTTCAGGTTTCCTAAAGATGGCTCGATCAAGGAAGCTTGGGTTAAGGCAACTGGCAGGCAAAACTGGTTGCCATTTAAAAGTAGCAGCATATGCTCGGAGCACTTTACTGAAAGTGATTTCTTAATATCGAAACGAGGATACCACTATTTAAAAACTTCGTCAGTACCTACAAAAAAGATTTTGTCTTATATTGAAGTAAGTTAATCCAGACTATTTTAGTTCACATATTAAGTAGTAATAAGTTTTGAGAGCTTAATGTAAAAATATATAAAACGAAACTTTAATGTGGCGGATTTTTATTTTTATTTTGTTTGTGATAAAATGTGAGATAGTTCATACTGAATCCTTTCTGTTTCAGAATAAACATTGCATTGTCACAATAATGGTTGGGCCTTCAAAAAGACAACTTAAATTGGATAATTTAGATTCTCAGCCTACTAAGAAAGCTCGTATTCTAAATGATAATAACAATAACGAAGAAAAAGTGAAATCAAAGTACTTAAAAGATATAGGCTATAAAGTCATCGAAGATATAGCTCAAAATTTTGAGCCAATTGCAGAAAATTTTGTAGAAACAAAAGTTCTACCTAACAAAAGCTCCGATAGGAACCAACAAAATGGGAATAACATGTTTTCGCAAATTCCAGACAGTAAAATGCTAAATGAACAGGATTATGTAGCACTAGAAACTCATCCAATAGTTAAAACTGTTGGGGTCAACGAAGACGTGGGAAGTTCAACGTTTTCAACGCCAAGAAAACAAAAATTGAGACGTATGTTAAGATGGTCCGAAGAAAAGATTAAAAAACAGAATTTAAAGATAAAGCGATTACAAAGTCAAAACCGAAGATTAAAGAAGAAAATAACAAGCATTGAAGAACTATTAGAAACATTACAAAATAAATTTGCCTTGGAGAAGGAAAACCTAGCCAACTTAAAAAATACCAATATAAGAGGTAATATGTATTATAGACTATAAATACTTGACTGTTATTTTTATGGTACTCATATGATGTCATATCATCATTCACGGGAATAGATGGGGTAGTACTATTTATTGCCGTAACTAAACAGGGTACTAATTCTGGTTGGTAATTGTTACAGATTCAAGAATTAATTGTTCGAGAAGTTAAAAATGCTGACTCTGGAGATGTATCAAGACAAAAATATTATAATATGCAGCTCTCCGCAGCTTCGCTCTAACCTTGCATTATTACTCGCCTAGAGCATACGACTACGTACGCAAAATATTTCATGCAAGCCTACCACATTCACATACTCTAAAAAAGTGGTATTTAAAAATAGGCGGGGAGCCAGGATTTACCAAAGAGTCTTTTATGGCTCTAAAACTTAAAGCCGATACATTTCAACAGCTACTGCTAGCCACATTAGTGCTTGACGAAATGAGCATTCGCCGCCGAATTGAATGGGACGGACATAAATTTCGCGGCTATGTTGATATCGGAACGGGTTTAGAAGGTGATCACTTGGCAGAGGCAAAAGAAGCTTTGGTATTTTTAGTTACTGCAATTAATAGCCATTTTAAAATACCTGTCGCCTTCTTTTTTGTGGATGGCATTACAGGACAGCAGCGTGCCGCTCTGGTAAAAGAGTGCCTTGAGCTAACTCATGATGCTGGTGTTAGAATAGTGGCATTAACTTTTGATGGTTGCGCTGCAAATATTTCTATGGCAGAACATCTTGGTTGCTCCTTCGAAAAACAAGATATCAAGTTTGATCATCCTATTACCAAAGATCCGATAGTTGCAGTCCTCGACCCCTGTCATATGATAAAATTATTGCGAAACGCATTTGAACACAATAAAATTTTGATAAATAAAGATGGCAGTAAAATTCACTGGCGACATCTCGTTCAGCTTAATAAACTTCAATATAAAGAAACATTTCATTTATCCAATAAACTAAAAAACCGGCACATCAACTTTCAAAAAGAGCGAATGAAAGTCAAGCTGGCTACTCAGCTTTTCAGCTTAAGTGTTGCAGAGGCTCTAAAATATTGTAGAAATTCCGGAATGAAATTGTTCAGTGATAGTGAACCCACTGAAGAGTTCCTAATTGTGTGTAATAATCTTTTCGACATTTTTAATTCAAGAAATTTACATTTTTATGGTTATAAAAAAGCATTGAATGAAGATAACGCGTCAAAAATATTTACATTTTTAAATTACGCTTTGGATTACATCCGAAATCTTAAGACAGAAAATGGCGTCTTAATGATAAACAGTCCACGTAAAACCGGGTTTTTGGGTTTTCTGGGCTGTATCGAAGCGTTAAAACATTTATATACAAACTTGATGAAGCCCAAAATACTTATATATTTACCATTTTATAAATTAAGTCAGGACCATCTTGAACTTTTTTTCTGCAACATAAGAGCACAAGGCGGAACAAACAATAATCCTACAGTGAGGCAGTTCATATCTGCTTATAAAAAAATACTGACACACGTGCAATTAATAGATAGAAATAAAGGTAGTTGCGTTGCTTTAGAAAACTTATCCATATTAAATTGTTCATCGGCAGTTCAACGTATCAACAAAAGTGTAGATGTGCACGCTGAGTTAGAAGAAGAAAGCTATGACTTGGAAATACAAGAAATTAGTGCATATTTTTCTGATTTCGGCATCCAGGCTATAGGTCATATTGCCGGCTTCATCGTCAGGATTTTATTTAAAAAAATTAAATGTGACATCTGTATAGGGGCATTGGTCACTCAACATTTTGAGCATTTTCATAAATTCATAATCGCCAAAGATGGAGGCGGCTTGTTATATCCCTCTACCGATGTTTTCAAAATTTGCCAAACTGTTGAAATATACTTAAAGCAAATAGATACAGCAAAATTCAATAAGCATATAACCACTGCAAAAGTAATGAGACAGTTTATTGGAACAAATTTATTCAATTCCATTAGTTACCATCAATTAGGCGAGTTTCCTGAATCCAACGATATCACTGATTTGATAAAGGCGATAGTTGATAAATACATTGATATCCGAATTTATCACCTTCTAAAGTTAAATATTAAACTATCAAAACGACAATTTTTAAATAAATACGTATTATTTCAAGGACAATAAACAATGATTTAAGGTTTTGTTTTTTATTATACTCCTTGTTTCTATTTCAAAAATGATAATTTAGCTCAATATTAATATATTTCCATCAAAGTCAACTGATTATATGTCGCCTATGTGAATTACGGTGAATATACGTAGTGCATGAAGGCAATTCCCACTAAATTTTGTTATTTTATTAATTTCATCATAGATTATTACATACTTTAATATTGACTAAATATCGATAACTCAAATCACGTTCGAGCAGTGTAAATACATCACTAACAATTCACGTAGTAGTAGCAGGTTAGATAGGGCAAAGATAACCTTATGACCATTATCTTTGTGCCTATAATAGCTTGAAATTTTTATTGCGACATCTAACGTTAAGAAGCTGAAATTGATCATTATTTCTAGAAACTTCTTTGATGAAAAGGAATATGATCTTTATTTTTAAGGTCTTATGGTTGGTACTAAAGCGAGTCGGGAATAACATAATGCCTTTTTCTTTTATTTCTTAATTGCCAATCACGTGAAAATGATTGAAATAGCGAATGTGTGAGTTTGGCGACAGTGGTTCTGGTACAAGTTATATGTTTTGCTACTTCCTCTTGTTTTTTATATTCCGTGGTATATACGATACTTATAACAAAAACACGATTTTTTAAATTTTTGTCTGTCTGTCTTTTTGTATGTCTGTATGTTTGTTCCGGCTAATCTCCGAAACGGCTGGACCGATTTTGAACGGACTTTCACCGACAGATAGCTGATGTTACAAGAAGTAACTTAGGCTACTTTATTTTAGAAAAAGAATTAGTGTTCCGCGCAAAAAATTAAAACGCATGAAATCCAATCGTAAGTTTTGTATTGATGGTTACCCTATCGCAAATTCGTATATTTTTAATTGATAAGTCCATTCTAAGGTCACTGCCCGGCATATCTAAACGTTTGGATGTATCGAAATTTTATTCTGTCAGACTCTGCAAGGACCGACAGACAGATTAAATTGTTGCACGACATACTTACATAATACTCCATAAATCTAGAGTATAGAGTCCCCAGGTCGAAGTCCAATCTCTGGTCGATGACCGCACGCGCTTGAACGTCTTCAGGGTAAAGAGCGCTGCCTTTGCCATACTTGTTAACTAGGTATCTGGAGATCGCGCGAGACTCACACAGAACGAAGCCGTCGTCTTCGATGGTGGGTACAGTGTGCTGCGGATTCATCTATAAGGCAAGCAGACATTAAAATAAGTTTCTTCGTTTTTTAAACTAGTCGCAATGTTCACTCGAGCACTTAAGTCCACTATTGGATATGTCTCTTGCTATGTACACAGGATTTGTCCCAATTTTTATGCTTGGCATATGGATGGACCAGACGTCTCGCACTATTTACGTTACTTTCCAAAACGTTTTCTATGCGCGATTTTTTTTTTATATATTAAGGGTGACAAACGAGCACACAGTCCACCTGATGGTAAGTGGTTGTTGTGTCCCATAGACATCTACATTTAAACTCGATAAAAATTAGGTACTCTAAAATTTTCACCGCAACGAACTGTGTACTGAAAATTTCGGGAATCAAGGAAGTGACACAACATTACTATTTAAAAATGTATTTATTAAGTGGCGAAGCTTGCGAAGTCACTTATTGATTTCACGATGTCTGTCCGTCTGTCCGTCTGTCCCACGATTATCTCGGGAACGGTTTCGAATTTTCAAATTCTGTTTTCAGCAATCGATTACTGATCACCCAGGCATCTGAACCTCTTATTTTGAAATTGATTGCTCAACGGCAACCGTTAGAAACCGCTAGAAAGCTGATTGCTTCGCCACTTTGCTATGCTGTTAGCTTGCTAGGTTTATTGCTTTTCGAAGTATTCTCCGCGAAATTTGACACATTTTTCCATACGATGGAACCAATCATTGAAGCAACCACTCCATTCGGAAGTTGGGGTCTCCAAAATGGCCGTTTTGTAGGCGTCAACAGCTTCTTCAGGTGATGAAAATCTCTGTCCACGCAATTTATTCTTTATTTTAGGGAAAGTGTAGAAATCATTAGGGATTAGGTCGGGGCTGTACGGCGGATGCTCTAATAATTATATGTTTTTTTGCTCTAAAACTCTTTTGTTCTGTGTGCGGTGTGAGAACTCGCATTGTCGTGATGGAGGATGATGCGGCGGTTGCAGTTCTCTTTACGGAGTTCAGAAACGACCTGTGGCAAACAAATGCTAGCATACCATTCTGCATTAACCGTTCTTTGTCTCAAGAGGAATAGTCGCAACATGGCCGGTTTTGGAGACAAACGTGGCCACCATTTTTTTTGCAACACTCCGTGAACGAACAATTTTTGTTGGCTTTAACTCATTTTCGAACATCCAAACTCGTGACTGGTTTTTTGTTTCGGGTTAGTACGCGTATATCCAGGATTCGTCACCTGATACGATGTTGTATACAATAACGTCCCTATAGAATGGATCATCCGCTCTCGTCAGAAAGTAATTACGTAGGCTGCACACTGGATAGGGTATTATGTTAGGGTACTATGCCCTCAGATTTAGCAATCCTTCCCCTTTCGACATGGAGGACCGCACACTTATCCGTCCCCAGCTCCATTCTAATAGAATTGCTAAAATCACAAGTGATGTTTAGCAATTCCATAAGATGAGAGCGACTGGAGGCGAATAATTTGAGATCATCCATATAGAAAAGGTGGGTCACTTTTGTGCCTCCTCTCCAAAGCTGAACTCCCCTCCCAGAACCTTCCAGTAAGGTACTGAGAGGGTTCAGAGAGAGGCAGAACCAGATTGGACTCAAACAATCGCCCTGGAAGATAAATCTTCCTTCTTATCCTTATGTGGTACAACGCAGCCGTCATGCGCTCGCCTAGATGACAAAGGATCGTATTCCACTGCCCCATACACTGCTCGAGGACGTCTCGAACTGTACAGTTAACCTTGTACATCTCGAGGACCCTCTTAAACCATGTATGAAGCACCGAGTCGAATGCCTTTTTGTAGTCTATCCAGGCGGCGGAGAGGTTCCGATGGTTGCGTTTAACCACCTTGCTAATGACCGCATCAATGAGGAGTGGTTCCTTGGTTCCACGACCACCGCCCCTACATCCATTCTGAGCGCGCGACATCACCTGATTTGAGTTCAGGTGACGAGTGATTCTCGCGCTCAAAATGGATGTTAGTATCTTGTATATCGTGGGTAGACACGTGATGGGGCGGTGTTTGCTCGGGTCTGTGGTATCCTGATCTTTAGGAACCAAATGAGTGATCCCAGTAGTGAAGAGGCTCGGGAGCGACTTCTGGTCGAGAGCCTCTTGAAAATATCGGGCGAGCACAGCGTGACACACCACGAACCCCTTCAGCTAGTAGTGATGCAGCCCGTCGAGTCCCGGACTTTTCCAGTTCGGGGCCCTACGGACCGCCTCAGCTACGTCATCCGGCGTTATGATGACGGGGTCCATGGGCGTAACATTTGCACACTGACTCGTCACAACTTCCGTACAAGGGCCCTAGCTGTGGTTTACGGGCTCTGACCACAGGCCGCGCCAGAATGCGATAGTGTCGGCCTGATTCGGTGCTGGGCCCGTTCTACGTGCCATTGGTCGCTCCAATGATTCATAGAGTTTCTTCTGATCACTCTGGAAGAGACGATTCTGATTGAACCGTGTCGACCTCTCAGTATATCGCCGAATCCGCTTCCCCCAAGCAGCGATTCTCTGCTTCAGGTTGTCTATGCGCTCCGTCAGTTTTTGTGTTATATCCGGCTGGGACAAACCGATATTTGTCCCAGCAAACGCCATCCTAACGGTGCGCACAATTCTCTGCCTGCTATTGCCCGACCTGAAGCTTATCAGCCTGACGGTAAGGGCCCTTGCCTTTGCGATACGGTCCTCAATCCTTGTTCTCCAGGCTGGGATGGCGCTACTTTGTCTAGTAGCGCGTCCAGCCGTGGGAAGTTTGGCGCCAATAATACGGCAAACTGCCAGTGCGGCGCCAAAAAGAATTGAGTCCGTCTCGCAAAGGTCCCGGCTGGCTTCCAAATAGGTTACCAGCATCGGGTTGAGAGCCCTCACGACAGCCCGATTCCGCTTGCTTAGGGGTATGCAGAGAAGTCGCGGTCGATTTTCGAGAGGCATACTGCGCGTTTCCACAATCGCCTCCTCCAATTTACTCCTCATCTGTTCTAGTTCTTGGGTGACCATTCCATCATCGCCTGAATCAACCAAAGCGGGAAGATCCTTGTAGGTTTCCACATATGGCTACTGGTCTATGACCTTAGGAGCCGCATCCCCAGCTATAGCTGGTTTATTCGATGAGGGAATAGCCTCACGCCGTAGTCGTTCGACTTCGGCATTCGAGCGTATGATGTACCGAACTCGGTCTGCCCGGTTTTGCTTTGTCACGGGAACTGACGGCTCCAGCGCAGCAAAAAATCGATGCATCCGAGCCCGATACGCTATCCCTCCGGTTTCTTCCCCTTTCGCCCTATAGTACGCCCGCCATGCGTTTATGTTCATATATTTTGTCCAACGCATGGGGCGTACTCCACCAGCGGCGGGTGCCGCTTGCCGAGTCCAAGAGGATCCTGCCGACACCAAGCCGTCTGGTGGGGATGATGGATGCGATGTGCTGCTAGGTGGTCGTGCAGCACCTCGCGCTCGACTGGCGGCCCGCATGCTGTCGCGTCCAGCGCCAGCTCCAGACGCGCCCCGGTGACCCCCAGGCAGCGGCCCTATGCGTGTTCTATTTTTATCCATCATCCATAAAAGTGGGCGTCAATTAACGGGAGACGCCCAGACCCGGCGCCGTTTAATTGTGTGGCCATAAGCACAAACGGGCCTTTGCACCCTCAATACTGCCGAGGCACGGCGCTCACACCTCTTGGCAAGGCGCTGACTGACTGCGCTGACGTAGCAGTTTTGTCACTTAACTGTTACGTCAGCGGGCGATGGGGCCGTCACTTCCCTACGCCTTTTATTATTATGGGGTATTTTTTTTTTTTTTTTTTTTATAGAATAGGGGGCAAACGAGCATGCGGCTCACCTGATGGATATTTTTCTCATCTGGTTGGGCTGTATAAATATATAATTGAAAATGAAAATGATAAACTTACATAAATATCAATAAAATAAAATAAATACATAAAAATTACATAAATATATAAAAACCCAGCCAGATGGAAGCCCTCGGCAGGGGAGACTAAACGGCCGAGGGTTAGGGGGAAGGGAAAGAAACCGTCAGACGATGCGGGCGGTATCAAGGAGCACCGCCTTCTGCATTTGAGCTTGGAGCGATCCGTCACGGAGTCCCAGTCGCCTCAGATGACCCGAGAGGCTGACTGGGATTAACCCCAATCGTAGAAACGACCACAGGAATAATTTCGGCCGGCATACCACCCCACATGTCGGTCACCTCGTGAGCCAGGTCCATATATTTTGTCAACTTATCTGTTTCGGCTTTCACGAGGTTCTCGTCATAAGGAATGGTAATGTCGACCAAAATTATCCTTGACTGTGCCCGGTCTATCAGCACAATATCAGGTTTATTCGCAAGAATAGTCCTGTCTGTGATGATGGCCAGGTCCCAGTAGAGCCTGGCGCGGTCATTTTCGAGCACGGCTTCCGGCAAGTAATTATAATATGGCAGTAATTATAATTGACCGTATTTCAGAGCGAGCTTTCAGAGGTGTAGAATCCTGGCTACTAGGTTGTGTCTGTGCAAATACTCAGAGTTAGAAAGCGCCGAACAACCGGCGATGACATGCCTAAGTGACTCATCGGAATGGCGATAAGCTCGACAGATGTCGATTGTCGACGGCGGCATCTTTTAGGATGTATTTCCGATAATTGTTGGTCTTAATTACCTGATCCTGTATCGCACAGACAAAACCCTCGGTTTCCCCAAAGAGGTCACCGAAACGTAGCCAGTGGAGGGAGGTGACTGTGTCTATGCAAGGCTCATGTAGAGCCTTGTAGAACCTCCCGTGGAGCTCCTTCTCCTTCCATACGGTCTCCCCGTCAGAAATGCTCTGTACTGCTGGGTCTTGCCATTGCTCGTTGGCTAAGGATAGAGGGGTAAGTCCTTTATCACAAAAAATAACGTCCCTATAGAATGGATCATCCGCTCTCGTCAGAAAGTTATTACGAAGGCTGCACACTTCGCGATTATGCATGGTAAGCGCGCTTAAAAAGCCGCGTCCACCATGCTTCCGCGGCAAGTACAGCCTCATTACTGACGACCTCGGATGATGCATCCTGTGGTACGTCATAATAGTGCGGATTTTTCTATCCAGAGCGTTCAGTTCGGTCTTCGGTCGGTATACATGAGAACAGGCATGATCCACCCGTTATATGCATGTGACTTATTAACGCCCGACAAAAGACTGATAAGCACTTTTGTCAAGCGTGCATAAAACACACCGCAAACTGACTGTTTCATGTCCGTCTCATCGATACTTATATTCTGTGACATACCCTGGTATCGGTATGTTTCTGCCTCGGATAGGGTCTTTATGTTGATGGGCATAGATAAGTCTATGCCCTCAGAGTTAGCAACCCTTCCCCTTTCGACATGGAGGACCGCACACCTATCCGTCCCCAGCTCCATTCTAATAGAATTGCTAAAATCACAAGTGATGTTTAGCAATTCCATAAGATGAGAGCGACTGGAGGCGAATAACTTGAGATCATCCAAATAGAAAAGGTGGGTCACTTTTATACCTCCTCTCCGAAGCTGAAATCCCGGAACCCTCCAGTAAGGTACTAAGAGGGTTCAGAGGCAGAACCAGATTGGACTCAAACAATCGCCCTGGAAGATACCCCGTCTTATCCTTATGTGGTTCTCCGCAGCCATCATCCGCTCGCCTAGATGACAAAGGATCGTACGCCACTGCCCCATACACTGCCCGTGGAAGTCTCGAGCTGTACAGTCAACCTTATACAGCTCGAGGACCCTCTTAAGCCATGTATGAGGCACCGAGTCGAATGCCTTTTTGTAGTCTATCCAGGCGGCAGAGAGGTTCCGACGGTTGCGTTTAAACACCTTGCCAATGACTGCGTCAATGAGGAGTGGTTCCTTGGTTCCACGACCACCGCCCCGACATCCATTTTGAGTGCGCAACATCACCTGATTTGAGTTCAGGTCACGAGTTGTTCTCGCGCTCAAAATGGATGTTAGTGTCTTGTGTATGGTAGGTAGACACGTTATGGGGCGGTATTTGCTCGGGTCTATGGAATCCCGGTCTTTAGGAAACAAATGAGTGATCCCAGTAGTGAAGAGGCTCGGGAGCGACTTGGTCGAGAGCCTCTTGAAACTTTCGGCCGAGCACAGCGTAACACACCACGAATCCCTTCAGCCAGTAGTGATGCAGCCCGTCGAGCCCCGGACTTTTCCAGTTCGAGGCCCTATGAACCGCCTCAGCTACGTCATCCGGCGTTATGATTATTATTATTATTATTATGGCTCATTTCAGTGTGAATAATGATAACATCATTTTCCAAATCTCAGCCCAGTGCTGCAAATGCATTCACCATTTATCAGTATAGTGCTGATGATTGGTTCAAAGCTATGCCGATAATTGGTTTTGCTAAGTTATTTCCCTTTATTTTTTCTAATATGAAACCGAAGTAAACCAGTACTTATAGAAAAAAAAATAAGAATCCTTTGAAAGAAAAAAGAAAGCAATATAGCTCAGAAAATTTAAAAATGCTTTGGAAGTTACGAAGGAAATGTCCAAAAAACTAGCTTCTAGAATATTCAACGTACCGAGGGGACCCATACAATCTCGGCTTCGAAAGGGAACTTGCAAAAATCTTCCAGGTCCCAATCCTATATTGTCTCAAGATAAAGAAGACGCCCTAGTAAAGTGGATAGAAGAATAGCGTAGCAAATTTCATAAAAAAGTCGGGTCCTAAAAATCCCTTTTAAAATGGCATACCAGGTAAAAAGTGGTATGAGCTATTTATGCGTCGACATCCAGAACTGAGTGAAAGAACACCTGGAACCGTAACATCTGCTAGTGCCCTTATTTCAGAACAGGATATCAAAGGCTGGTTTTCAAGAATAGAAAGATACTTCAAAGGAACGGTTTTTATGTAATTCTGTCCGAACCAAGTCGAGTTTTTAACGGTGATGAATCTAATTTCCAGCTATGCCCAAAAAGTGGCAAAGTTATTGCTTTCAGAGGTGAAAAAGATGTCTATGAAGTGGATCATGCGGCTACAAAATCAGCTCTGACATTTACCTTTGGAGCTAATGGAGACATCACGCCTCCTCTCGTGATCTGTTCAAACAAAAGACTTCCAAAAGACATAACATTGACAGTTCCTCGTGAATAGGCTTAAGCGATTCAGGTTGGATGAGAGCTGAACTTTTTCATGACAACATTAAAACGTTTTCCATCCTTATCTTCTGCAAACACAAAGAAAATTCCCTGTTATTTTGTTTGTGGATGGTCACAAAACTCATCGTAGTCTTGACATCAGTGAGCTATCAAAAAATATCACTTATTGCTTTATTTTTAGACATGAACAAAGCTTTTGACTTTGTCCCACATAAAAGATTACTGGATAAACTATATAGATATGGTATTAGAGGTAACGCTTATGACTGGTTGGAAAGTTATCTGTATAATAGACAGCAATGTATTGAGAGAGCAACAATCGTTGAATCAAGACAACAGGTTAACGCGATATTTTGACCGGAAGGTACACCTCAAAATATCGCGTTGACCCATGGAGCATATTGTACGGCTATCAAAATTTATAATAAGCTTCATCCAAGTTTCAAGGCTCTGCCATTACCATTGTTTAAAAGAAATTTACATTCCTCGCTTTTGACTAGGTGCTTTTATTTAGTCCAGGAATATTTAGATGACAGAGAGATTTTTGAATTTTAATTGTGTTTGTAGCTTTCTGTGTTTACTTTATTAATGACTTGAATAATTTGACATAAAATATTATACAATTTATAAATGTTATGTAATGTTCTGTCTATAATTCACGTTTACCATTGGTTTTATATTTAGTCCATCAACTTATTTTTAACTCTAAGTAGATTAAAATTTAACTACTTTTAAATTTGAGTGACTGTTATAAGTCAAACATAAGGAGATATCACTATATTAAGATCTTTGTACTACCACGTTTAAAGCAAATAAACATTTCTTATTTATACAAAAGTCTCAGTATTGTGCTTATAGCGCTGTACCCAAATACCATAAGATTGTTGCAACCAGCAGATGTCGCAGCTTTTAGACCCCTCAAGTTGGCATGGAAAGCTAGTGTGTTGCAATGGAGAAAAGATTACCCGTTAGAGGCACTTACAAAAAACAATTTTGTGCCAGTACTAAAAAACGCATTAGAAAATGGAATAAAACCATCCACTGTAATAAACGGCTTTAGAACAACAGGGTTATGTCCTTGGAATGCTGATGCTGTCAATTATAAAAAATGCTTGGGAAAAGGTTTATAAGATAAAATAAACACAAATACAGCGTCGCATTCACAATTTAATAACTCGGGGAATGTCATGACTAAAAATATTTTCCATGAATTGATTGGAGAACAAAAAATGCTTACATTACATTGTAATGTAAGCATTTTTTTTTGTAATGATTACAAAATATGTCTCTAGACAATCTTTCAGATAGTGACAAAATCTTAAAACAAATCTGCAACTTTTTCAATAATAACCTGAATGAAAATGTGACTTCAACGGTTCAAAAGGCTTCAAAAGACAATATTCCATCTGAGTATGTTAACATCAATAGCTTACCAATATTATTACTAGATGATAAAACACCAAACGATGATGAATTCAATCCGACTTTTGTTAATCCTGAAAATGAAGTCCAAAACTGTATAGATGATAATATGTTTTGTATTGAACTAGAAGTAAAAAGTAATCTAGAAGAGAGTAAAATATATTAAACGGTGGTAGAGCCACGCAGCAGTTTTTGCTGTTGCATGTACCTCACAGAATACCGGCGTGAAGTAGAAGCTCTGCTTCTGCGTTTCGTCTGGTGAGTGCAGGTGGCCGGAGGCCCAATTCCCCCCCCCCCCCCCCCCCCCCAATCAACATGGTAGCGGAATTACACTATGAAATACCCCAGGAGGGTACCAGTACCCCTGGAGAATCCCTCGCTGAGCATCCACGACCATGTTATTCCGATCCTAAGCGTGGGTGCTCAGGCTGCCCCGCGTATTCTGGGGGGGGGGGGGGGCAAAATTCCGCTCAAAAGCATTACTGCTAGGGGCAAACTGAGCAAGAACACCAAGGCGACCCCTGCCACGCTATCCTTGAATTTCTGCAACATCAGGGGACTTCACTCTAACCTAAACGCCGTCCACTACCATCTCGAGACGGCGAAGCCGGCCTTGCTCTTTCTGACCGAGACGCAGGTTTCCTCTCCGGCTGATATTTCGTATCTCTCCTACCCGGGGTACAAATTGGAGCATTCCTTTGTGCCTCAGGCTGGAATTTGCGTGTATGTCAGAGAGGACATCTGTTCTCGACGCCTCGGCAGTCTTGAAGGTTCGGACCTGTCCATCCTTTGGTTACGCGTAGACAGCGACGACCATCCGCGCGTCTACGGGTGCCTCTATAGGTCCCATAGCGGTAATGCCGAAACAGACCGACTCATCGACCACGTCCAAATGGCTACAGATTCCTTGCTACAACAAGTCCCATCCGCAGAGATCGTGATCCTTGGCGATTTTAACGCCCACCATGCCGAATGGCTCAGTTCACGTCTAACCGATATGACTTTGCCTTGGCATATGGTCTGACACAACTGGTTACTTCGCCTACGCGGATTCCAGATGTGGAGGATCATACACCTTCCCTGTTGGACCTTCTGCTGACCTCTCATCCGGACGGATATCAGGTTTCCGTCGATGCCCCTCTCGGCTCTTCGGACCATTGTCTGATCCGGAGTGTGGTGCCACTCACGCTCCCTTCGCGGTTGCGTTCTGCAGGTTGCCGCCGTGTTTGGCATTACAGGTCGGTGGATTGGGACGGAATGCGGTCTTTCTTTGCATCCTACCCATGGGGGCAGGTTTGCTTCTCGCCGGACGATCCCAGCGCTGTTGCTGACTCTGTCACTGATGTGGTGCTACAGGGAATGGAACTATTTATTCCATCATCTGTGGTACCCATCGGAGGCAGATCTCAGCCTTGGTTTGGTCGCTCCTGTAAGACTGCTTTACGCAGTAAGCAGGAGTGTTATCAAGCCTGGGCTGCGGCTTCGGCGACTCGGGATGTAAACACCAGCACACTTAAAAAGAAGTATAACTTTGCCTCCAGGACCTTCAAAAGAGTTATTGCCTGGGCAAAGTCAGAGCACATAGGCAGAATTGGCGAGAAACTAGTTCGCCTTCCTTCGGGAACCCGTGCATTCTGGTCTCTCGCCAAGGCTGTCCAAGGGAATTTCTGTAAGCCATTACTACCATCTCTGCACAGGGAGGATGACTCACTGGCCCATGACGCAAAAGACAAAGCCGACCTTTTAGGCTCCCTTTTTGCGTCCAACTCGACTCTTGATGACGCGGGAAAACACCGCCGACCATCTCGCGGTGTGAGTGCTCCATGCCGGATGTGCTGTTCTTACAGTGCTCGGTTCGCAAAGCACTGCTCTCCCTGGACATCCAGAAGTCGAGTGGGCCTGACGGAATCCCCCCAATTGTGCTGAGGACGTGTGCTCCGGAGTTGGCACCGGTCCTAACGCGTCTTTTCCGGTACTCCTACTCCCAAGGCGTAGTCCCGAATTCATGGAAGACAGCTTTTGTCCACCCGATCCCTAAAAAAGGCGACCGCTCAGACCCATCCAACTATAGGCCTATCGCGATCACCTCCTTGTTCTCCAAAATAAGGGAATCCATTATTAACTGCCAGCTCATCCGGTACCTTGAGGATCACCAGCTGATTAGTGACCGCCAATACGGTTTTCGTCGGCGTCGATCAGCTGGTGATCTTCTGGTCTACCTGACCCATAGATAGGCGGAGGCAGTAGAGTCCAAGGGGGAGGCGTTGGCCGTTAGTCTGGACATTGCGAAGGCCTTCGATCGGGTTTGGCACAAAGCGCTTCTTTCGAAGCTCCCTTCCTATGGGCTTCCCGAGAAATTGTGCAATTGGATCACCAGCTTCCTTGCAGATCGGAGCATCAAGGTCGTTGTAGACGGTGCATGCTCTGACTACAAGCCTATTAACGCTGGTGTTCCACAAGGCTGTGTGCTATCACCAACGCTGTTTCTTCTGCATATCAATGATATGTTGCTAACTGGTAACATTCATTGCTATGCGGATGACAGCACTGGTGATGCTCTATACTCCGGCCGTGCCAATATTTCTCGGGAAAACGTCGCTGAGTACCGGAACAAACTTTTGTCTGAAGTCGAGTCTTTGCTGAGCAAAGTCTCGGATTGGGGGCGACTAAATCTAGTCCAGTTTAATCCTCAGAAGACACAAGTTTGCGCGTTTACCGCTAAAAAGAACCCCTTTGTCGTATCTCCTCAATTTCAAGGCACTCCCCTTCTTGCCTCAGCCAGTATCGGTATCCTCGGAGTCGACATATCGAGTGACGTGCAGTTTCGTGGTCACTTGGAAGGGAAGGCCAAATTGGCCTCTAAAAAGCTTGGCGTGCTCAGCAGGGCGGGACAGTATTTCATGCCGGCACACCGCCTGCAACTTTACAAGGCGCAAGTTCGGCCTCACATGGAATACTGTTCCCATCTCTGGGCAGGGGCTCCCCAGTCCCAGCTCCTTCCACTTAACCGCATCCAACGCAGAGCGGCTCGAATTGTCGACGACCGAGCCCTTTCCGATCGGCTCGATTCATTGGCACTGCGAAGAGATGTTGCATCCCTTTGCATTTTCTTTCGCATCTACCATGGGGAGTGCTCTGAGGAATTGTTCGGATTAATCCCAGCCGCCAAATTTCACGAACGCACATCGCGGCAGAACTCCCGATACCATCCACACCATCTGGATGATTGGCGGTCCACCACTGTGCGATTTAGAAGATGTTTTCTTCCTCGCACGACCTACTTGTGGAATCGATTACCATCAGCGATTTTTCCGGACCGATACGACTTAGGGACCTTCAAGAAAAGAGCGTACTCCTTTTTAAAAGGCCGGCAACGCATCTGCGATTCCCCTGGTGCTGCAGTTGTTCATGGGCGGCGGTAGTCACTTACCATCAGGTGAGCCGCATGCTCGTTTGCCCCTTTCCTATAAAAAAAAAATATCCAAATAAGCAGTACACGACTCCAATCAAAATACGGGATATCTTGGTTAAACAGGAAACCCTACAAAAAAGGCGTACAAACTGTCGAAAGAGTCTCTTTTGTACTAACCTCAGACGAGTGGCGGAAAAGGGAACAAGAGAAACACGACGCATGAAAGGTGAATGAAAAACCAATAGAAACACGTAAAAAAGTAAGGCTGAAGAAACAAGAACAAAAAAAATATATACCAAAAGTCAATAATGGAAACACTAGTTACAAACGGAAAAGCAAAAATAATTCAAAGGCAGTGACTTTAAAAGATAAAAACATGACATCGGTACAAACAAATGATGAAATTAGTACTCTGCTTTTGCCGTGCATCGATCATGTCGACGATGATTCTCAAGTCCAAGAACCTGCTTTTTTAGTGCCCCACGTAGTTGAAATTCATAATGAACTAGCTACAACACGCATGTCTGAAAATAATAAAACAAATCGCATTATGAAAAAACTCCGACTAAAAGTAATAACGAGAGATTCTCAGTAGAAGAAACTAAAGTGAGCATATATAAACAGACAAGTACTGAAAAAGAAAAATCACAAATTCAATCAAAGAAAAGGAAAATTAAAAAGAAATCTCGCCAACCACCAACCAAATTCTGCTAAAATGACACAAAAAAATAACAAAGACCATGAAGTATTTGACAAAATTACTAAAATACAAAAAAAAAAACTACACCATCAAGGAACTGGAAGACATACTGAATGAAGACGAAAATGGCAATGGATAATTGAGGATGTATCTTATAATTTCTTTATTTTGTAATTAAATACTAAGCTTAAGTACCTTGATAAGGATATAAATAGATAATTGAAGTTCCTGTTGGTACGCCATCAACTAGATTTTAAGTTTCTAAGAAGACTCGCAATATTGATCTCTGTATTCTTTAAGTTAATAATCTTTATTTTTTTTTAATTTAAGTACCTACCTAAATGCCAGTGTCAAAGAGATATTAAGTAGAGACAACGAACATTTTGACAAACAGATTAAAATTATTACGATATGTATAAACACCTAATAATAAAAATAGTTAAATCTCTTTTTTACAGAATCTTTTATTTTCAATCCCTTTTATAATTGGTGCTGATAATTGGGCTGGTAAGTGTCCACTAATTGGTGATGATAGTGCTCATAAATGGGAGTAGATTCATTTTTCAAAAATATAGTTTTATAGCCGAATGTCTATAATTAATATGAAAGTCTCTTTTAAACAACGTTTGTTATTATATTTGAAATCTTAATAATACAATAAAAATGTGTACAGCTTTGTATTAAATGAAATATTTTGAATTGAAGTTAAAATACCTGTTAAAGTGCTAATAATTGGGTTCGTCACCCTATAACAGTTACGAAATATTATACCTTTATATATTCCGGCTTGAGATGTTCGTCTGCCATACAGTCTACACTGTGGTACTTAATTTCGGACTCGATGCCCAACGCTGCGATCGTCATCGTGACGGTAGAGCACGGTGGTGACCCCATCATGTAGTAGAAGTTGATCGTCATGGCTACTGTTTTGAATAAGATTTTTTTTTAAATATTAAAGATAGGTAAAAAAAAAAAGAAACAGTCTGCAAAATGTTCTGCTGGATGCTATCTCCTCCGTACCGGAGGGGAGTTTATACGTGGTAGAGCCATGTTGCAGCTATATTAGTAGTATAGTTGTAGCACGAATAGGTCGGCTCGACCGGGGAAGGACCACGCTCTCACAGAATACCAGCGTAAAATAGCAGCTTAACACTGCTGTGTTTCGTATGGTGAGTGTAAAGAACCGTAGACCCATTTTACTGGAAAAGAGGCATTCCATATTAGACCTCACGGGTGACAACGAATCTGCATTTTGATTCGCAAACGAGGATATGTGTAGATGTCTATGGGCCACAGTAACCACTTACCATCAGGTGGACTGTGTGCTCGTTTGTCACCCTATCAAAAAAAAGAACACTAAGCGAAAGGCGGTAGAGGGGTAAGGTAAGGTAAGGTAAGGTGAGAGGCGCTTAGCGTAGTTCGAGTAGTTTCGGATCGGCCTACACAGCTAAGTTTAAGTTAGTTTGACTTAGTTTGGCTATTTTACCTAGCGTAGACGGCATAGTTTGCGGTGGACGCACATGTATGGAAAACTGACTCAGCTATGCGGGCTAAGATAAACTAAGTTAGTTTAGTTTGCGGTGGACGTTCGGCTTTAATGTGGCGTTATTTAAATATAAGATAATCAAAAACCATTTTTTGTCAATTGTTCGTGTTTTTCAAAATAAAACTTTCAAGTTTTAGCCCTCCTGGAATTGCTCTCTCTATCTGTTCGTCAGAATCGGTTCAACCTCTCCGACAGACAATTAAAAAAAAATGGTTATATTTACTTGTCTTAGTAGCGTTCAAATAACCCTCTGAGCTAATAGACGTCAGTTATATCATTTTACAGATATTTTTTTATTAAACTTGAAGTTTCTGTCTGTGATATTTAACATTGAAATTTAATTGTGATAATTTAAAATTAAAAATTTTATACAGCCGACTTCAATATAAGTTATTAAGAATAACTCAAATAACTCAAAAACTATTGGTCTGACCTTGGTCAAATTCATAAGGGACCACACGAGAAGTATCAGCTTTCATATAAAAAAAGAATCATCGAAATCGGTCTACCGAGTAAAAAGTTATGAGGTAACACACATAAAAAAAAACATACGCGTCGAATTGAGTACCGTCTCCTTTTTGGAAGTCGGCAGAAAATTAGTATGATTGAGTCGAACTAATACTCACCGAAATATTGATGACAGATAAATGATTCGCGGGAAAACCAAAATTAAAACTGAATTTTATTGTTTAACACCAAAGACTTTTTACCAAAATTAAACGCCTAATCAATATGACTTGCGAAAAACCCTTATCTGGGATTTATTGTAAGATAATAAAAACACAGTTTTGAATACATGTTATAAACGTAATCATGTCCAAATAGAATTTCATTCCCATATTAAAGCATATTACTGAAATAACAACATAATGTTAAAAAAAAATATTTAAATTAATTAAAAAAATTGCTGCACATAGTGATTTCTTATAATATTTACATGAATACAACACATTGAAAAAAAAAAGAAATTTACGGATTTTATCTTAACTTTAAACTAAAATATTTTTGTATACGTAATATTTGTTTTATTCAAATTACAATTTAATGTCAGACTCGCATAAAGTTTATTAACTCGTTGATTTCTTATATAAGGTTATTTTGCAATAACCGGCCAAATTTGCAGAGAAGGTTCAGAATAAGCAATATAAGCAAATGTTAAAGTAAAATTAATTAAAAAAAATCTCAAACATTCTGTTCTTTTTAAATTCAAAATGCGTGGTAATGCATTATTTTAACTGATTTAATGCACACGCACATTTGTAAGGATCGATGGATAGGCAAAAACGTTGTTGCCCATAAATCACATTTCATTTGTAATAATCTACTTATATAAATAAAATGATAGAGGTTTGCAGTTTTATATACGATCTTTTTGGTTTTTGTTTCCTTCGCACATACGAAACTTTTGAACACAAAATCTTGGGAAATTCAACGCCTCCTAAACAGAAGCGTGTCTCTTCACTGTAAAAAGGAGCCAGCTCACCTTGGTTCCTTCTTTCCGAAATATATCACTGGAATATACCGACCGCCTTCAGTTGTTACGAGGGCGGCACTGAAAATTTCGGGAATCAAGGAAGTGACACAACATTACTATTTAAAAATGTATTTATTGCTTTTCGAAGTATTATCCGCGAAATTTGACACATTTTTCCATACGATGGAACCAATCATTGAAGCAACCATTCCATTCGGAAGTTGGGGTCTCCAAAATGGCCGTTTTGTAGGCGTCCACAGCTTCTTCAGGTGATGAAAATCTCTGTCCACGCTATTTATTCTTTATTTTAGGGAAAGTATAGAAATCATTAGGGCTTAGGTCGGGGCTGTACGGCGGATGGTCTAATAATTCTATTTTTTCTTGCTCTAAAAACTCTTTTGTTCTGTGTGCAGTGTGAGAACTCGCATTGGCGTGATGGAGGATGATGCGGCGGTTGCAGTTCTCTTTACGGAGTTCAGAAACGACCTGTGGCAAACAAATGCTAGCATACCATTCTGTATTAACCGTTTTTTGTCCCTCAAGAGGAATAGTCGTAACATGGCCGGTTTTGGAGACAAACGTGGCCACCATTTTTTTTGCAACACTC
Source organism: Parnassius mnemosyne (assembly GCA_963668995.1). Lineage (NCBI taxonomy): Eukaryota > Metazoa > Arthropoda > Insecta > Lepidoptera > Papilionidae > Parnassius > Parnassius mnemosyne. Next base: position 49,952,302 of record CAVLGL010000002.1, read on the forward strand.
CGTGAACGAACAATTTTTGTTGGCTTTAACTCATTTTCGAACACCCATACTCGTGACTAGTTTTTTTTCGGGTTCGTACGCGTATATCCAGGATTCGTCACCTGATACGATGTTGTATACAGCATTTGAGGATCCTGCGTGGAATCTTTCGAGAGTTCTGACGCACCAAGTAACGCGAGCCGCTTTTTACTCTTCACAGAGCGAATGCGGTATCCACCGGGAAAACAACTTTTTTACACCTAATTGTTGACTGCAGTTTTTGGATGACCTTGACGGGGATCATCACTGAGCTTGACACGTCCACGTTGAAATTCAGCAAACCAGCGATAAATTGTGGTTTTGGATGGGGCTTCATCACCAAATGCAGAAATCATCCGGTCAACACACTGTTTTTGTGTTAAACGGTTAAACCACTTCGAAAGTCGTAATAAATCACCGCTCTTGAATTTTCTCGAGTCAATTCCATTTTCTCAACGACTAAACAAGTTTGACAAAACCTTGTGACAAGACCGAGAATCTTTTTTTAAATAAATAAATGGTATTCGATTTTTAAAACCAAGGAATTTTCAATTAAAAAGATTTTAATATGACAGAAACAGTGGAAATATTCCATTCCCGATACTTTTAGTGCAGCCTAGGTATTGTTAGTGTTTGAGATATCCTCAAATCTGAACCTCATTGAGTCCAAGGCCAAAACGGCGATACTTCACGCCGAGACAGCTGCTTATTTTATATACCTAAAGCGCAAGTCCAGTCGTGCATGGAGTATTGCTGCCATATATGGTCTGGTGATGCAAAATGCCACCTAGCAGCTTTGGACTCAATGGAAAGATATGCTAAAAGGCTTATTAATGACCCGAATTTGGTTAAAACCAATCTTACCAGCCTCGAACACAGACGCAAAGTAGCCAGCCTTACACGGTTTTCTACAGGAAGCATTTCGGACAGTGTGCGCAGGAATTGCATAATTTAATTCCTCCCTCTCCCTTCCACCATCAGACAACCAGACGTTTGGCCAGTCTCCAACCTTTCGTTGTTGACTTACCATGCATTCGAACCAAACGGTTCGCTACGTCATTCATCATGCGTACAGCAAAGGAGTGGAATAAGTTGCCAGCATCTGTCTTTCCATCCGATTACAGTGTGGGTGTCTTCAAGGCAAAAGTGAATAAGGCTTTTGTTAAGTCAGTGCGCTTCACCATCCTAGGCTACATCACCACTTACCATCAGATGGGGTTGTAGATAAGCGCTGGCTTAGTGGAATATAAAAAAATCCTTCATGGGGCAAAATATTCAGGATCTTTTTACGTGGTAGAGCCAAGCTGCAGCTATATTAATAGTAGGTATAGTTGTAGCAAGAATGGGTCGGCTCGGCCGGGGAAGGACCACGCTCTCACAGAATACCAGCGTAAAATAGCAGCTTAACACTGATGTGTTTCGTATGGTGAGTGTAGAGAACCGGACACCCTTTTTACTAGAAACGAGGCATTCCATTTTAGTCCTCAGGGGTGACAACGCATCTGCATTTTAATACGCAAACGAAGATAGATGTAGATGTCTATGGGCCACAGCAACCACTTACCGTCAGTTGGACTGTGTGCTCGTTTGTCACCCTAATTCTATAAAAAAAATAAGAAAGTTTAAAATTTTATTTAACTGTTCAATAAAGGTTGTAATACTGCTAAACAGTACATAATCGATAAATTACACCAAACTGGCAATAAAGAGCATCGCCCAGACCTAGAGTACTGCAATTACCAAATCCTGTGCCAACCGTGGCATTAAAAGATTATTTTAGAAACCTTAAACCATTGAATTGAATTCACGACCTATAGTTACATATATTCAGATATTTATATGATTATATAGAATAAGGGTGACAAATGAGCACACAGTTCACCAGATCGTAAGTGGATGCTGTAACCCATAGAAATCTACATCTATCCTCGATTAAGAACTAACTGCAGTTGTCACCACTGAATACTAAGATGGAATAGGTACTTCGTTTCCAGTAAAAAGGTCTCTAGTTCTCTGCGTTCACCGTACAAAACACGGCATCATTAAGTTGCTATTTTACGCTGGTATTCTGTAAGAGCGTGGTCCTTACCCGGTTGAGTCGACCCCTTCTTGTTACAAATATATGGCTTCATATAAACATAATATAAAATTAAAAATTTTGTACCACTGACTTCGATGTAAATTATTAAGTACAACTCAAATACTATTGGTCATACCTTAATCAAATTTATATGGGACCACATGTGAAGCACCCGCTATCAAATAAAAAAATAATTATCAAAATCGGCTCACCCAGTAAAAAGTTATGAGGTAGGTAACACACAGAAAAAAAACATACAGTCGAATTGAGTACAGTCTCCTTTTTGAAGTCGGTAGAAAAAAAGGTAATATGGTAATAATTAGTATTTTGTACAAATGTTGACAGCAGATGGTTTCCAACCTAGATAGCATGATTCAATAGGAAGAATGAAGGTAAGCAGTATGCTATTATCAGTGTTATAAAAATAAAGAGTTATTTTGCAATAACAGGCAAAATTTGCAGAGAACGTTCAGAATAAGTAATACTCGTATTCATCATCATCATTACAGCCCTTCACAAGTCTACTGCTGAACATAGGCCTCCCCCAAAGAATGCCACAAAGCACGGTCCTGAGCCACCTGTATCCATCGACTTCCTGCATGTCTTACCAGGTTGTCACTCCATCTCGTGGGGGGACACCCTACACTTTGTCTACCGGTACGAGGCTGCCACTCGAGAACCTTTCTTCTCCATCGGTTGTCGGTTCTTCGAGCTATATGGCCGGCCCACTGCCACTTCAGCTTACTAATCCGTTGGGCTATGTCGGTTACTCTGGTTCTACTGCAGATATCCTCATTCCTAAGTTTATCACGCAGAGAAACTCCGAGCATAGCCCTCTCCATAGCTCGCTGAGCGACCTTGAGCTTCCTCATACGGCCAGCAGTGAAGGACCACGTCTCAGTTCCGTAAGTCATCACTGGCAACACGCACTGGTTGTACAATTTCGTTTTAAGGTTTTGAGGTATGTCTGACGAGAAGATGTGTCGTAGCTTCCCGAACACTGCCCAGCCGAGTTGAATCCGTCGATTGACCTCTCGGTCGAAGTTGGACTTACCTAGTCGGACTATTTGTCCCAGGTAAACATACTCGTTAACAACTTCGAGCTTAGTGCTCTCTACAATTACCGGCATAGGTGTGACATGGATATTAAACATAATCTTTGTTTTGTCCATGTTCATCTTAAGACCTATACGTTGGGAGACACTATTGAGGTCATTGAGCATAGTGCTTAGGTCCTCCATCGATTCTGCCATAAGGACTATATCGTCGGCAAATCGAAGGTGAGTGATGTACTCGCCATTGATGTTAAAACCGTATCCTTTCCAGTCCAGAACCTTGAAAACGTCTTCCAATGCAGCGGTGAAGAGTTTCGGGGATATAACGTCACCCTGTCTTACACCTCTCTGCAGTTGGATAGGTTTCGTACTCTGGTTCTGTACTCGGATAGCCGTCGTAGCTCTACTGTACAAGCACTTCAACACTTCGATATACCGACAGTCAACTTGGCACCGCTGAAGGGACTGCAGCACCGCCCAAATTTCGACGGAATCAAAGGCTTTCTCATAGTCTACATACGCCAGGCAAAGTGGCAAATTGTACTCCTCGGACTTCTGTACAACTTGCCGAAGGATATGTATGTGGTCTATGGTGCTAAAGCCCTTTCGGAAACCGGCTTGTTCGGGAGGCTGGAAGTCGTCAAGTCTGCGTAGTAATGCTATTGATAATATAGCGCCAATTGTATTCTAGGTGAAATGGGCGCCAAAAGCAGATTTTTGACGCTTTATGGTTTTTTTCTTTTCTTAAAAAACGTTACCTCCACACTAGGATTTTCTCCTGCATCGCGGGAACAGTTTACATACATCAAACATCCAGACCCAGAACAATTGTTTGTAGGCCGTACAAATACGTACTATTACATAGTGGAAATAGTCGGCACCTTTCTTAACTTAAGTTAAGTACTCGTAGATAATCAATGATAAGTGATATCTGATTAACACAACTGTTATTTGTTTTTAGTTTTTCTAAATTACGGAGACAATAAAAGCGGTAGATACTGTTTTCAGTTTGAAATGCAATAAGGATAGCTGTTTTAAATGAGATTTCGATCTTTTGTATTGGGTAGAACTGAGATGACTTTATAAGCCTATTAGCATTTCTACTTGTCTTTCTAGTGGTTCTCCAGACCAACTTTCGATCACGGCGGCCACTTTTTTACGTGCAGCCATATTAGTTGTAGCAAAAACGGGCCAGCTCGACCGGGGTAGGACCACGCTCTCACAGAATACCAGCGTAAAATAGCAGCTTAACGCTGCTGTGTTTCGTATGGTGAGTGTAAAGAACCGGACACCCTTCTTACTAGAAACGAGGCGTTCCATTTTAGTCCTCAGGGGTGACAACGCATTTGCATTTTGATGCTTAATCGAGGATAAATGTAGATTTCTATGGGTAACAGCATCCACTTACAATCAGATGGATTGTGTGCTCGTTTGTCACCCTAATTGTATTAAAAAGTCACAAGTGCACTGTCTATACTCTCGCTCACGTAGTGCGCAGTACAAATGACTTTATGTGCTTACCAGGGCACGGCTGTGAAACACAACTTCCTGACTCTGCGCTTCTGCTGAGAATTTACTGAGACTCAGGCTTCGAACTCGGGACCACATAATCAATCACGACGATCAAGATTACCCTTTTTACTTGTGGCCTTCGGGGTGACAATTCATGGAAATACTCATCAACAGGTAACGAAATCATCACGTCACCGAATCTAATGTGTAGTCGTATCTAATCTTTACGTGGTAGAGCATGGTTGAGCCTTGTAGATGTTTGCTGTAGATCGAATAGATCAGCCTCGACCGGGGAAGGGACTGGCGATCACAGAGTACAATCATAAAATGGAATGGCTGAACCGAGCAAACTTGGAGATATTTTTATTGAGAAATCGAAAAATTTATAAAATAAATTATCTGTGATAAATATCTTAAGTCTAAATAACGCCATTTTAATAGATCGTACTCAGACGAAACCGGGGTGGGTCGCTAATAAATAAAATAAAAATTATTTAAAAAATCGGTTAAATTATTTATTGCTATTTTTTCAGATTATATCTTTTATTTTCATTTATTTAATTTAAATTTCTTTTATTTTAAATTATTTATTGTTATTTTTCCAGATTGTCTTTAATTTTCATTTATTTAACTTAAATTTCTTTTATTTTATGGTTCATTATGTAGTTATCAAAAACGTTTCATTTCTTCGCCAGATCCTCGAAGAAAGCCTTGAATTCTCCAACGTACTTTTCATTTGTAGTTTTGTACTTGGGCACTGTTGATTTCACGAGGTCATACCATCTGTAAAATGTGTGTATTTATTTATTTAGCATTACATTAGTTGCGTAGTTCCGTATCAGAAGTTATTGTTAGAACCTATTAAAATCGACAGCTGAAGATTAGGGCGTCCCCCATAGATTGCCTCATAAGGCGGATATTTACAATTGTTGCCACACTTGACAAGCGGGTTTTTGAAGTTATACTTCTTTTGGGGCGTTTGAGAAAGATGATGAGAGTGAATTTTTACGATGCGCGCGCACGCCGACACCTAAACACGACCATGAAGTTGTTATGCCTCCTCCACACTATTCGCCTCGTTCAATTTCGATCTACTCCACGAGTAGTGTGGAGGAGGCATTACGATGCGCGCGCACACTGTCATCTAAAAGCGACAACTTCAGTGGGTCATTGTCTCTCAAGTTTTTGTGTTTTGTTACACTAAAGAAGTATAACTTCCTACGTGCGTACATAAGTACACACACACTTTTTTATTTTTAGCCATTATTAGGAAGACTGCTGCCCATCATCACGGGATGATATGGGATATTGAATATTCTTACATCGCCACGATACACGGTATCGCGACTATAGAAAAAGCTAGTAATATATTACGGCTTTCGATATAATAGCGGTGTACCATATCGTTCACGCCAGCTGTAATATCCTCAGGCCGGCGACGGGCATCAGGTTCAAAGGTACTCACGTCTAGTACTGCGATCGTTAGTTTGATTGCCAAGCGTGAAAAACGTTTAAGCTAAATTCTCCCGACAACGTATTTGCGTATCGATACTTACAAATAAATAAAATTGAAGTGTCTTTTTGTAATGTCAAACTAACACCTTCTTACTAAATGCATATAAAAGTATGGTACTTATAAAAAATACAATTTTTAAAATGTTTGTGTGTCTGTCTGTCTGTTTGTTGCGGCTAATCCCCGAAAGGGCTGGACCTATTTTGACGGGACTTTCACTGGCAGATAGCTGATGTTATAAGTAACTTAGGATACTTTTATTTTATAAAATAACAAGGGTTCCGCGCAAACAAAAAATCCATAAATCTTACGTAGACGCGGACTACAGTTAGTAAATAAATAAATTTGAATTTTAGAGCTCCATGTCCAGCAGTAAACGTTTACGGATTGATGAAGAATGCAAAAATGGCTAAAGTAATAATGAGAATACTATGTACTTGTTACTAGTTATGCGAGTGGTAGCTAAAGCGATCGCGTACGCGAGTTTAATCACCGCAGGAATATATTGTTACAATAGAATTGTTAAGTACAATTTTAAATGCTGATTTATTACGTGGTCGATGGTTAAAGCAAATAGAATAGAATATAATGATTTTTATTCAATATAGATTACAGTACATAATACTTATTGAAAGTTATTTTTACGGTTCCGTACCTCAAAAGGTAAAAACGGAAACCTTATTATATATAGTCATTAAGCTGAAATTCATATCAAATACTCAAGTTTACTGTCCCTTGGAGCTGTGAAAAAAAAACTTCTAAACCAACGCAATCAAAAGATACAGCCGTTTATGCCGCAAATTTTCGACATTTGTAAGGGAATCAAAACCTACTGAACCGTGAACTCAGAATTTTAAAATTTGGTACGAAGCAACGTATTATAGCACAGATAAAGGAAAAATTGCGAAAAGCATAAATTTTTAGTTACATCATATAACAAAAATATTTTTAATAATTTTAAACTTATATACGTACGGATTTGTTCGGAACCCTCGGTGCGCGAGTCTGACTCGCACTTGGCTGGTTTTTTTTTTACTTTTACCACTGGTTCGCAAAAAAAACCACTGACCAAACTTTGCGAGGAAAAGCCCGTATGTGTTATAAAAACATCTTGAGGATAAGTGACGTCTGTCATACGCTTATATAATATGTAAAAACACAATGTTCACATTATGGTGGACATAAAAATAAATCATGTTATTACCAAATACGAAAAAGTTGAATTTAAAAAAATCGCGAGGTAACTTTTTCATTTATTTTCCGAAAAAAAAATTACATGAACCAAATCATATCAAGGTACCCAAAATCACCGGAGTTTTATTACATACTAGCTGTTTGCTGCGACTTCGCCCGCGTGGAATTTATTACGATTTGATTTCACGGGTTTTAATTTTTTTGCGCGGAACCTTAATTCTTTTACTAAAACAAAAATAATCTATGTTACTCCTTATAACATCAACTATCTGCCAATGAAAATCCTGTCAAAATCGGTCCAGTCGTTTAGGAGATTAGCCTGAACGAACAGACAAACAGTCAGTCAGACAGGCAGACAAAATTTAAAAAATTGTTTTTTTGTTATAAGTACCGTAAATAGTTTCGTATGCATTTAGTAAAAAGCTGATATCTTGACATTACAACAGACAGTTCAATTTTATTTATTTGTATAGATTATATACAAACCACTTTAAATTATATACTATCTCACCTGACAATGTTAGGATATTCCTTCAAGCTGATGTTGGCGGCCTCTATGACAGACACAGTAGCTACCAGGCTGAGATCGGCCAGCGTCAGTACCGAACCAGCTGCATATTTTTTATCCGCTAAGAACGTGTCGAAGAAGCCAAGCGCCTCCTGTACCTTTTTCAAACCAGACTCTTCCAGAGGTTTCCTCTCGATTTGCGGATACTAGAACGAAAATCATTTCTGTTAAAAATTTTACGTCAACTGTAAGAGAAAATTAATTAAGAACAGTTTTACCGTTACAACACTTGTATATTGTCGGTTAGTGGTAGTGATGGTCCATGGTCCAGTTAGCCTGTGGTAGTCGTAAAAATTACAAAACCCGTCCCTGTGGGCTGGGTAGACTTTGTGAGATACCACATACTTATCTAATTCTGCTGCCTTGAGTACCTATTTATATTGTGTTTCTGTCTAAAGTTTAAAGAGAGCCATGCTGCAGCTATATTATGGTTGTAGCACGAATGGGTCGGCTCGACCGATGAAGGACCACGCTCTCACAGAATACCAGCGTAAAATAGCAGCATAACGCTGCAGTGTTTCTTGTGGTGATTGTAGAAAACCGGAGATCATTTTTACTGGAAACGAGGCATTCCATCTTAGTCCTCACGGGTGACAACGCATCTGCATTTTGATTCGTAATCGAAGGTAGATGTAGATGTCTATGGGCCTCAGCAACCACTTACCATCAGGTAGAGTGTGTGCTCGTTTGTTACCCTTATCCTATAAAAAAAAGCTAGTTTACTTACAGGCTTTGCGGTATTTCCACCTTAGATGTGATTATATTGATATCAGCTTATGTTTTTATTTGCTATTAATTTTTTAATATATCCAATAGTCACTGTGCGACTGACTTAAACCTTTTGCTGTTTCGAACTTATATTTTCAATCCGACTTAACAATGACCATCCACAAAATGAATAGTTTCATGACAAACTTACATAATACTCTGTGAATCTGGCGTAAAGAGTCCCCAGGTCAAAGTCCAATCTCTGGTCGATGACGGCACGCGCTTGAACGTCTTCAGGGTAGAGGGCGCTGCCTTTGCCATACTTGTTAACTAGATATCTGGAGATCGCGCGAGACTCCCACAGAACGAAGCCGTCGTCCACGATGGTGGGTGCAGTGTGCTGTGGGTTCATCTGAAGAACAAGCAGACATTAAAATTATGTTCTTCTTCTTTCTAAACAGCTCGCAAAAGTCCACTGGCGGTGAAGGAATATCCACTAGCCCATATCGACCCGTGGGTGCCGTAAGAGGCGACCGAGGAAAACTAAAACAGGAGATGGGCAGCAGCATCTTCCTAATAACCACTCAAAATAATAACAAAAATCTGCAATTGCTAACCCAATTTATGGGGGAAACTATACTATACTACTAACCTATAGGTCTGAGAATTTTAAGTCTGGTATAAAATAGATATGGTTATACTGACATCTATCGGTAGCCATAAGAACTTTTTGGCATATTCCATAGTCGCAATTATGACATCCACAAGAGGAAATGGAAGTTATTGATAGTCTTACTCTCTCTTCAACTACTCTATTTGAATCACTATGTACAAGTTAGCAATAGTCACAATGAGGGCATCCACGACTTTTTCTGCTACCAGGGCGGCGCTACTTTACAGTGAGGTAAATTATTTGACAGATTTCATAGCGGGGAAAATAATTTCTTAAGAAAATGTAATATTTAAGGTTTTTTCTGTATTATTAGTTATATTTTATATTAATTACATTAGAAATGAATAAACCAAACTACAAATAAAATATAACTAAAAGCCGATTTTTTTAAAAAGAGTTATAAAGTGCAAAAAATTAAAAAATCAAACCTCTGACGCATTGTGTTGTGTAATAATATAATATTTTAGATAATGATAAACTATTATTTAAAACTAATTTCTCAATTAACTGACACTATGTTACAAAAAACTTTACCTCAGTCACAACTAGCGACATCTGGTGAGTGGCAGATTATTAGCCCTCATTGTAACTGTATTTAGGGTTGCCAGCCTAAAAGGTCAAGAGACGCACTTTTGAAAACATAGCAAGATTTCGAAAATAAGTGTAAACAGTGACGGTGTAAGAATATGTAGGTCTCGTAAAAACGCCAGAGGAAAATAGAAACAGGATATGGGCAGTAGCATTTGCCTAATAACAACCTAAAATTATTAAAAAAAACTGCAGTTGACAACCCGCCCGCCAAGCGTGGCAACTATGGCAAAATTCTTCTTATGAGGTAATCTGTGGAAGGGGCCTATGTTCAGCAGTGAACTTTAATAAGTTGTAATGGAATGTATGAAACTGAGTTAACACTGTCTGTCCAGTTCGCAGACACAATAGTAAAACAAGACCAATAAATTACATGTAATGCACGGGACAGGCAAAGAGTTAAATTTTGAAAATACCTTTACATATTCCGGTTTGAGATGTTCGTTAGTTGTATAGTCGACACTGGTGTACTTGATTTTGGACTCGATGCCCAGCGCTGCGATCGTCATCGAGACGATAGAGCACGGAGGCGACCCCGGCATGAAGTAGAACTCGATCGTCATGGCTGCTGTTTTGAATATTTTTATATATTAAAAACGAGTAAAAAGAAACATTCTGCATATTGATCTTTTGGCCACAGACCTCTCATATCTAAGATGGTTAAAAGGATTAGTTAGCGGACCTGATTTATATGTTATCGATATATTTAACTTTCTCAAACATAGGTCTCCTTTTCTATTTTTGAGTCCTTCTAGCCGCCAAATACATATACTACGACATAGATTAAATTATAAGGATAATTTAAAATATTGCAATAATTGCAAGCAGATCAGTTTTAAGGGGACTACAGGAGCTAAATGCAAGTTTTATATTGCCTTAAAGTTACGATCCAATGCAGTAAACTAAATCAAAAAAATATATGATATTTTATAGTACATATGCTAGTTAGATAGTGTGTTGAAAACATGATATTAATTTGATACGATAGAAAAAAATCATAAAGATACCTCTAAAAAATTTTTTAACGAGAAAAAACCAAACTAGTATACGTGCAATTATTTTGATTTTTGTCAGATTATTCTACAAGCAACATATTAACGTAATAGTGTTTTAATTTTTTAATCGGATAACATTAGAAATTGAACTAAAACCCATATCAATTTTCGTACATTTGATAAACGTCACTATTATTTTTTAAAATAAAATAACAAAAAAAATTAACGTTAGGGTTTTAAATGATTTTCTAATTATTTAAACATATAAATGTAACTTAATTATATTATTTAATTTATTAGTAACTGAAGGCAAAAATACTACTTTTTCCATTTGATGATAGATGGTGTTGTTTTGATAATTAAAACGTAGATCGTCGGCGGATTCCAAATTGTTATACAAGGGTTAAAACTAATTTTAAACTTTATTTATAAATTATAAATATGGTATTTATTTGAAAAAACACCCGTCTTTCCGCCTATTAACTAACATAATCATATATAATAAGTACAAAATTAATATCTAAACCAAGGAAAATACTTAACCATCTTTTTTTGTAGTTCCGTAATCGAATAAAAATTGCCCTGGGTTACTAACTATCTACTTATGTATACGCTTTTACAACAGAATCCCAGAACATGTTCAAAGTTTGTCAATAAACAAGTTTAAAAGTTTTATTAAAGAAAAACTGTACAAAAAGGGTTATTATAATATCAAGGAATACATGAGTGAAAATAACCCCTGGGAATAAGGTGATCGCCACCATGCTGGTTCTATGAAAATTCATTTAAAATTGTATAATCAAAATTATTGTTAAGTGAAATTATGTTTAAAAAAAAAAGTCCCGCTGGGTTTCTTGCTGGTTCTTCCCAGGACAGAGGTATTTTCCGAACCAGTGGTAAATAAAATAATGACTTTCAATAAGTATTATGTAATAATCCATATTGAATAAAAAATCATTCTATTCTATTCTATTCTATTCTTACAAAATTTTATGGAAATCGGTCCAGTAGTTTTTGCGTTAATCGTGAATACACAGACAGACAGAAATTCTAAAAACCACTAATTTGGCTTAAGTAGGTACTATTTATTTAGTCTGTTGGACTTGTTTTTTTTTCAAGAATATATTAGAATTACAGACAAGACTTTCCTACAGATTTATTATATGTGTAGATAAAATTAGTAGGCAACCCCCGCTATAAAGCACTGGAATGTCGAGAGTGAAGATGATTAAATTAAATTTTTTATATTATTATTTTTAAATTTAAATTATTACTTACCAAAAAAATAATGATACCTAAATGTTACGTTAAAGAATTTAAAACAGAACTGAATTTAATCGTGAACACCTAACCATTAAGTAGGTGGCGAAAACTGCCGCTTATCTCGGCTAGTTGATAACACGGTCTTGAATATTTTAATAAACGTAATGTTTCGTTTCGACCAGGGCGATAGAAGAATGTCAAATATGACTTTCGTCTATCGCCATGGTTACCGATAGCATGTTAATATGAGTTCATAATTATATATTATAATTTAATTATTGATTACCAACAATAATTTAAGATTCAGTTGAGAAAAATAATATTTTCTAGGTATGTCCGCACAAACCGGTACTTGAAGTCCTTCAGAAGCTCTTTAATTCCGTCCTCCATGGTGGCACTACTCCGGAGGCGTGATGCAGAGGTGCGGTGGTCTTGTCCTTCAAGAAAGGCGACAACGCTCTCTTGAAGAACTACAGACCGATTTCCCTACTGAGCCGCGTCTACGTGCTGATTTCGAGAGTCATTACGAATCGTCTCGCACGCAGACTTGACGACTTCCAGCCTCCTGAACAAGCCGATTTCCGAAAAGGCTTTAGTACCATAGACCACATACACACCCTTCGGCAAATTATACAGAAGACAGAGGAGTACAATCTGCCACTTTGCCTTGCGTATGTGGACTATGAGAAAGCCTTTGATTCCGTCGAAATTTGGGCGGTGCTGCAGTCCCTTCAGCGGTGCCAAGTTGACTGTCGGTATATCGAAGTGCTGAAGTGTTTGTACAGTAGAGCTACGATGGCTATCCGAGTACAGAATAAGAGTACGAAACCTATCCAACTGCAGAGAGGTGTAAGACAGGGTGACGTTAAATCCCCGAAACTCTTCACCGCTGCATTGGAAGACGTTTTCAAGCTGCTGGATTGGAAAGGATGCGGTATCAACATCAATGGCGAGTGCATCACTCACCTTCGATTTGCCGACGATATAGTCCTTATGGCAGAATCGCTGGAGGACCTAAGCACTATGCTCAATGACCTCAATAGTATCTCCCTACGGATAGGTCTTAAGATGAACATGGACAAAACAAAAATCATGCCGGTAGTTGTTGGGAGCACTAAGCTCGAAGTTGTTGACGAGTATGTTTACCAGGGACAAATAGTCCGACTAGGTAAGTCCAACTTCGACCGAGAGGTCAATCGACGGATTCAACTCGGCTGGGCAGCGTTCGGGAAACTACGACACATCTTATAATCATAATCATAATCATAATCATTTATTTCGTGGATCATAGGTATTACATAGATGTTAGATACATTATTATATAATCAAGTTCAACTATGTCCTACCCTCTGGGCATACGAAATACAATATTTTTGGAAATCATTTAAAGTAAATAAAATAACAAAAAATGGAACGTATACAAAACATTAGTGGGTATAGAATTTGAGAAAAGAGTTAAGTAGGTATGTTAGAAATCTAATTATGACATAAATATATTGAATAATAACTATGTTTTATTATGTACATTTTTAAATAATGACTTAACAATATTAACTTAACAATCTTCTCGTTAGACATACCTCAAAACCTTAAAACAAAATTGTACAACCAGTGCGTGTCGCCAGTAATGACTTTACGGATCTGAGACGTGGTTCTTAACTGCTGGCCGTATGAGGAAGCTCAAGGTCGCTCAGCGAGCTATGGAGAGGGCTATGCTCGGGGTTTCTCTGCGTGATAAACTTAGAAATGAGGATATCCGCAGTAGAACCAGAATAACCGACATAGCCCAACGGATTAGTAAGCTGAAGTGGCAGTGAGCAGGCTATATAGCTCGATGAACCGATAACTCGATAATGGGGAAGAATGGTTCTTGAGTGGCAGCCTCGTACCGGTAGGCGAAGTGTAGGGCGACCTCCCACGAGATGGAGTGACGACCTGGTAAGACATGCAGGAAGTCGATGGATGCAGGTGGCTCAGGACCGTGGTTTGTGGCATTCCTTGGGGGAGGCCTATGTTCAGCAGTGGACTTGTGAAAGGCTGTAATGTATGTATGTATGTATGTATGTCCGCATTGCGGACAAATGTTGCGAGTTCTTGTTTTATATGGACCAGGGATAAGGAATATATTATATAAGTACTTATGTATATTATATTTAATTAAACATCGAAGTCTTAAATAACTAAAATTATAACGTTATCTATATCTACTCCTATCCTATAAAAGAAAACTCTTACACAGATACAGAGACATACAGATGGATGCATGTGGTTCAGCATGTGCTTTGTGACATACAGTGACATACAGTTGGAGCCGGCAGGTGGCGCTGTTGTCGCGATCCAGAAATCACCCGTGCGAAGCCGGGGCGGGTCGTTAGTTATTTCTAAAATACTCAATATATGATTTATAACTATTTTGACGTGTGGTGACAGCGAAATAAAATATACTAGTACTTCATATCGTGCCGTGGGTGACGTAAGGATACTTGAAGGACTTTATGGCTTCCAATAGATGATATTATAATCATCTCCTTTACACCAGACCAGACCCAAATAATCAAGGCCCGTATTAATAAACGTTACTCAGCTCAAGTACACGCACTTGAGTACAATATTGAGGTTATGATCTTATCAATAAACATATCTCAAGATGCGTTTAGGTTTACGTTATCAGCTGAGTGCCACACTGATTAATAAACGAAACTCGACTCTCAAGTGTGTGTACTTGAGTGCAAGTCACAGAACAGTAGGTATTCCTAAGTACAGCGTTTTGAGATACTGTTTTTATGTGTTTATTAATTAGCAACGATCTTGAGATGCTGATATCGTAATGAGTGCATTGTTGAGTAACGTTTCTTAATACGGGCCTTACCAGTAACGGGCGGCAGCTTCAAAGGTGCTCACGTCCCGTCAGGCGATCGTCAATTCTACTAGCAAGCGTGACGGTTAAAATAAATTCTCAACAGGCATTACTATGTCCGTTGGAGTATCCTACTAGTGTAGGCAAGAAAGGTCGTGTTGCTGTGAGGCTGCCCTATGTTACATTGAGGTGGGTAGTGATGCTGTTGGTTAGCATACTTTAGTGTTATCATGTAATTGGATCCTGATAGTGAGCAGGGTTTGTTACCGAGTAGTGTTCTTTTATTTAAATAATTTTGAGAATAATTTCTAACATCAGAAGTGGAATAATTTCTTACAATATGATATATTTGTACTTCACAATTACGATACAAAAATGATTTAAGCATCACGTGATCATGTATCGATGCTGCGAACATGGAGTATGTTATACGTACTTGTGTAGTTCACGAATGAAGGACTATTATGAATTAATTCTTGAAACTGTACTAGAATTAACGTTTCCCTGTGTAGGTAAACAAGACTTCGTTCATTTGCTACAAAGGAAAACGTACATTTGTCCAAGCAAAATACATTTGTCCATGCAAAAGTACATTTGTCCATGCAAAAGTACATTTGTCCATGCAAAAGTACATTTGTTCATGCAATAGTACATTTGTCCACGCAAAAGTACATTTGTTCACGCAAAAGTACATTTGTCCATGCAAAAGTAGATTTTTAAAGATCAGTGTACTAATACGAGTAGTACTAGAAGTTCGAAATAGTACATTTGAGCGACTGTACTAGATCGGACCGCTCCGTACATTGTCCAAGCAAGAACAAGTCAAGAAGGGTTATTTTTGAATGAGTAGCCAAATTTTCAACTGAAGTTGAAATATATAAATAACGATCCGTTATTGCAGTTTTTAAAAGTACTAGAATAGAATAATTTTTTATTCAATATTGATTATTACATAATTCTTATTGAAAGTTATTTTTTATTTACCACTGGTTCGGAAAATACCCCAGTTCTGGGAAGAACCAGCAAGAAACCCAGCGGGACTTTTTTTTTCATACATATTTCATTTATCAACAATTTCGTTTATACAATTTTTAAATGATTTATCATAGAACCAGCATGGTGGGGATCACCTTATTCCCAGGGGTTATTTTCATTCATGTATTCCTTGATATTATAATAACCCTTTTTGTACAGTCTTTCTTAAATAAAACTTTTAAAGTTGTTTATTGACAAACTTTGAATATGTTCTGGGATTTTGTTGTAAAAGCGTATACATTGCCCCATAAATGAATTACTGATTCTGTGGAGTCTAGTAACTGGTATTACAAGCTTATGTTTGTTCTTAGTGTTTCAAATATTGTAAATAAGACTAACTAGTAAATAAGATTTTAATTTGAAATTATCCCGAATAGAATATGATTTATGGGCAACAACGTTTTTGCCTACCGATAGACCCTTACGAATGTGTGCGTGCGCAGTAAAATTAGTTGAAATAATCCATTCTGAACCTTCTCTGCAAATTTGGCACGTTATTGCAAGATAACTCTGATCAACAATAACAATAATAACTACGTTTTAGCTGCGAACGGTACAAGGTACCAGAATAATAAAAAGCACTCTATCTCTGTACTCAGGCGAACACGGTACCTGAGGCGGTGTTCGGGCGGGGAGGGAGCGTTCCAGAATAAATTGATTACTTATGTTACTTATTTTTTTCCTTTTTAAAATCGTCACCTCCACACTAGGATTTTCTCCTCTACCTTAGGAGCAGTTTACATACATAAATTTTACAAGAACAAACATCCAGACCCAGAGTGCAGGTGGCCGGAGGTCCTTTTTACTGGAACCGAGGCATTCCATCTTAGTCCTCATGGGTCACGACGCATCTGTATTTTGATTTGTAATAGAGGATAGATGTAGATGTCTATGGGCTACAGCAACCACTTACCATCAAGTGGACTGTGTGTTCCTTTGTCACCCGTATCCTTCTTCCCAGCTTCTTTTAGATATACATAAGTATATCATCCCGTGATGGTACATACCTATACCATTCCATAGGTATCGAAACAGGTGAAAATTAGAGCAAGAGATGGGCAACAGCACCTTCCTAATATCATAATCATCATCCCAGATAACAAGTCCCTTGCCGCACATATGCCTCCCCCAAGTAATGTCACAAGGCTCGGTGCTGAGCCACCTGTATCCATCGACTTTCTACATCTACCCTGTACTGGTTGTGTAAGAATATCTACTGCCCTATATCGTCCAGTGAGTTTCTTGAGAGGTGAAATTGAAAAGGACAGGAAAATCTTATGGCTGTATATATATGGGGGTATGACCAACAGTTACGTCAGATGTAAAATACCAAGACCGAGGACGTAACGCAGCAGTGTCAAAGGTACGAGAATAGAAGGAGAAAGAGTTTTTTTTTATAGTAGAGTGGGCAAACAAGTATGCGGCTCACCTGACGGTAAATGACTGCCGCCGGAACAACTGCAACACCAGGGAAATTGAGGTGTGTTGCCGGCCTTTTAGAAAGGAGTAAACTCTTTTCTTAAAGGTCTGGTGCTGCGATCTGGTTGGTCCGCCTGCCAAGAGTGAGGATTACGGCGAATCCTAACAAACGGAAGAAGCCTATGCCCAGCGGTGGGCAAATAATGAAGTTAAATTGAAAGCTCCGTGGCGCAGTGGCTGAACAAGGAGTTGCAGCACTAAGAGCCGCGGGGTCGACTCCCGCACCGAACAAGTATTTGCTTTCAATTGCTTCTGGGCGCAAAAAAAAACTGTAGATATCTATTTTTTAACTAATATTTTTAAAAGTAAATTAAATTACATAATTATTTCTTATATTTACACGAACACTACACATTGTTTAAAACTACTTTTTACGGATTTTATCGCGTTTAATTAAGTTATTTTATATTCCCGACGTTTCAGTTGCTTTCCAGCAACCATGGTCACGGGGACTGAGGTGATTGACGTCCCGATGTCAGAGTTAACCCGGAGTAACTTCAGCTTTTTTAATTATTAATTTTGGTCCGATCTACGCAGAATGAACTTACTGTGTCTTGAAGTCTTGCAGTGGTATGCTTGGGTTTAGTTTTAATTTTATGAATTACAGGATCCCAAGCAGGTGGTAGTACCCAGCCTCCCTCTCTATTGAAATTAGGATGTTTTTCAATTTCAATAGCCTCACGTATCATCCTTGGTAGGAATCGATGTTCTTTCGCGAGAATTTGTGGTTTATCAAATCTAATGTAATGGTGGTGGCCGTCTAGGATATGATCACAAACTGCAGACTTCCCGGAACGTTGGTACTTCACGTCAGCTATGTGTTCTTTTACGCGGGTTTTTATTTATCGTTCTGTTTGCCCTATATATGAGAGACCACTCCTGCATCTTGTAGAGGAATATTGCACTTGACGGGTGGTAAGAACTGACTAATCTTCTTTGGCGGCTTGAAGAACGTACTAATAGAAGCTCGCTTCAAGATGTAGCCAATCTTGTCTGTGACACCTCTGACATATTGTAGTACAGCACACGCTCGACTGTGGTCGGCTTCAGTCGGTCACTGCACTGTGACGTAGGCGTGGGACCCGAAGCTTGTTGTCGTGCAGTACCTGCTTGACGTGCTGAAGGTCGACGGCCAGGTGTTTGCTGTCACAGATCTCTCGTGCTCTCTGACTCTCTCTCGGGGATATAAAATAAGTAAATTAAACGCGATAAAATCCGTTAAAAGTAGTTTTATTCAATAAATTGATTTAGTTTAATATTTAGTGGGAGCAATGGAAACCATTCTTAATTTGTAATTAAACTGCTATTTTTTAACTCTTGTTATGTAATTACACAGATAAAAAAGATTCTCTTTAATCTAAATGTAAACGTGAGTGCAAAAGTGAAAGTTTTTTTTTAAATAATAATCTATTGGTTGGGAATATGATGATAACCTTTGAGGTTATGCCTTTTGAATGCACTACTACGTATTAAAATAAATATTATATATCCACACTGACAGGTTATACAAGCGGGTTGCTAAGCGTAGTGCTGATATGAAGATTTGGTTACGCTCGACCGGGGAAGGACCACGCTCTCACAGAATACCAGCGTAAAATAGCAGCTTAACGCTGCTGTGTTTCGTATAGTGAGTGTAGATAACCGGAGACCCTATTTACTGGAAAATAGGCATTCCATTTTAGTCTTAGTCCTCACGGCTAACAACTCATCTGCATTTTGATTCTTAATTGAGTATTAATGTAGATGTCTATAGGCCACAGCATGCACTTACCATCAGGTAAACTGTGTGCTCGTTTGTCACCCTTATTCTATATTTATTTATTTGATTAGGATTACCAACAGAAATAACTATAGTATTACAATATGTATATGATATTGGAACTCACTTCACTCTTTGCTCTAAATTTATTCTGTCTTCGTCGACGACTGATGTCATCAGCATAAATTAACAGATTAGGAGTTAACTCCTTCATATCTATTGTAATAGCATCGAGCACTACGTTAAACAATAATTTAAAATTTTGTACAACCGACTTCAATATGAATTATTAAGAATAACTCAAAAACTATTAGTCAGACTTTGATCAAATTTATATGGGACCACATGAGAAGTACCAGATTTCAAACAAAAAAACATCATCGAAATCGGTTCACTTAGAAAGAAGTTATGAGGTAACATACATAAAATACAGTCGCATCGAGTACCATCTCCTTTCTGAAGTCGGTAGAAAAGGGACCTATAGCAGACTCTTGGTGAACTCCAAACAATTGCTTGGAAAGGCTTGGTATCGCCAATAGCATACCGAACAAAAAATTCAGGGTTCAGGTACATATCCCGCATGATATTAATGCAGACTTCAGGTATATATTTGAATCACAGAACTCACCAAATGATTTCTCGAAGCACACAGTCAAAAGCCTACTGCAGATCGGGAAAAGCGATATGTAGACGCTGTTCTCCAATATTATTATTTTTTATTTATTAGGATGGACTTTACGGTTCGACAGCCAGAATAGCGTTCTTTAGTTAAGTGTCCTTAGACAGCTTAGCCTGAACGCGTACAATTACTTGTATATTGCGATAGAACTAAGTAGGTATATGCAATCCATATCCATACTTAAAAATAAAATTAAAGTGTCCGTCTGTAATATCGAAATAACTGTCCTAATATTGATCTGATCGGATTATTTGCATGTCATTAAGACATGTCCATTGCAATTTCAACTCAACGTCGCATTAATAGAGTCCGTCCAAAATTGCCAGAATACTGTAGGCTACAAGTATTTATTGATACGCCTTTATTCTCAGAAGCGCATTGAGCCAGATACTGCAGCGCATTTCTACTGCTTGTAAGGATGTCGTATTTCTTTAAACCACAATTGCTCAGATACGAGCATATAAAGCTGTATTCGCTGGCTCAAATTGAGACGCAGAGTGCGCTCGCGTCGCTGTTTTGCTGCGTGTAAGAGAGCGGCGGAAATAAATTGCTCATGTAAACGTAATACCAAAATCGTTTTTGTTAAAATTATAAAAATTAATGTGGACAATTTATGATATTATTCGGATTTGGGTAATGATTATCTAGATTCATGAGTGCAACGTCGCGCGAGGAACCAACTTATTTTAGCCAGCTCGGTTAACTGGCTTGCCCCGATGTGTGCTGATCCCGTTAGGACCGTTGTAGCTCAGGCGTTAAGCGCTGGCTGTAATTTGACCGGCCGGCACCAATTAAATTTTTAATTGCAATCACCACGTGCTCAATCAAAACATCGTGAGAAAACCTGCATGTCTGAGAAATAAGAAAAAAAATTTTGAACAAGACATGTAAAGTTCGCCTACATGCATTGGGGCAGCGCGGCCGACATTTCCTAGTCCTGAAGGCCTGTTTTCACTTTGATTAGTGATTAGTGCAGGTGGTTAGTGCAGGTGCTTAGTGTTTAGGAGTAAACACGTGTAGACAGCGATTGATTAGTGCAAGTGATTAATAACCTGTGTAGTAAAGTGATTAGAAGCGTGTTCTATTTTTTTGCGAGTGGACTGCGAGTGTCACGCCCCGCGTGCCCTACCTTTCCCCTCACTCGCAGCATGCCTGCCACTAAACACGTTTGGACAGCAGTGCTAAGTGTTTAGCGTTTAGCGTTGGACGCTTGCTTCTGTTAAAAAAATGTCCATACTTCCTGGTCGACGGCTAACAACTGAATTTACTAAACACAGCCACTAAATAGAATTGGACACTATTTACACTACACACCTGCACTAATCAACCGCAATTACTAATCACCTGCACTCGCACTAATCAAAGTGAAAACAGGCCTTAACACTGCTGTCCAGACGTGTTTAGTAGCAGGCATGCTGCGTGTGAGTGGGAAGGGAGAACGCGCGGGGCGTGGATACCCACAGTCCACTCGCAAAAAATAGAACACGCTTCTAATCACTTTACTACACAGGTTACCAATCACTTGCACTAATCAATCGCTGTCCACACGTGTTTACTCCTAATCACTAAGCACCTGCACTAATCACTAATCAAAGTGAATACAGGCCTTAAAACCTCTCAGAAATGAGGAAGGCTTGTGCCCAGTAGTAGGATGTATATAGGCTGTTACTTCACTTTACTTCTACTATCTAGATTCCTAAAGTTCAATGATTTTTCCCTAAAATGTAAGCGGATTGCATTTTTCGTATTTTTGTATGTAGACGTGTTGTCTCCGTATTTGTTTTGTATTAAAAACAACGGTATTATCGTACGTTTTCGTTATTGTTATGGAGACCGTTATCGTCGTTGTCACCTCGTCTCCCCTTTGAATACGCCTCGACTTTGTAGTCGTCTTTCCTTACTAACATTTTGTGCCACTATTGCACATTACAATTTTTTTTATATAGGATAGGGTGACAAACGAGATACACAGTCCACCTGATGGTAAGTGGTTGCTGTGACCCATAGACATCTACATATATCATCAATATATAACGAATAATGAGGTTCTTAAAACCTTGCGGTGTCTAGTCGTGAATAAAGCTGACCAGATGGTATACCAGCTATAGTCCTAAAGGCTTGTGCACCTGAGTTGTCTCCTGTGTTGACACGCTTGTTCCGCCTCTCATTTAGTACTGGAATAGTGCCAAAATCCTGGAAGCTGGCCAACGTGCAGCCTGTTCCAAAAAAGGGCAGCCGCGCCGACCCTGCCAATTATCGTCCAATCTCAATTACCTCCATACTCTGCAAGATTATGGAGCGTATATTGAATGCCCGCTTAATGGCATATCTAGAACAGAAAGACCTCCTTAGTTACCGGCAATATGGGTTTCGCCGAAATCGGTCAGCTGGGGACCTTCTACCGTATGCCACACACGTATAGGGAGAGGCACTCGAGTACAGTGGGGAAGCACTTGCTGTTTCCCTTGATGTCTCGAAGGCCTTTAACAGAGTTTGGCACACTAGCGTTTTGGGTAAGCTTCCAGCGTACGGCTTATCCCCTGGTCTGATTGAATGGGTAAAGGACTTTCTGAGTGAACGGTCTTTCCGGGTCGTCGTCGATGTCTGCTCATCCGATCCTATGGCGACTAACGCCGGTGTTCCTCAGGGGTCCGTTCTCTCCGCAACTCTCTTCCTGCTGCATATTAATGATCTGCTTATGCCCGGTATCTATGGGTATGCAGACGATAGCACAGTTGTTGAGAGATACCAACCAAGTCCTCGGGCCAGTCGGGATCAAATCCAGTCCGAAAGAGAAGCTATGGTAGAGCGTGTGAATCTCACATTATAGGCAGTCTCCGATTGGGGCGATGCCAATCTTGTGAAGTTCAACGCCTCCAAAACACAAGCGTGTCTCTTCACTGCAAAAAGGAGCCAGCTCACCTTGGCTCCTTCTTTCCGAAATGTATCCCTGAAATATACCGACCGCCTTCAGTTGTTAGGAATTGAAATATCCCCAAATTTGAACTTCGGGCGGTTCATTGAGTCCAAGGCCAAAGCAGCTGCAAGGAAGCTGGGAGTCCTTGCAAAGGTGCGGCGATACTTCACGCCGGGACAGCTGCTTACTTTATATAAAGCGCAAGTCCGGTCGTGCATGGAGTATTGCTGCCATATATGAGCTGGTGCTGCAAAATGCCACTTAGCAGCTTTGGACTCAGTGGAAAGGCGTGCTAAGAGGCTTATTGGTGACCCGAATTTGGTTAAAACCAATCTTACCAGCCTCGAACACCGACGTAAAGTAGCCAGCCTTTCGGTTTTCTACAGGATGCATTTCGGAGAGTGTGCGCAGGAATTACATAATTTAATTCCACCCTCTCCCTTCCACCATCGGACAACCAGACGTTCTGCCAGTCTCCACACTTTCGTTGTTGACTTACCACGCATTCGAACCAAACGGTTCGCCACGTCGCTCATCATGCGTACTACAAAGGAGTGGAATAAGTTGCCAGCATCTGTATTTTCATCCGATTACAGTGTGGGTGTCTTCAAGGCAAGAGTGAATAGGCTTTTGTTAAGTCAGTGCGCTTCACCATCTTAGGCTACATCACCACTTACCATCAGGTGGTATCGTAGATAAGCGCTGGCTTAGTGGAATATAAAAAAAAAAAATAAAGACTCAAAGTGCAGATACGTCGTCACCCGTGAGGACTAAGATGGAGTGCCTCTTTTCCGATAAAATGGGTCTCCGGTTCTCTACACTCACCATACGAAACACAGCAGTGTCAAGCTGCCATTTTACGCTGGTATTCTGTGAGAGAGTGGTCCTTCCCCGGTCGAGCCGACCCATTCGTGCTACAACTATACTACTAATATAGCTGCAGCATGGCTCTACCACGTATAATGTCTTTCTCTTGTGTATGAAGGTGTAAAAATGAAACAAAAAATATAAAACATAATTTATTTATTGTGCCTTAATTTATAAGTCTTAAAGAATATGTACTCTGACATACGTAGAAGTGGTGTTTGACGTGCTGTGTGTTTGTGCATTTAACAATAAAACGCGACTCCCCGGCCATCGGAACCAAGCTCGATTCCTATTACTTCTTCATGCTGTTGACGAGGGCTTTGAAGGCGTCCAGACCCTTCTCGTTAGCCTCCTGGTAGCCTGGTGCTGTGGTCTTTACGGTTTCGTACCATCTGAAAACAAAATGTCAAAGTCAGTGCAGCTCAGTAAAGTTCGTACGTGGTAGAGTCACACTGCAGCTGTATATAGCTGCAGCACGAATGAGTCATCTCGACCGGTGAAGCACCACGCTCTCACAGAATAGCAACGTAAAATTTCAGCAGATGTAGACGTCTATGGGTCACAAGTCACAACATCCACTTACCATAAGCTGGACTGTAAGTTAGTTTGTCACACTTACTACTATAAAAAAAAAACTATTTAGGCCTGCGTCGGGACTATAGAATCAAAATTTACCATAGATTTAAAGACCATGAACTGTTCAGAAAAGAACGAAAGCAAACTCTTTAGTCATATTATTAGGTTGAGTGATTTACTACAGCCAAAATATGTCTCACGTGGGCAAAAGCCTCCTCTCATTTTGAGAGGAATATTACCATCACCATCACTACCCCGTATCATCTACGTAGACTACAGAGGAAAAATGAACCAGGAGTTGGATGGCAGTATTTTCGTAATAATTGCTGAATAAAAAAAACTGTGGTTGCCAACTCGCTTGCCAAACATAGTAAGTATGGAAAGTATCCCTCTTATAAGGATGTGCATATGCTATATTTTTTTAATAGAATAAGGGTGGGAAACGAGCACACAGTCCACCAAGTGGTTGCTGCGGCCCATAGACATCTACATCTATCCTCTATTACAAATCAAAATGCAGATGCGTCGTCACCCGTGAGGACTAAGATGGAATGCCTCATTTCCAGTAAAAAGGGTCTCCGGTTCTCTACACTTAGCATACGAAATACAGCAGCGTTAAGCTGCTATTTTACGCTGGTATTCTGTGAGAGTGTGGTCCTTCCCCGGTCGAGCCGACCCATTCGTGCTATAAATATACTAATAATATAGCTGCAGCATAGCTCTATCACGTAAAATATATGGGGGAGGTCTACGTTAGTGGAAAAGCGATCGCCCCCACCAGCTAGAGTCATACTTAGTAAGAGATGCAAGAAGTCAAAGGATGTAGGTGGCTTAGTACCGTACTTTGTGGCATTCTTTGGGGGCAAACAATGGACTTGTAATGGGCTGAAGTGCTGATAATGATTGATGCTGGCGGGATTGTAGCTTGAGTTCCATTTAGAAGTTAAACAATATTGTTAGTGGTAGACAACGTAGTTGGGGGACTAAACATTCGCCTTAATATTTTTATAGTAAACGAGTGAACAGAGTTCGATTCCTCGACAAAGATGGGTTTGAAATGACATTTATAATTTCAATTTTAAACTCTTTTTATTTATAACGTGCTCGGCGGTAAAAAAACACATTGTGAAAAAAACCAGAAATTTTAAAATTCCAGGACATGTAAAGTTAGTCAACTATTAGAGGAAGAAGTCCATACGAACTTATCCTGGCCAAAAACCCTATCTGAAATTAGAGAAGGTATGTACCAAGCAGCGGGACATAATGTAGGCTATTACACACAGACATCATATAAAGAAGCTGTTACTTTGAAAACAGATGAATACACCTTACCTCTTAACATTGGGGAACTTCTTGAAGTCAATATCGGAGGCTTCGAAGCTGGACACGCTGGCAATCAAACTGAGGTCGGCAACGGTGAGGCCGGGTCCCGCCGCGTACTTCTGTCCCTCGAGGAATGTGTCCAGAATCTTGAGAGCATCCTCCACCTTCGCGAGCTTGTCCTTATCAGCTGGCGCTCCGGCAAACACTTGTGGGTACTGGAAATTGGGAATATTAGTGTTATAGTCGTCTTATACTCTCCTTACTGTATCCTGTATATGCCCTGCGGTGTAATAATTTATCACCCCATCTCATCCTGAGGGAGTTGTAACAGAAATGGTGCCATGTGCTAAGACTCCTTTTTTGCCTAAGTGTTTGCCTATGTACCTCCCTCATTACTGCATCCGCAACCACGCAGCAGTGCTTGCACTCCTATGTTCCAGTCTAGAAAGCAGGCGCATAGCTACCGCCGTATCATCCGTATCAATGATATGGGGCCCCCGGACTACAGAGGCCCCGAACGGATGTAAGCAAACATTCTAAGGACTTCTATGGGACAGGACGTTGCTTTGGACTGTTTAGCTAGCTTAGTTCCTGGGAGTATTAATTGTAAGTAATAACTTATAATCAATATATAATTATTTTAATTAAATACGAGAGTTTTTGTTCCTTTTGTGAAAAATCCTTACCCTTCATTTGGGCCCTCCGATAAATTTTGAAATAGGCCTTTGATCTAAGGCACGCTACTCCACTGTTAGAAAGCCAGTCTATTTATAAGCTGTGTGACATTCCAGCTTAGTCTTAGGTTAGGACACACTGCCTTCTTTGTTTGAAGTTGGTGGCAGGTGTCCATGCACTACTTATTTCAAACAAAAGCAGAAACAATAAAAAATAAAGATTATAAATAATACTTATTGAAGGTCACTATTATGTTTTTTTTATTTGCCACTGGTTCGGAAAGAACCAGTAAGAAGCCCAGCAGGACTTTCTTATTTAAAAAAAAAAACAGTTTACAATGATAAACAATTAACAACACAAAACAAATTAGAAACAGCTTGGTAGCGATCACCTATTTCCGAGGAATTATTATCGTCCATAAATTGCTTAATATTATAATAAGTAACCCTTTTTTTACAAATTTTGTTTAATAAAGTGTCTGAACTTTGAGAAGGTTAAATTTTGTATATTTTCTGGGAGCCTTCGGAATTAGTTTCGGATGAGTCACCTGTCTGTCTGTCTGTCTGTTTGTTCCGGCTAATCTCCGAAACGGCTGGAACGATTTTGACGGGACTTTCATTGGCAGATAGCTGACGTCATAAGGAGTAACTTAGGCTACTTTTATTTTAGAAAAATAATTAGAGTACCGCGCAAAAAATAATCCCTACCCACGCGAGCGAAGTCGCGGGGAACAGCTAGTTAATTAATAAAAGTAATTAATTAATCATTGAGTTATATGTACTACGTACTAGAGAAGCCATTCCAAACAAAAATTGTGTCCTACTCTATGTCTTCGCGCATGCGCGGGAGTAGTAGTCGCGCATGTGCGAAGACTTTAATTTGATATAAAATAAGATATTAATATAAAATAAATATAAGAATTTAATATAAAATATATTAATTTAATCTAAACAATCATATTTCTAAATAAAATGTAATAATAATTATTTTATGGAATTCACAAATCTTCAATTTACGCAATATTTAGTTTGTACGAGTATGGATTGCACTACAGTACAGTTGAACATAGTCAATGTTCAGAATGGCTTCTCTAGTACGTAGTGCATATAACTCAATGTAATTAATTAATTAATTAAAATACCATTTATGGCCACGATCAAACTGCTAAGTAATCAATGAAGTATGTATATTCGAACAATTCTATTGACCTTGAATGCCTTTCATTTAACCTTAAACTCACACAATTTTATTTGACTGTTGCGATTACGTAATGCATATTATGTTTGTACCGCAGGTACAGACTGCGGTTTCCATTCATCCAATCATTACAGACTATAAAAATATATTGCAACATGACGGGATTTTGCTATAGTTTCCAAGATTGGCAGCTACAGAATACCAGCGTAAAATACCAGCTTAAAACTGCTGTGTTTCGTATGGTGAGCGTAGAGAACCGGAGCCCCTTTTTACTGGATACGAGGCATTCCATCTTAGTCCTCACGGGTGACAACGCATCTGCATTTTGATTCGCAAACGAGGGTAGATGTAGATGTCTATGGGCCACAGAAAGCACTTACCATAAGGTGAACTGTATGCTCGTTAAACAGTTTTGCAGGAAAATCCTAGTGTGGTGGTTTTCAAACCATTCATTCATTTTAAACCAAAAAAAAATAAGTATACGTGGCTTATGTCCAAATGGTCAAATGCTACTCAATTTTAAAAACGTCGTTGTCTCGTGGTGTCACAGTCGCTTTGACTTAAAGTGAAAGAGACAGCACGAGACCTAAAGTCGTCTTAAAATTGAGCAGAGTTTGAATATTTAGCATTACAAATTCAAAAAACCACTTTATTCCGATAACTTATAAGCGATAACGTAAGAAAAAGTTGAGGACGCAATGTCAGATACGGGAACAGTGGCAGTGCCACCGTCAGTCCGCAAAAGTCGACTGTTGGACATGAGCCTCTGCCGTAAAGAGGCTTAATTTGTTTTTATTGTTACGCTCGGCAGGTAGATATTTATAAAGTTTGTTAATAACTTCACTAAATCACCACCTGTCGCATCCAAGTATAATTATTATGAAGTATCATCTCGATTAAACAAATATATTGTGTCAATTCTGGAAACGTTACATGATCACTGACAGATGCACCAACACTTAAATATACAGGGTTATTTGGCAAGGAGTAGCCAAATTTTCAACTTACCTATGTAACTTAAATAATACCGTTATTGCAGGTTTACAAAAACACGATTAACTAAGGCTACTACTTTTATTTGAAATTATACCAAATTGAATGTGATTTATGGTTTGAGGTTTCCCGCAGTCGCCTCTTACGACACCCAAGGGATAAAAACAAGGTGATGGGTTCTCTAGAAAGGTCTCTAAAAAGCACTGAAATTAAAAACGAAATCCAACAGCCACCGGATTTGATAGGAGCCGATGATCTTGGCTAGATAGAGACGATCTGATAAGACGTGCAACAAAAGGCGATACGAAAGACGGAGGTGGTTAGGGACCGCGCTTTGTGACATCACGTCGGGAGGCAAAGACTTCTATGCATATTACTTGACAGGCAAATCAAAACAAAACTGTCACAGGTCACAGCCATGGACTGCGCGGGCGTGGGCGGTTAGTTGGCACAGTTATTATCACGCAGTTGTATTTTCATTTACGACATCTACCGTTTTTAGGATAATATGAAATAAAATAAAATTACATACGTATCTGATAAATTCTTTAAATCGCTTTCACAAAGTGCGCACATAAATAATGACAGCGTTTTCTTAGTCACATTAAACAAAATCAGTGTTAGATTGTCGAAAACAACGTTCGCAGTTTACAAAACAAAGAACTAGTTTTCTCGCCCGCTCACAGTCGACTAAAGGAGTTACGGAGAATTGACCGCAACTTAGTGCGCAATTTATTAAGGCCGCAAAGCCCGTGTAGTTGTATAAATAATATAATGGATGCCATACACGATCTAGTTTACTGTTAAGTTTGCAGCGCGCTTGAAGAGGCGTCCGGTAAACTTGACGGTGTATGGCGATCAGTGTGCATGACAAGTCTACTTGAAGAAAAATTTAATTTCGATTCTGCCGACTTGATCAAGCTTGCAAACTGGAACGTGTGTACGAGCAGTCAAGTATACATGACGGTAGTTTTCTAGAACTATTTTAATAAATTAGGTGTAAAAATATTTACAAATATAATGTGATGCCATCCATAACATCAGAGCGTCTATCTAAGTAGTTTTAAATAATAATAAAACACAACACTTCATCCTTTCCTTCTTAATACTACGAAAATACACCGAATTGCGATTTTTCAACACATAAGCGCACGGGACGAATGCTGACAGTATACTAACTAAAGCCACGCCCAGTATGATGACGTCAGGACCTACTTAGAATCACAGTGCACAGTTGCTTATGCCGTCTCCCCTTTGTATTAGCTTCATGGTTTCAACTGATGCGGCATCATGCATACTTAACGGCAAACTTGAACGTGAGTGGTCTATATGGATGCACTGCAAACTTGACGCCGCTTCAAGCGCGCTGCAAACTTGACGGTAAACTGGATCGTGTATGACATCAATTAATCTTTGTTGGCAGACCTATATATAGCATTGGTCTTGTGTAAGACTGTAATGATGAAAATTATCTAATAAGATACTTACGAAGTACTCGCTGAATCGCTGGTAGAGTGTGCCGATGTCGAAGTACAGGCGCTGGTCGACGAGAGCACGAGCGCGGGGCTCCTCTGGGTAGAGCCCGCTGGATTTCCCGTACTTGTTCACCAGGTATGTGATGATAGCGCGGGACTCGCTCAGCGCCAGCCCATCGTCCACCAGCGTGGGTACTGTGTGTTGAGGGTTCAGCTGGAATAGGAATGTATCGCTTTATATAACGTTATGTGTAGTATATTACATTGAGCAGTCAATAATAATCCGTCTCGAAGGACTAAAAACAAAGGGTAGACTTTTACCCTAACACTTTATAATGCTAAATGATATGGACAGTAAATATAATAAAAAACCGACTGCCATGAGTGCTGATAATACACGCTGATTTATAAATTGATTACGTGATAGAATTTGCACACATATAAAAAATAGTGCGGAAACATTAGCTAAGTACCTACACATATAAAATATTGCTATGTATTTGTTTTTTATGATCTCGACAACAGCGTCGCTAACCGCGTTCACTTTAGCACACACAAAACAAATCATCAGAATCGGTCGAGTCAGTTTCTAGTTTTAGCGAGACTAACGGACAGCAATTGATTTTTGTATATAGAGATAAGGGTGACAAACGAGCACACAGTCCACCTGATGGTAAGTAGACAGCTGTGGCCCATAGACATCTACATCTATCCTCTATTACAAATCAAAATGCAGATGCGTTGTCACCCGTGAGGACTAAGATGGAATGCCTCATTTCCAGTAAAAAGGGTCTCCGGTTCTCTACACTCACCATACGAAGCACAGCAGTATTAAGCTGCTATTTGACTCTGGTATTCTGTGAGAGCGTGGTCCTTCCCCGGTCGAGCTGAACCATAATATTTCTAGCTGCAGCGTAGCTCTACCACGTATAAGATTATTGAGGGCATTGAGAATAAAAAAGCACTGCCTCAAGGTCTCGGAGTCACGGAACTTTAACACGTAAGTACACAACAACGAAATGCATGCATTGTGTATGTTTTGATTTTAATTATTTTATAGAACATATTATATTAAACCTTTTAATAAATAAAGCCTGTATATTTTCTGGGATTTTGTTGTAAAAACTTTTTGGAGTCGAGTAACTGGTTTAACTAACTTGTGCTTGTACCTAGTACTTACAGAATGTACATCACTATTTTTAATAAAACTATTTTTGCACATGCATTAAATTTACGTAAAAATATATTGGGAAGCCAAGGTTAATATATTCATTTCCTAAATTTTTTCCTATTTAATACAAAAGTCTTACGTTCCGTTTCATAAATTCAACCGGTTTTTATAACATTAGTGCCACATAGCTTCGTAAACTTGATTGGGAAATTAAATGGTTATTTTCAGGCTAACTCTAAACACTTTTTAGAGTTAAATTAAAAGTGTAAAATAAATGTTTATGAACTGTATAATAAATTACTAGTTTAACAACTGAAGTTTTTATACGTGGTGGAGCTATGCTATATTATAGCAGAAGCTCGATTGGGTCGGCTCGACCGGGTGAGGGTCACGCTCTCACAGAGTACCAGCGTAAAATAGTAGTTTATTGCTGCTGTGTTTCGTACGAGTATGGTGAGTCGGTGAGTGTAAAGAGTGTACTGGAAACATGGCATTTCATCTTAGTCCTTGGGAGTAACAACGTATCTGAATTTTGATTTTTAATCGATGATAGATAGATGTTTATGGCCGCAGTTTCCACTTACCAGCAGGTGGACTGTGTGCTCCTTTGACACCTTTATACAATTTAAAAAAATATATGAAACAAGTGCTTCGAAGGAGATCCTGATGTGAATCTCGAGGTTTTGTGTTAGTTTCGGCGCTATTGAGTTAATAACGTAGTCGATTAGCTGTAGGTTAATCTATCAAAATTTCCTAAACACTTCAGAATGATTTTTTTTAATTTTTGGAAAAATTTCATAACAAAATGTTTATTGGATATTTTAAAGTACAATTTTCAAATACTCGATACCAGCAAAAGTATTAATCCTACGAGTCCATATTCCATTAGTAAATAATTTAAAATTTAAAATTTTGTACAACCGACTTCAATATAAGTTATTTAATAATAACTCAAAAACTATTGGTCTGACCTTGATCAAATTCAAATGGGACCACACGAGAACTATGAGCTTTCATATAAAAAAAGAATCATCGAAATCGGTTCACCCAGTAAAAAGTTATGAGGTAACACACAAAAAAAACATACACTCGAATTGAATACAGTCTCCTTTTTGGAAGTCGGCAGAAAAGAAAAGAAAAAACTGCGACTGATTTTAGGCATGAATACTGTACCTAACAAAGTATTATAAATTCGTGGTTTTAGATACATAGCTTAAAAATGCATTTAAAAATAATGGATAATAATAAAATAATCTTATAAAAAAATTAATTATTTAGAAACTCATTAATATATTTAGAAACCGGGGAAGGTGTCGTGGTCTGCAAACGGTACAACATTAAATTTTTACAGTGACCATTAAACTTGGATACGAATCCATTTAAAAACAGATTTTCTCATGATTAAATGTTTCCATTATTCAAAAAGCGGAGCCTTGGTAGATTTACCCACGGAGTATTTACTGCCTATGCGTAAGCAATGAGCATTGCCACTTGGTATTATAGTAACGTAGGATTTTAGAATGTGCGAATTTGTAAAGCCTTTCGTTTGAAACAATGGCATTGAACAAAAGCAACTAATTAACCAGAAGTATTAACGTGTCTTCATCAATAAATCTAAGTATGTGACCAAACTGGAGCCTATCTGTACTCTCTCTAGAATTTATTTTTCTGTTCGAGCCTTATTTTTAACTAACTTCAAAAAGGACGGAGTTATTAATTTGACTGTATTTTTTTTTTATGTGTACCTCATAGCCTTTTACTGGGTGAACCAATTTCGATTATTCTTTTTTTTATTTGAAAGTAGGTGCTTCTCATGTCCCATATAAATTTGATCAAGACCTGACCAATAGTTTCAGAGTTATTGAAGTCGGTTGTACAAAATTTTTAATTTTAAATTATTTATACACAGCTTCGCCGATCGCGAACCGATTACAATAATTATGTTTTATTAAATAGATAATAGCTCGATTACTTACAAGTCTAAATTTGAAGAAAAAATTACAACTCTATGGATTGAAAGACAGGAGATGAAGGCGTCATCTTGATCTTGTTATTGCATAGTCCATTGAAAAGAGTCAAATACTTAAACTTTTGGAAAAAAAGTAAAAACCGATTTCAAATTACTAAATAGGAAATAATTTAAAATTATTTTTTTTTACAATAGACTTCAATATATATTATTAAGGATAACTCAAAATTATTGATCAGACCTCAATCAAATTTATATGGGACCACACGAGACGCACCAGCTTTGAAATAAAAAAAGAATCATTGAAATCGGTTCACGTAGAACAAAGTTATGAGGTAACACACATAAAAAAACACAGTCGAATTGAGGACCTCCTCCTTTTTGAAGTCGGTAGAAAATAACAAAATAATGCGGGTCTGTAATTCTTCGATGTCTCTAAATTTGTCTTAACTCCGACTACAGCTATTAAACTGTGTGGACATTATTTTATCCCTTTTTAAATTTTTCAAGTTGGTCTTACTTTTTCAACCGACTTTAAAAAGGGAGGAGGTTCTCAATTAGACTGTTTTATAATGTGTGTTACCTCAGAACTTTTTTCAGGTGAACAGATTTTGATGATTCTTTTTTTTTATTTGAAAGCTGATGCTTCTCATGTGTTCCCATATAAATTTGATCAAGATCTGACCAGTAGTTTTTGAGTTATCCTTAATAATGCGTATTTAATTGACTTCGTCTAAGTTGATGATGTACTCAATGTATTTATATTGAAGTCAATTGTACAATTTTTTTTTTAATTTTACCACTTGTTTAAAGTTTGATTATGTTTCCCTTGGGTTGATTTCCATAATACCTACAAAAAGAAAATAGTAGCCATTTCATGCTTTCTCTTAAAAACATGAAATGGTTTCTTTACTTTATACATTCTATATTATAGATAGTGGTTTTATATTCTTGTGATAGATCGTGTCTAGTAAAGACCAAAGAGTACCTATATAATCATTACGTTTAGTGTCTAGGAGTGGCCGCGTTGACTTGACTTTGATCTTATCTTTACCATATCAGCACAGCTTAAAGTAGACTATCTTTTAACTGTGATATTAGTTAAGGAAAATAAAACATACCTACTATAACAACAAATAAGTAGGTATGATAAGTACATCTATTTATTTAATGTTATATTAGGTCATTTTCGAAATCATTTAGATTTAGAGGAACAAATTTTGTAAATGGATTGTGTGCTTTTAAATTTTTCATTTCAAAAGGTGTAAAACAGGTTCTTAAAAACATCGAAAACTGTCTCGTCTAAGGCCACTGGGTAATGGAACGCACAGTTCCCTTTTCAGTACAACGACCCCGAATTCCGATTTCGAAGTTACATCATACGTTCACTAACCGTTCGTTTCGACCTTCAATATTCATTGTAACAAATTGTAGCACTTAATCGTAGATGTATAACGTTGAAAATTGCTAGACACGTTCTGATATGAGACCTATTGCGTTGTGTTGTTGTAAAAGGAAATGCTGGCCGATTGCCATTGTACCCGGTTTCCACAAATACCTAATTTAGTTTTTGCTAAAACGAGTATAAGACAAAAATTATACATATCCCTTTTACCCAACTGCAACGGAGCCTTAAAGGAGGCTTATATTTTCGGCTTATATTTTAAGTAGCTACCAAGCATGAGTTACGCTCCTATGTATGTCTGTGAATTACCTACCTAATATGTATTACGCACACACCGCACACAACATAATCTACCTACTTCATTGGCTAGCTACTTGTCAAATTTTGACAATTATACCAACATATTGGTCAATCAATCGATTTGACAAACTGTCAAATAGGGTTGCGTTCTAAAATATATAGGTTTAGCAAACTAATGTCAAGTAGGTACCTAAGTATCATATCATAATAATATGGCATCGCAGGAATTACAGAACGCAATAATGTCTCAGGCGGGTCGCTAATTGGGGCTTGTGTTAGTAAATAGGTAGCGCAAAGTTAATAGGTAGTATAGGTAGGTAGGAATCCATAATAATATGTCAGATTAGCTGATACCCGCGACTTCGTCCGCGTTGCTTACATATATCACTGAACACGTAATGCTTATAAAAATCGTTATTTCTTAAAACTTTAATAACTTTATAATAAATGAAGAAACCGCAATTTTTTTTTTATTTAAGGACCAAGTGTCTAAGAAATAAAACTTATAAAACCTAATTGAAATCTACCCAGTAGTTTTTCCGTGATGCGCGCACAACTGCAAACCTCTACCATTTTATGTATGTGGATGAAATGAATTATTAGCAGCTCGGCCTTTTTCCTCATTGAATGACTTCATACGACAAAAAAAAAGATAAGCAGCCATGAGCCATAACCGGCAGTTAATTGCATGGCTGTTATGTTTGTTAGATAAACCACAAAACCAGAGTATTAATAGCTTAATAAGTGAATATTTTCCTATTTCTATGCCTATTTTAGTAATTGTACTCTTTTGTAAAATAATTTTATACGTGTTAGAGCCACGTTGCAGCTATATTATGGTTTTGGCACGAATAGGTCGGCTCGATTTGCTGTTGTGTTTGGTATGGTGAATGTAGAGAACCGGAGACCCTTTATACTGGAAATGAGACAATCCATCTTAATCCTTCATTCATTCTTAATCGAGGATAGATGTAGACATCTAATTGGGCAACACATATTTGTCACCCTTATTCTATAAACAAGAACATTTTCCAGGGATCCATGAGTTATATGTACTACGTAGGTACTAGAGAAGCCATTCCAAACAAAAATTGTGTCCTACTCTATCTCTTCGCGCATGCGCGGGAGTAGTAGTCGCGCATGAAGACTTTAATTTAATATAAAATAAGATATTAATATAAAATAAATATGGTTCCAAAATGACCCGCAAGCTTTTAGAGCAGCCATCGTAGCCCTTATGGCTCCTACCACCGTTCAGGCACCGCCGCCCGTTATAGCGTCCTACCTCGAGTCCCGGAACTCGTTCGCGCCCCTTGAGATAGACATGGAGTGCTCCAACTCCAACTCCGACTCAGAATCCACACTCCGGGGCTCTGGTTCTACGGAGACGTCTGACTCAGACGGATCCGAAGAATCAGAGTTCACGACAGTGTCTTCCAAGCGTCGTAAACGCGCCGCGAAAACCGTTTCGGCGGCCTCTGCCGCCCCCGCAGCCCCCGTAGCTGCCTCAGTCCCCGCAGCTCCCGCTGCAGTTTCAGTAACACCACTGCCCAAGCCGGCCTCCCGCTGTGCTTCTAACCCGACTAAGAAGCAAGTTCCGCCCCCTGTCTTCTTACGAGACAAGGCTCAATTCACCCGCCTCTCCAAAACCTGCTACGACGCAGGAATAAAATACGACCAAGCCACCAACCTCGGGGAGGCTATTAAAATCATCCCCAAATCTGTCGACGACTTTCGTCGTCTCACCAGGCTCTTCACAGCCGAGAAAGTCTCTTATCACACGTACGCTCTTCCGGAAGAGCGCAAAATCAGGGCCGTCATCCGAGGCGTCCCTTTTGAAATTTCCAACGAGGAAATTCTTGAGGACCTTAAGTCCCAAGGATTCCCGGTTGAGGCTGTGCATAAAATGCACAGCAGAACGGGCTTGAGGTTCCCCCTCGCTCTCGCTATTCTTTCAAACGCTCCGGAGGCACAGACTATCTTCCGGCAGTTACGCACAGTGTGTGGGCTGTCGGGAGTTAGGGCTGAGCTCCCACATAGGCGCGGCTACCCGGCGCAGTGCCACCGCTGCCAATTATATGGTCATGCGGCGGCCAACTGCTCCGCCCCACCCAGGTGCGTTAAGTGCCTCGACCCACACAACACGAAAGAGTGTCCCCGGCCCAAAAATGCCGAATCCCCACCCGCGTGCGTCCTGTGCAAACAAACAGGCCACCCGGCTAACTACAGAGGCTGCCCTTGCGCACCTCACCCCCGCCCCATTAGGCACGCTCCACCGCCGGTTAATGCTAAGTCATTCCCGGCCCTCCCGTCAAGATTGCCACCTAAAAGATATTTTCGCCCATCTCAGGTAGACCCAAGGCCCTCCCGGGTCCCTCCCCCTCTTCTTCGCCCACCTCCGGGCTTCTCGCAACCATTACAGCCTCCAGTCTTTCCCTGGGGACCCAAAAAGGCCGACCCTCCGCGGTCGTCCCCCGCTGCACAGCATGAACAACCCTCAGTGGCTGATGATCTAAATACGGTGTACGCCGCTATTAAGAACGTCAACATTGGGGAGATCACAGTCTTAGCACGCAAATTGCGCGCTGCCAAGTCCCCTCAGGACAGACTCCTTGCTCTTACAGAGCATCATAATCTTTTAAGTACGTTGTAAAATTAATTTAATCATTTCATCGTAAGGTAAATACGTCGGGTTAAAACTGCCTCCGTAGGCACTCACTAATTAAAACTCTCTGAAACTTCTTTAAAGTCTCAGAGTTTCATTAACATACTCGTTCGTGAGGTAGCTAAGTGTGCAACCCCACTCCCTCTCGCTATCGCATCCGCAGGCCGAGGAACTCCCACTCGAACCCGCCTATTCTCTGTCAAACGATTTGAACTACCTCCTGGTGGCTCAGTCAATTTCATAATTAAATTTTCATAAATAATTAACATTTTACAATCAAATTGCCTTCCCAGGCACTCCCTCAGCGGCTTATAGCCGCCTGCGCCCTCTTTTTCCCAAAAGAGGGTCGCTTTACGATACGGCATATGCAGCTTTAATAGAGCTAGTTGCCAGTCCCCAAAGGCGGTTTTTAGTGGGTATCACTTAGGTCCCCCGGTAGGTTGTGAGTCCCACATAACCACGATGGATAGCCATCGTGGTATGCGTAATGCATTTTCCGCCTCCCGTAAAGGGTAGCCCTTTCCAAATTGCTTCGGGCGCAAAAAAAAAAAAAAAAAAAAAAAAAATAAAATAAATATAAGAATTTAATATAAAATATCTTAATTTAATCTAAACAAACATGTTTCTAAATAAAATGTAATAATAATTATTTGATGGAATTCACAAATCTTCAATTTACGCAATATTTAGTTTGTACGGATTGCAGTACAGTTCAGTTGAACATAGTCAATGTTCGGAATGGCTTCTCTAGTACGTAGTACATATAACTCAATGTATTGTAGTATAAGGTATGCGGTTATAAATATCTCAATGTTATTTGGGGCTTAATAATAATAATTATTTTAAGACTGAAAAAGTTATAAAAAATTCAAGGTTTTTTTAAAATAATTATTCAGAATTGTGAGAAAATTGCACCCTTAATATACTAATATAACAATAAAATGTAAGAACATAAATAATATTTTTTTTATATTTTTTAATTTCGTATTCGGCCGATACCGAAGGACTATAGGTCTCCTTAAGTTTTCAACTAATGCAGTCATATTTTTTATCTCATACCATTTATAATATTTACCTAACTTATTTACCTCAAGATCAGACGAATAGTTTTTGAGTTATTCTCAATAACTTATATTGAAGTCGGCTGTACAAAATTTTAAATTTTAAATTATAAACCCTTGTAAAGGAGACTTGTAAAGGGCTGTAATAATGATGATGATGATGATGATGATGAATGTTGCAGGTGTCCATGGGCTGCAAAAGCCACGTACCATCCGATGGACTGTAAGTTTATTTGGCACTTCAAATTTTAAGAAAAATATACCAACTTTGATTTTACTTTAAATTAAATGATTAGATAATAGGTATTATATAAATATAATTTTATTTTACCTGATCTATCCAGCAGTGGTTTATTAAGCCTAATAAGGCAATAAAGTCAGTTTTCGAAGTATGTACCACCGTGTAGTGGCTGTATAAGAATATCTACTACCCCATATCATCCCGTGGGTGACGTAAGAGGCAACAGAGGGAAACAAATCAAGATATGGGCAGCAACGTCTTCCTAATAACGATTAAAAATAAAAAATAAACTGCGATTGCCAACCCGCTGCAAAGCGTGCCAACTATGGCAAATATTCCCCCCCCCCCCTCTATCAAGCAATGTATGTGGTGGCCTATGTTCAGCAGTGGACTTTAATAGGCTGGAACGGTAATGGATTCTACTCGTAAGTATGCATAGGCAGCCTTACCTTGAGGTATTCTGGCTTAAGGTGCTCGCCGTGGTGTAGATCCACCAGCTTCAGATTGAGGTTCAGGTTGAGAGCACGCGCTGTGAGAAGCACCGCACGGCACGGCGCCGAGCCGGGGACGTAGTACAGGTCGATCGGCATTCTGCTGCGGAAGTGAAATGTCTTCGTTATTATGAATGTCCAGAAGTTTTTTTTAATTTTCTGCCAACTTCCAAAAAGGAGACGGTACTCAATTCGACTGTATGGTTTTTTTATGTGTGTTACCTCATAACTTTTTACTGGGTGAACCGATTTCGATGATTCTTTTTTTTTTTGAAAGCTGATACTTCTCGTGTGGTCCCATATGAATTTAATCAAGGTCAGACTAATAGTTTTTGAGTTATTCTTAATAACTTATATTGAAGTCGGTTGTACAAAATGTTTAATTTTAGATTATAAAAATACGTATAATTCTTTCTTACTACTAAACTGTAATGGATATTTGACGGATGGCAGAAGATGACACTACAACTACATCTATGTTATATCTCTACATGGTATAAAACAAAGTAGCCTTTCACAGTCTGTACTCTTAGATCTTTTAAACTACGCAACAGATTTTAATTCAGTTTTCATCAATAGACAGAATGATTCAAGAAGAAGGTTTATATTATACAACGTGTCCCAAAATTCAACGATAAGCCAACACCGGAGGATAGACCTGCCCCGGACTAATCGGGTAAAAAAAGAAAAAAAAATATATCCCAATTATATTTTAAGTTATATAAAAAAAATGAAATTCTTCAGAAATTGAGACCGTTTATGATATTTTTCACTACCATGACCACAATTTTTTAAATATTTTTTTCTTTTTTTTTTATAGGCAACCTGAATAGTACTGCTATCTACCACAATTCTTAAAAACTCCAGAATAACTCTTGTTTTATCACGAAAATTAATGAAACTTATTTTATTCCCTAAATTTTTTGAAGACTTTTACTTTTAACCAAATTTAACTTATCGTGGTGTAAAAAAAAAGTATGAACACTAGTATGGCAAGTTTTTTTAAAAATTGACGCAACTAACCAATATTCCAAAATGGTATAATACTCTAGGAAAACAAGTTATAAAAAAATATGGGCCTATTATTTCTTAACAGGGGCCAAATTCCTTAAATTGTAATTGTCAGTAATCACTTTTACTACATGCCCAAAATGGGTTCCTGTTACAATTTCTAGGAATTCGAATGGGGCATTAATACCTTAGATGTTAGAGAGAGATAGATAGATAGAGATATTTATGTTAAAAAGAGACAACAACAGGGCAGGTAGAGAAGCTGTTATTATTCTCAGCAAGTCGGTTCAGTACGCTCTGCTCCTTTGTTTACTGCGCACCGTACCCAATTCAACTTACGTGGCCCTCGTACATACTATCGACTTTTGGCTTGGCTTTTTGGACTGGAATCGACCTGCCAACTTAACTGACCTGGCATTATTTGGACTGGAAGTGATCTGCAAACTGAACTGACCTGGCATTATCTTGGACTACGATTGTGTGTTTTGTGATTTAGAGTTCTGGCGCATTTTGGACTGTTTAGCGTTTAACATGCCGCAACCGTACACACCACAGGAATACGCTAATATGCATTTAATCTATGGAGAATGCCGATGTAATGCTAACGCTGCTAGCAGACTGTATCCAGAAAGATACCCAAATGCTCAAAGATATCCTGATTATCGAGTGTTTATTAATGTGCATCAAGCGTTTTCGGAGGGTCGTATGCCATCCAATAGGAGCAGCGCTGGAAGACCTAGATTGGATCGTGATGAAGAAGTTCTCAAGGAGATAGAAAATGACTCGACTACTTCGGTACGTGCCATAGAAGAAGCTACAGGAATCCCGAAAAGTTCTGCACATCGAATATTAAAACGTCACAAGCTTCACCCATATCACTACAGGCGTGTGCAGACGTTATTACCGCGGGACTATCCGCTACGGGTCACATTTTGCCGTGTAATGCTGGTCGGATGAAACAACGTGCAAGAAAGATGGGTATTTAAATCTTCAGAATCTACATAGTTGGAGTAATGAAAATCCACACTTGATGAGACAAGACAAATCCCAATATCAATTCAAGGTTAACCTATGGACCGGCATATTAAATGAAAAAGTAATTGGGCCCTTTGAGTTACAAGGAAACTTAGATGGCAATAGTTATTTAAACTTTTTACAAAATGACTTGCAAGAATTGTTAAACGACGTGCCCTTAAGTGATCTTCAAAACATGTGGTTCCAAAATGATGGTTGCCCAGCACATTATGCCCGTCCTGTGCGAGAATATTTAAATCAAGAGTATCCAGGGCGTTGGATCGGGCGACTTGGTCCTATCTTATGGCCACCCCGTTCACCCGATTTGAACCCCCTGGACTTCTTCTATTGGGGTTGTCTTAAAAACAGGGTCTACTCAAAACCCATTGTGACATTGGACGAGCTTCGTCGAAATATCACTCAGGCTGCTGATTACATTAATAGCAGAAGATATGCAAGACAAATAAAACGATCATTTTTAAGGCGATGTCGTGCATGTATTAATGCTGGTGGCAAACAGTTCGAACATTTGCTATAATGTTAATAACTTAATAAATTACACGTGAAACTGTTTGTACCATTTGTTTTGAAATATTAAACATTTTTCAAGAAATAATACTTTTATTACACCCGACCGTCATTTGGCCCCTGTTAAGAAATAATAGGCCCATATTTTTTTATAACTTGTTTTCCTAGAGTATTATACCATTTTGGAATATTGGTTAGTTGCGTCAATTTTTAAAAAAACTTGCCATACTAGTGTTCATACTTTTTTTTTACACCACGATAAGTTAAATTTGGTTAAAAGTAAAAGTCTTCAAAAAATTTAGGGAATAAAATAAGTTTCATTAATTTTCGTGATAAAACAAGAGTTATTCTGGAGTTTTTAAGAATTGTGGTAGATAGCAGTACTATTCAGGTTGCCTATAAAAAAAAAAAAATATTTAAAAAATTGTGGTCATGGTAGTGAAAAATATCATAAACGGTCTCAATTTCTGAAGAATTTCATTTTTTTTTATATAACTTAAAATATAATTGGGATATTTTTTTTTTCATTTTTTACCCGATTAGTCCGGGGCAGGTCTATCCTCCGGTGTTGGCTTATCGTTGAATTTTGGGACACGTTGTATATAATAAATGCATATTATATATTATATAATTCTTCTGTAGGTACGTGTGTATGTGACACTGAATTCCTTCTAAACGGCGGGACGGGACCGATTTTGATGAAATTATGTGTGTGTGATTAAGTTGATTAGAGAACGGCTTAGATTCACAATAGGACCCGGTAAGTGGCGTTGTTGTAGAGATCCAGAAATCAACCATGCGAAGCAGGGGCGGATCGCTAGTTTAAAAATAAATAAAGAGATACGTATGTCAATAAGCTTACGATAAGACAGACCTGGATAAGATCTACACGTAAACTTTTCTTTTGAATTTTATTATAACATACTGATATTGAAACGACTATCATTGTTAGTAATGCATAATATGATGCTTTTGAACATGAATATGTATAAAAGGTTTATTTTTAGTACACTTTTATTACGCTAATTAATATTGAAAAAAATATATATAACTTGTTCCAAAATAGTTGTTAAAAAAGCATAATTAAACATTTCCCGTACCGGGAATCGAACCCGAGCCTCCTGGGTGAAAGCCAGGTATCCTAGCCACTAGACCATACGGGAGATGTGAGTATCAACTAAAATAATAATCAAATAACACAAATAAATTGTTTACGACTTAGAACACAATTCATAAAAAATAACATTAATTATGTAAGAGACGAAATTATTTATAAGCACATAATTTATGACTAGAGTACTTTATGTTTATATATAATGTTCTTTTTATTAATATCTCTAATTTAATTAAGTAAGTAGGTACCTAATGTGTGTGTGGCGAGCGGAGTCCAAAAATTTAAATAAAATGTTTAACGATTTTAATTCATATTTGACAAGAAACAAGTTTAGCTACAATTTTATGAATCAGAACTCTAGAAGTTTCCCAACAGTCACGAGGTAAATCGATTGAGTCGACACTCGACACGGAATTGTATTTGACTCATTCTACGTTACTCCGTTACCAAGATACCAAGGTTGTCAATAACTGTTTTTGTGTTCACGCTATACAAAAAGTTAATTGAAAGACGTTATATTTCCGTCATTTTGTCGCAAAATCCTAGTTTTAAGCATTTTACAAGAAATTTCCGGATCAACGTAACCAAAGACAAAAAAGATTAGCAAACGGATAAATAATTACGCCGGTTTAAAGTTCGTAAAACCGAAAACCGTTGAAGAAGCTTATTCCTTCATTGGCAGCCATATGTGGCCTCTATAAAATGACAGCTTAGTGAAAGAAGCGCTAATAGAATGACTAATTAATTAATTTTTGAAAATTCTATATTATTCAAGGATGATACGGTCTTTTCTTTATTCTTCAAGAGTATCTTCTCGGTTTTTCATTATTTTTTTTTATAAAAAAAGACTGACGAACGAGAACAAAGTTCAACTAATGGTAAGTGGCTGCTGTTACCCGTAGACACCCATAAGGTAAGCGTTGTAAAAGAAACCGTGCCAACCGTGCTGCGTTTTGCCGGCGTCGGAAAATCCACTGACCAATATCATCACGTGGGTGTCGTAAAAAGCGGCAGAGAGAAATGCAACAGGAGATGGGCAGCAAAATATTCCTGATGACAACTCAAAATAATAAAAAACTGTGGTTACCAATCCGCCTACTAAACGTGGCAACATGCCATATTATGCCCTCTTATGAGGCAATCTATGGGGATAGCCTATGTTCAGCAGTAGACTTTGATAGGCTGTAATGATGATGATGTTTGCAGACTTAAAAAGCAAAGAGCTGGGTGATACGATTACAGTTGCCAATCCTACTATAACTACATACGTAGGTCACTCAATAAGTTTTGAGATGCTCGAAATTTAAAAATGGAACGCACCCGTGTTATATGTTTCTAAAAAGCAAATTTATTTAAAAACAGAACCCCATAAGCCAATTGCTCAATATTAAAAAAAAAAAAAACAAAGTTCTATTAATTTTCCTGCAACGCTTCCCGCGCTTTTCATTTAAAACGATGGCTCTTAAACGTGAATATAATATAATGATTTTAAATTTGGTTTAACCGAACAATAAACTTTACAACGAATACAGTCAGCATTAGGGGACTCGGCTCCATCACGCGCAATAATTTTTAGATGGTTTGCTGAATTCAAAAGGAGTAAAATTAATCTTAAAGATGACCAAAGAACCGGGGCCCCGCAAACAGCAGTAACGGCAGTAAATGTATGGACTACTGAAATGTTGGTGCAAGAAGACCCACGAATCACATATACGGACATCGAAAAGATTGTAGGCATTATGGATATTCGTGTAGCATTCATACCACCCTACATCAACACCGTGGAGTGAGGAAGCTTTGTTGTCGATCCCTCATTTGCTC
This sequence comes from Parnassius mnemosyne, assembly GCA_963668995.1. NCBI lineage: Eukaryota > Metazoa > Arthropoda > Insecta > Lepidoptera > Papilionidae > Parnassius > Parnassius mnemosyne. The sequence goes on from CAVLGL010000002.1 coordinate 49,997,092, forward strand.
TCCGAAAGCGAAAAACAGACTCGGTGTGGATTGGTGCCATTAAATGCCATCTACGTTTTGAAAACGGGGCATCTAGGTGTTTTTTTTTTCAGAAATCGTTACTGGTGACGAGACATGGATTTATTAATATGATCCGGAAAATAAGAGGCAATCATCGGTATGGGTCTACTCAGAAGGACACTTACCGACAAAACTGCAAAGACCTTGCAACGTCGGCAAAAAAATGGTGGCTACTTTTTTTCGCGGAGCGGACATTTGTCGACGTCAATGCTAGAAAATTGTAGGTCAGTCAACTCTGAATGGTATACTACAGTTGCATTACCCAAAGGTTTTCAAGGTGTGCAGGAGAGAAGACCCTAGACAGGGCTTCGTGGAATCAGTCTGCATCACGATAACGCTTCTTCACATACCTCCTTAGAACAAAAGCATTGATTGAGGAATCTGGTGTTGAAACTTTAAGTCACCCACCCTACAGCCCTGACTTAGCTCCTTGTGATTTCTTTTTGTTCCCAAGAGTCAAAGCAAAAATAAAAGGCAAGTTTTTTTCAAGCGCCGAAGAAGCCGTGGCTGCCTACGAAGAAGCGATTTTGACCTGTCAGATCAAGACGGGCAAAAATGTTTTCAGAGTTGGTTTAGGCGAATGGAACTTTGTATAGAGCATGATGGGGAATATTTTGAAAAGATGTAAAATAAATATTAATAGTATCTAGAATAATTTTTGTATATCTGAAAACTTATTGAGTGTCCTACGTATAATTTTATAGTATGTTACTATGTTAGGAATCTGAATTTATTAAGAAAAGAAGTTTTTAAACATTATTGTAAAGGATATTTTCTTATTACTCGACACTGGCAAAAGTACAGCCGTTAGAGTTCATTACCAATGAAAATTAAAAAGGTTGGCAGCCTTATAATACGCTGCTTATATTGCCCGTGCAAATCTTTCCGATTGCTAAAATAGAAACCCTTTCAATTCAGCTTTTGCCTTGCGTTACTAATGCCTATAAACGTTTATTGCCATATTGGCGTATAAAATTTGCAAACGGCACATTTTTACACACTTTCAACATGTTTCCGGTATTCTTCATTAGCAACAGCGTATTGTTGCGTGTATGTACCATTCGTTTGTGAAAGTTCCACGATTGATTTTTATTAACGAATATTTATGGCTATTGTTTTATTATATAAAAACTGTCAGTCATAAATAACTTATATATGGTTATAGCTGAACCCGGCAGGCGTTGATCCTGGCAGTTAATATCATAGGCTGTGTTCAGCAACGTTTTTATTTTAGCACATGCAATTTAATTTATTAATTGCCACGCTTGATTGAAAAAAAGCAAATACTAAAGCAGTACTAAATAATTATTCGTGGTAGAGCCATCCTGCATCCATATTAATTGTAGAGATGTAGCACGAATGGGTCAGCTTGACCGGGGAAGGACCACGCTCTCTCAAAATACCAGCGTAAATTTTTTTTTATAGGATAAGGGTGACAAACGAGCACACAGTTCACCTGATGGTAAGTGGTTGCTGCGGCCCATAGACATCTACATCTATCCTCCATTACAAATCAAAATGTAGATGCGTTGTCACCCGTGAGGACTAAGATGGAATGCCTCGTTTCCAGTAAAAAGGGCCTCCGGCCACCTGCACTCACCAAGCGAAACGCAGAGGTAAACCTCTACTTCACGCTGGTTTTCTGTGAGGTCGTGATACCACCCCGGTTCGAGCCGGCCCATCCGTGCGACAGCAAAAGCTGCCGCGTGGCTCTACCACTTGATGCTGCTGTTTCATATAGTGAATGTAGAGAACCGGAGACCCTTTTTACTGGAAAAGAGGCATTCCATCTTAGTTCTCACGGCTGGCAACGCATCTGCATTTTGATTCGCAAACGAGGATAGATGTAGATGTCTATGGGCCTCAGCAACCACTTACCATCAGTTGTACTGTGTGCTCGTTTGTCACCGTATTTCTATAAAATAAAATAAAATATTGAGCGTTACTTTGCTTAACAAGTAACGCCCGATTCTATTAATTAATTACAAGCTATTCGAAGCGAAGTTCACTAGTCAGAAATAAACACAAATTTCCCCCAATAGTTTGTAGTTTGTTTGTTTGTACCCAATATTATATAAATTACTTTCTTTTATCTATCTATATATGTAACGAAATCTTTTCTTTTTAAATAGACAAATTTTAAATGGACTTGAAAATTTACACTCGTGTCAAGGACCGATGACAATATAATAATTTAATAACTTTATCCTATTATATTGATCAGGATCACCAGGACAAAATAAAATAATTATCAGGACCATCACAGCTCCTGACCAAAGAGTGTTGTTTGTGTCTTTTAACTTTTATATTATTTATCTCGATTCTATTTATTCAAGATGCTTGCCTTAAGAAGTCGCCAACAAAATATTTCATGACACATTTATATAAAGAGCACGTCATCGCGTAATTATTTTCAAGGAAGTTACCCATTTATCTACTAGAAATTTCGTTTAGTCATTGTATAACTATATTTGTAAATACGGTTTGAAATGAGCCTGCCCCAAGCAAGGTCGATTACTTTTTTGTGTTCCTTGAAATATAATAATACCTAATTATAGCCGGGGTTGCACGCGTACTGCGAAATATGTGCCGAAAGCTTAGCTCCGGTAATATGGCTCTGAGTTCTGACAAAATTATTAAAAATAAATGAAAACGGAATAGTTATATTATGTAGACACAGCCGAAACAAAATATTACAATCTGGACAAAGGACTTCACTTCCTTCTTGGAGGATTTTACGGTTACGTCGTTACGATTAACACAGTGTTGACCAGTGTTGACAAACTTCACATGTCGTCGAAATATTGATTTCGATTTCCCAAACATCTAGTTTTATAACTGAAACTTATTTCCTGGTCACGTGGATTGGACCATAAAATTAGTAGATCTAGATTGGTTGGGACTTTATAAAGTACTACCGAACCACATAGCTTGGTTAGAATTTATTTTTGTGGCGCCATTTGGACTTAAGACAATCATCATCAAAGATCAAAGATAAATTACTTTATGAATTTATTGAGTTCTCAGAAATAAATCTCCAAGTTTTTCAGATATAATATAACCTAGACCTAGATCACTCCTGATATTGCTGTCTATCTGTTCATCAAGTTTTTTTACAATCGATTCAATCATCTCGGAGATTAGCCCAGACAGACTAACAGGACAGATAGATCAAAATTTAAAAAATAATTATTCATGTCATGGCATGCAAATAAATCCCTCAGCTTAATAAAAGGCAGTTGTTTCGATTTGACAGACGGACATATTTTTACTATATATATATATATATATATATATATAGTAAAAATTATAAATTGAAAAAGATTGGCGGCTCTGTGCGAAGTGTGCAAGCGTTTGGCTACGGCGCTGCGGCGTTGGGGTCGCGAGTTGAACCCCGCACGAGCCACCTCTACGACCTACAGTTAATTGTAGCGGGATCCTCAATTACACAGGAGAAATTCCTAAATAGCATTAAAAAAAAATTAAAATTTTGTGTTGATTATCATAAAATTTGTTTTAGACAATTTATAATGTAGATATTTTACTGAATATTCCTAAATAAGAAAAGTTAGGTATTTTTATATACCTATATAGTATATATTATATTTGTTAAAATTTGGAAGAGGCTTTTTAACACGTTACTTTTAACTAACGGTTAAGTAACTATTGTGACTAACGGACATAATTAGCTACGTAAGGGCCTAAATAATTTTTTTAAACATTTAAAGACTAAAGTCACACAACACAACCCACACAATAGAAAGCGCCGTATCTAATAGTGTTAAATTACAATAGACCAGATAGACAAGTCCTTTTTGTCATATCTGAATTGCCTGTATTGTGGAATATCAAATGGCCGGCCGCATTGTTCCGCTCAGCGTCCTAGACGTGTCTCCCGGACTTTGTATATTAAGTTTCCTGTGTAATGACACCTTTCGATTTACATGTCAATAACAATGGGGGTTAATAATAATTTACCGCTTCCCAGATGTCGCTAGTTGGTACTGAGGTCAAGTTATTTGTTACATCTTACAGCTTACAATCATGTACTTATGTTACACAAGTGATCCCAAGTGATAAATGATTGTAATGTTTTTTTCCGTACCAGTGGTAATTACAATAAACAAAAGAGTGACTTTCATTGTGTACTATTTATAATCTATAATGAATAAAAAAGTTTCTGTTTCTGTTACATAGTTTCACCCTATGTGAAAAGTTGCGTTTTGAATTAAAAAAATCGGTTTCTAGTGTATATACCGAAATACTTCTAACGTTAGTTAGTTACTAAATCTATGGTAAATACATAAAACAAGGAACTCTTTTTTTCTTTTTTTTAATATTTGAAATATCCGCAGTTTGGTTTATTCATTTTACATACATACATATAATCATGACTCTTTCCCGTAGGGGTAGGCAGAGACAACTTCTTTCCACTTGCTACGATCCTTACATACTTGTTTCGCTTCGTCCACTTTCATTATTCCCTTCATACATGCTTTTCGGTTTAGGGTACTCTTGACCTGGCCTTTTTTCAAGACGTCCTTCCAACACTTTCATTCACACTCGCCTTATACACTTTTTTCGTCAATCGTTCTTCATTCATTCTCTCGACGTGGCCAAACAATCTCAGCATATCTTTCTCAATTTTTGTCACTACATTTTCTTTAAACAAATTATTATTAATATAAAATATAGGTAATATTTCAGAAAGAAACATTAACCTGTACACTTTTCTACCAATATAACACTCCCGCTATGAAATCTGTCAAATATTTACCCTCATTTCTAAGTGGCGTCGCCCTGGTGGCAGACAGAGTAGCAGCTGGCCTCATTAGCTCGGGAGATCACCGCTACCCTTACAACTTTACATCACGCGGGGTTCGAATATCACCGTTTGCAATGAAATAGTTGATTGCAATTTTGCAATAATGCAGTGGGTTTTCATGGGATAACCGTTAGACCCTACTTTTTAACAGACTTCAAAAAGAAGGAGGTTCTCAATTGGAGTGTATGTTATCGTTAGATTCGTCTTATTTGTGGAAGTGACATAGGGTATATATTTTTTTTTCTTTTCGGTATACTTTTTAGGCAGACGGGCTTTTTTAAATACTGTTTTAATCATTGGGTTTGTTGACTTTCATTTTCTATTCCTATTTTCTACCGACTTCAAAAACGAGGAGGTACTCAATTCGACTGTATGTTTTTTATGTGTATTACCTTATAAGTTTTTACTGGGTGAACCGATTTCGATGATTCTTTTTTTATTTGAAAGCTGGTGCTTCACATGTGGTCCCATATAAATTTAATCAAGGTATGACCAATAGTTTTTGAGTTATTCTTAATAATTTACATATACCAAAATTGCGCTTGCACAATCACTTCTTTTACCGATTCTCGATTATGCTGACACGTGTTATCTCAATTTAAATGAGGAGATGCTTAATAAACTTGAGCGCATTCAGAATCTATGCATACGGTTCATATTTGGACTTCGAAAATATGACCATGTCTCCGAATATCGCGAAAAACTCAAGTGGCTTCCGATCCGTCTTCGCAGGAATACTCACATTCTTTCTCTTTTATACTGTATACTATTCAATCCCACTTCCCCTACTTACCTTAAAGAGCGGTTTGAGTTTCTTGGTGACACTCACTGTCGCTTTCTTCGCTCTGATAAAAACCTCATCCTAAAAATTCCATCTCATAACACTTCCTTCTATTCTAAATCCTTTTCTGTTGAAGCTGTTAGGCTCTGGAACTCCCTACCGCTGCACATTAGAAGTGCGCAGTCTATTGATATGTTTAAAAAACTTGTCAAAGCGCACTTCTTTCCTCCTTAAATAGTCATTCCTCTAAAAAATTACTACCTACTCATTTTTCCTTACGTTTAGGCTTTGACTTCACTTGTTTATCTTTTCTGCTCTCGTATATGTATGTATATATTTTTGTATTTAAAAATGCATTTATTTATATTATAGACGTATGTATTTATGGATTATACTATATATGGCGTGTGTATTTTCTATCAACCTATGTACACCCTTACCCTTTCTCACAGGTCATTTTATCCTCTGCAATGTGGTTGCCTGGTAGATATCGCTCCCAAGCGATAAGGCCGCCAATTGTACCTTTAAATAAATTATGTTCTTTTTCTTCTCATATGTATTTTTTGTGTACAATAAAGTGTATTTCATTCATTCCTTCATTCATTCATTCATTATATTAAAGTCGGTTGTACAAAATTTTTAATTTTAAATTGTTGTTAAAAGTTTTAATTATTAGTCCAATGCTTGTATGGACTTTTGTCCAAGGCTCAATACAGATTGCATAATATGCTGGATATTTGCTACAGTTGCCACGCTTGGCAGGCGGGTTGGAAATCGCAGTTTTTTATTTTTTGTTTCTTTTACGAAGTATAGAATAGAATCGGATAATTCGATGTATACAATTGTTATTGAAAGTAATTTTTTTCTTTACCACTGTTTCGGAAAAATCTCTGTCCTGCGAAGAACCAGCAAGAAACCCATCGGGACACTTTTTCAAAGTAAATTATACAATAAAATACAGGTTGTAAAAACTATTTACGAAAATTATTTAATAAACACCTTGCATACGACCACCTTTTTCCAAGGGGTTATTATCAACCGTGTAATAATAATAATAACGCAGTTTTTGTTTGTTGAATATTTTAAACTTTGCAATAGAGACATCTTGTTTATTTTCTGGAACTTTTTGTAATAACGTATATCCAATGAATAAAATTACTACGTGGAGTCGATAAACTGGTATCACTAGTCACTAAGTCACGCTTGTTTGTTGCTGATGTTTACTAAGTATAGTTATATCACGTTTTCTTTATTAAAACTAATAATTGTTTTTTTTTAATACATTAAATTTTAAAAAAATTCTCTGAGTGTAGAAATGAAGATGCTGCTCTGCCTAACTGGATTGCTGGTTTGATTCTCTCTGTCGCCTTTTACAACACTCACGGGATGATTTGGGGTAGTGGTTCTTCTTACACCACTTTCACAGTTTAATGAACGAGAAAAAGAAAACATTGGGTTAAATCCATTATCCATAATGGCTCGTCCCATTAGGCAAACATGAATAAATACTTAATAATTTACTTTAATACATAATTATTTTTTTTATCATTATCGCATTTCAAACATAACACTCGCAGTTATCTATTATCGTCATCGATGTTTTTTGAACATTTCGATCAAGGTCACACCTATTTCGATGACTGGCAACTTTTGACTTATCTCAGATAATGACAAACACTGCTTGACTAATGTCAGGCTTGCCAACTCTATTGAAGTGTAGATTCAGTCATAGATTCTTGCCATTAAATCCAAAGTACAATAAAAGCCTTTAATACAATGAAAATAACCCCTGGGAATAAGGTGATCGCCACCGTGCTGGTTCTATGAAAAATCATTTACAAATTGTATAAACGAAATTATTGTTAAGTGAAAAATGTTTGAAAAAAAAGTCCCGCCGGGTTTCTTGCCGGTTCTTCCCAGGACAGAGATATTTTCGAACCAGTAGTAAATAAAAAAATGACTTTCGATAAGAATTAAGTAATAATCAATATTGAATAAAAAATTATTCTATTCTATTTTCTAAAATAAAATAATAAAAAGTACCTTGCTCGACATTAGAAAAAAATATATTCTTCTGAGGCTCATGAAAAAATCTTGTAAAGAATATAAAATTTACTCCGATCTGAAAAATCTTGTAAAAAAAAAAATTATCCAAGTACAGAATGTCATCCAAATCATTAAAGCCGCTTTGGAGAAACCTGTTACATATAAATATACGTATTATCTTTCTTTTTTTTTCAATTATTCAAAAATATATTTTTGTATAAAATACAGTAATGATACGTTTTTCGACAAAAGCATTAACCTCTCGGTTAATAAGTACTCGTTGTACCATAAAAATATACGGAATTTCGCAAACAAAACATTTTACGAGAATATAAAAAAAAATTATCTATTTTTGTTATAGCTGTGACTGGGAAAAACGTATACGAAGAAGTATATGAAATCGCTCGGTAGACTTACACTCTTGCCACCAAGGCTCTTGAGATAATAATTTCCATGGCGTTTTTCTTTATAAAACAAAATGGCTTGAAGAATTAAAAATTTTGTACAACCGATTTCAATATAAATTATTACGAATAATTCAAAAATTTCTGGTCAGACCTAAATCAAATTTATTTTTTTATTTGAGTTCATGATCACATGAAAAGCATCAGTTTTCAAAAAATTGAACTCTGAGAAAGTAGCCAAATCATGTCGCAAACGCAAAAGCTGATTGTGACCGTATATTGAACTTGTATACGGCATTCGATTGATTGAGCCGGGCCGGGCCGGGGAAGTGTCCGCAACTCCACGTCTAAGTGCTTATTTTACGTTTTGACTGAGAATTGATACCCTAGAATGAGAGATGATTACATATTTGTGCCATTTATTGTAGAGACTATCGGTTTTCTCACGATACGTAACTTTACCGCACGAGGGGTCCACGTAAGACACTGTATCCAAGACTTGCCTTTTTGACTTCGCTTAAAGCCTTAAAGTATAGCCATACAGCGAGGAAACGTTTTATACGTGGTAGAGTCATGCTCCATCTATATTAGTAATATAGTTGAAGCACGAATGGGTCGGCTCGACCGGGGAAGGACTACCAGCGTAATAATCCAGCTTGACACTGTTGTTTCGTATAGTGAGTGAGACCCATTTTACTGGAAAAGAGGATCGTCGATCTTAGTCCTCACGGGTGACGATGCATCTGCATTTTGATTCTTTATTGAGGATAAATGTAGATGTCTATGGGTCACAGCAACCACTTACCATCAGGTGGACTGTGTGCTCGGTTATCACCCGATCCTATTTAAAAAAAAAAAGCGCAGCCAACGTTCTTGGCATTATACCGCGGGGAAGTAGTACTGTATGATAATTTAAGTTTTATAGGTTTAGTTTTTCTTTTATGGTAACACATATACTATATTTTATTAATATTTATGACAAATTAAATTGTTATAGTCATAAATATATTACTCTAGTCCACTATTTCATAATTAATTTCAAAGCACGCAACAGCCTTCAACATCCATAACAACGCTCGTATACACACTGATCAACGAATTGTACCAAAACAACAAACACAACTACAACTACATTTACTGTTTGCAATACCGTAATACTTTCATAATTTTTCGACACTTGGATAAATTGAGGATATTTCAACTCCGTTCAGTAATGGATTTATGAGGCACACTAGGCAATGGCCTAGGGCATCACCGCAGAGGATAGGTCAGTAAACTTCTGACAGAAAATTGTATGTTTTATAAAAAAATAATTTAAAATTAAAAAAATTGTACAACCGACTTCAATATAAATTATTAAGGATAACTCAAAAACTATTGGTCACACCTTGATCAAATTTACCACAATGAACCACATAAGGAGTGCCAACTTTCAAATAAAAAAGAATCATCGAAATCGATACACCTAAAAAAAAGTTATGAGATAACACACAAAAAAATAACAGTCGAATTGAGTAGGTACCTCCTTCATTTTGAAGTCTGTAGAAAAATACATGTTACTATAGTCATTCAAAATAGAAATGAATCTCTCGCTATTACAAATGCACTAAAGGCATTTAGATTTGATTGATTGTAAAAATTGTAACTATTTTATTTCAAATTAAAAAAAGAACAATATAAAATGCACCAAATGGCACCAAAAAGTTAAATTCGGCGCAGACTCCAATGACGCGATGAAAACGCCTTAAAATAATTCAATTAATGGAACTGGTATTAATAGCGGAGACACTAATGAACCTCCTTTAAATTTATATATAGGTGTATCGTATCGTGTAATAAATATAATTAAATGTTTTAATATAACTATTTAGACAATATTGAGATTGTGATATTCCATAGTTCACTCAAAAGGTTAAAAAAATAACTTTTAACAAATTAACAAAAAGTAAAAGCCTGACTTGACATTCTGAAGGCGATGCTAAGATATAACAGTGAAATTATTTTACTTACTCTTTTAAACTTCGTCCCGTATTTTGCCACCCTGAAAGGGGGAATTTTTTCTCCAAATTTATACGGAACCACCCCTTAAGTATAGTCTAAATAATCATCAAAATAGGTCCGCAATTGGCGGAGAAATTGGTGAAATATATACAGTCGAACATAGAACCTCCTCCTTTTTTTAATGGTCCGTAGATATTCTTCTAATTATTTTTTCCTACTACAATTAGTTAATTTTATAAATATTTTTGAAATGAAAATTTGTAATTTAGGTTAATTTCTTATCTATCAATCAAAAATTAAATATCTTCAAATATTAAATCTAACTTTATTTATTTTATTGTTCACGACTCCACACGACAATTACTTAAATAAATTTACACCATAAATGTTTCTACATAGTAGGACTAATCTTGGACTAATCACACAATGTCCCATAAACATAAAATTACAAGTTACAATTTGGCAAATAATTTTAAACACATATGGATGATCCGATCTAAGTCCAATAATGTTGGTAGGTTACTTTTGTATCACTGATAATTTAAAAAAAAACTTACTTTTTAGTAGTCTGTAGAGAGGGTCAACGGACGTGCAGCCAACACGAGTTATTCGACAGAGTAACTGCGCGAGGAGGGAGATCCGTGGTTTTATACCCGTCCTCTCATTGTAGATACATTTTGTTACGTTCAACACGCTTTAACTTTTAATTCTTTATTTTTATTATTGTATATAACACTTTAATGTTTGACAATGTATTATAATAATATTGTATTTGAACAATGATTATACGGTACTTATGTGTTTACTTATTTACTGAGCACTGTAGCAGGTTTGTTAGTAGAAACTTTAGAGATAACGCCATTTGCAATCGAAGCACCACTAGATCATTTATAGGTTAAGAATTATTACATAGAGCGTATGATTATTAAAAAATTAATTAATTATTTACCATCGAGCGTATCTGCTGTTGACTAAATCTTCGAATTCCAACAGGGGCCTTAGTAAATTATTTATTTAGCGACAGCAGTTTCTTGCCGGTTTTTCCTTGAAAAGGTCATGTTTTTGCAAATAGGTGTAGACTTTTGAGTTCATAATCACTATAACTCCTAAACAAGCCTAAATGAAATAAACGTTGTGACTTTGAAATACAAACTTGAGGACGACGAGGAAAGTGTCTTACTGACAAGCCGTAGGCTCGCGGGTCGTTGATTCGAATCACAGGCGGTGCCGAGATTTATGAAGAACAATTTACTTCGTTTGACAGTGGACAATTTATGTCTGCGCAATTTTAGATTAACCCAGGAAGTGCATGAAACTATATTAAAAAAATCGTTTAATTACATGCAGGTATACAAATAAAGAGAAGAGGAATTTATGACATTTTAATCATTTTATACGTTTATAATTAAAAATTAAAAATTTTGTATATATATATGTATGTGTTGTGAGTCCTATACAAAAAAGTATGACGTAATAAATTAGCATTATAAACAGGTCAAGCTGTGCAAATTTTTCGTATTTTTTCATTTCATAGAGTATTATAAAGGAGGCAGTATGACATTGCTACGGAAAAGTGTTTAAATTTTTAAGGTGGGTGCTGAACACCTCAGTAGTTAGGTAAATGTAAGAGAATTATGTAGCGTCACAACGTGCCTTGCAATTACATTTGCCAAACGTCCCAATTCTGATGGGACGTCCCTTTTTCCAACCCTCTCAGGACGAGCCAAAAACGAAAATAACGCGAATAATAAACTTTTTGAGAAAGTCCATTATTCATTTTGTTTTTGTACTAGCTGATTCCCGCGACTTCCTCCGCGTTGCTTGATATATTAACAAAGTTTTCGTATGTGCGAAGGAAAAAACATCAAAAAGACAAAATTCTTTGTAAACAATGTTATTCGTTGCTCCGTTTGTATCTAAAATATAGAAAAAATATATAAATTATCTGGGATAGTAACGCGATAGCAAGCGACTTACAGTTGCCCGTGTGAAAAATCTCGTATGAAATCGTTGTATCTTAAAAGTAATAACTTTACAATAAATGAAGATATCGCAATAACTTTTTTTTTTATTTAAGGGCCCAGTGTCTAAGAAATAAAACTTATAAACCTAATTGAAATCTATCCAGTAGTTTTTCCGTGATGCGCGCACAACTGCAAACCTCTATCATTTTATTTATACATATATAGATGGAGTTGTGTATTGCTGATGAGTTAACACAATAGTTATCTCAACTTTATATGTACGTCATTGTGTTTTTATTACATTTGTATTTAATTGAAAGATACATATTTATGCTTTGTGCCCCTAACGCCAGCCCCGCCCCTACCTAATACTCGTACCAGCCATTTCGCCTTTTTACTTCAAAAATATAGTGGTTTTATCTATAAATATTGTCAATTAAAAATGTTTCCAAATTAGAGGAAAGTATATTTCAAATATTACCATACAGTTAATAATCTATGAGTGTTAAATTTAAAATCAAAATACCGACGCAACGGATAACGCTAATTTTCCTTATTTATTGTTAAGTTATGGTCCCAATAAAATTAGGCTTATTTTACTTATTATCATCTTTAGGCTTTGTTAGTTGCGTGAATATGACTTGAAACATAGTAATACAGTTATTTTAAATAAATTTATTACATTTTTATTTTCTTTTAGTAGGTAAGAATTAATGGGGCTGTAATTAGATATACTAAATGTATGGAGTGCATAATGTCAGCCGTCAGGCTGTTATTTGGTTTTAGGGTACCAAATTAGCAGTACCTAATTTCAGCCATGTAATATAAATCAGGGTTGTCATAACCTGAAATAAATATTAGTAATTATGTTATAAAATTTGTTTTTAAATTGAAAGTTTAGCAAAAGGTGTAGGTACTTGCATTTTTATCATTGGTCCCCACACACGGTCAGTTAAACTGACATCAGCTCAACTGATCATTCCAACTGATCAGTTCAAACTAGGCCTGTTGAAATTTTTAAAATATCGGATTTTCAATATATCGATAATTATAAATATATCAATATCGGAGTTTTATATATCGAAAACATAAGCGGTATATCAGATGCTTATTGCTTAAAAATGATTTACACGGTTTATAATTTAGTATATTTATTAAACAAATTAAATTATAAATGAATGAATATGTTAGTTTATAATTCTTAGTAATTATTAATGAGCCGTGGTAGCTCAGATGGTTAGCGCTCGCTGTAAATTTCACAGTACGCGAGCAACCCGGGTTCGATCCCTGCCGGCACCAATGAAATGGTTAATTGAAATTTTAAGTGCTGATTTACCACGTGCTCGACGATGAAGGAAAACATCGTGAGGAAACCTGCATGTCTGAGAAATAAAATAAAAATTTCAAAAAACGTGAAGTTCGCCAACACGTAATGGGCAGCGCGGCGGACGTTGCCCTAAAATCCTCTCAGAAATTAGGAGAGGCCTGCCCAGCTGAGGAGTGCCCAGCATTGGGACGTATCTTTAACTTTAATGATTGTTTAATTTAAATAAGACAATTATGTTTACCAATATTTCACAGTAAGAGTTTTAAAAATACTCTTTGTTTTATATGTTCAGCTGTTTCAATACTGCGATTATTCGGCATTAAAAGATTGATTGTAGAAGTAATTCGTTCAGATGCTACGGATGCAGCTGAAGAAATCAAGTATTTAACAGCTATTTCTGATAGCACGGAAGTAAATCATAAGACGCCTAAGCGATTAAAATAACTTGAGGCTTATACCAACATCGAATCACTTATTTCGTCGTTTTCTCTAATAGCTCACATGCGCATACACCATACACATAATACTCATAATCCCATCACTTTGATAAAAATCCACTTCAAACGATTATTTAAACGATAAAACAGGAGCAAAAGCTGCCAAAACTCACAGTAAGTAAAGTAGTACTAAGTTTAATAGATTATAGTGACTTTAATATCACAGAGACATACTATACAAGATTACATTTCTTTTTGAGATAATAAGCAAATAAATAAACTGGGGACAAATCAAAAACATAATATAGTGTAAATAAAGTATAATAGATTGGGTCCGTCAAGGATTGGGATTTAAGTTTACGATGGTGTTGTAGATTAAATGATTTACGTGAAAAAATAAAATATTAAATTATTTTAAAAAATATATCGACTGTCGTATATGTATATTTTTATATAATATCAAACTTATATTTCAATATAATATGTCGTCCAAAAATATTAGAAATAAATATCGATATTTCTAAATAATAAAATAGATTTTTCCATATATTGATATTTTATCAACAGCCCTAGTTCAAACGTGGGACGTGGCCGTGGGCGTTTGGTTTGCGTGACTCCTATAAAATATCATATATATAGCTAAATTAAATGATATTTAATAATATCTAAATCTTATTTAATATCATTTCCTGTCTATTAATATTTATCTATACAAATAAATAAAATTGAAGTGTCTGTTTGTAATGTCAAAATAACAGTTTTTTACTAAATACATATGAAAGTAAATACGGTACTTCTAACAAAAACACAGTTTTTAAAATTTTTCTCTGTCTTTCTGTCTGTCTGTTTGTTCCGGCTAATCTCCGAATCGGCTGAACCAATTTTGACGAGACTTTCAGTGGCAGATAGCTGATGAAGAAAATAATTAGGGTTCCGCGCAAAAACATTAAAACCCATGAAATTCAATCGTAATAAATTACACGCGGGCGAAGTTGCGGGGAACAGCTAGTTAATAGATAGGAAATGATATTTTTAATTTATAGGAGTCACGCCAACTAAACGCGCACGGCAGCGGCCCCATCGATCGAGAAATGAAATCCGTTCCGTATATATATATAAATATCGTTTCCTATATATTAACACTTCAAAAGATATTTTTATTCATGATAAGGTCAGTATTAAGACACTTTTAAGAAATGGGTCAGATATTATGATAATTTTATTCATTATGGTAAATTTTATTTATTTAATAAATATATTATTTATTTTTATCTTTTACCCCACCTTCTTAGTTTACCATCATGAAGGTATTATAAGCACATTGAACTAGGTCTTTATAAATCCTTTCAAATGAGTTCAAACACGATCATTCTACTTATTGCCGCCACTGAGATCCTATACCCACCTTCAGATTGCACCATCAGAAAGGTGAGATCATAACAGTCATCTAGTTCTCCAGTTACCTATTTGAAAATGAGTTCAAACACGATGGTTCTACGTAGTAGCATCACTGAGACCCTTTACCCACCTTCTGAGTCCACCATAAGGAAGGTGACATCATTACAATCACCTTGGTCTCCATCCTCTGTCAAACCAACTTCTCTAAATATATAAAATAATATAAAATCTAAACAGCATACAAATAATGTTATAACAAAAATATAAAATATAAATAAAAGCTACTAAGAAAGTATGTACTTATATGTACCAATAATGGAAACGAACTGTAGCCAGCGGATTACGGTGCGCCCGGAAAAATACGTGGGTTGCCGTTAGTTAAAAATTTTAACTTAAGATTTCACATTCACGATCAGTTTTTGGATGTACGTCAGTTCAACTGAGCGGTTTAACTGATAGCACGCTCGAAAAATCCGTGTGTTATCTTCAGTTAAAAATTTCAACTTAAGATTTCACATTCACGGTCAGTTTTTGGATGTACGTCAGTTCAACTGAGCGGTTTAACTGATAGCACGCTCGAAAAATCCGTGTGTTATCTTCAGTTAAAAATTTCAACTTAAGATTTCACATTCACGTTCAGTTTTTGGATGTACGTCAGTTCAACTGAGCGGTTTAACTGATAGCACGCTCGAAAAATCCGTGTGTTATCTTCAGTTAAAAATTTCAACTTAAGATTTCACATTCAGGGTCAGTTTTTGGATGTACGTCAGTTCAACTGAGCGGTTTAACTGATAGCACGCTCGAAAAATCCGTGTGTTATCTTCAGTTAAAAATTTCAACTTAAGATTTCACATTCACGGTCAGTTTTTGGATGTACGTCAGTTCAACTGAGCGGTTTAACTGATAGCACGCTCGAAAAATCCGTGTGTTATCTTCAGTTAAAAATTTCAACTTAAGATTTCACATTCACGTTCAGTTTTTGGATGTACGTCAGTTCAACTGAGCAGTTTAACTGATAGCACGCTCGAAAAATCCGTGTGTTATCTTCAGTTAAAAATTTCAACTTAAGATTTCACATTCACGGTCAGTTTTTGGATGTACGTCAGTTCAACTGAGCGGTTTAACTGATAGCACGCTCGAAAAATCCGTGTGTTATCTTCAGTTAAAAATTTCAACTTAAGATTTCACATTCACGTTCAGTTTTTGGATGTACGTCAGTTCAACTGAGCGGTTTAACTGATAGCACGCTCGAAAAATCCGTGTGTTATCTTCAGTTAAAAATTTCAACTTAAGATTTCACATTCACGGTCAGTTTTTGGATGTACGTCAGTTCAACTGAGCGGTTTAACTGATAGCACGCTCGAAAAATCCGTGTGTTATCTTCAGTTAAAAATTTCAACTTAAGATTTCACATTCACGTTCAGTTTTTGGATGTACGTCAGTTCAACTGAGCGGTTTAACTGATAGCACGCTCGAGAAATCCGTGTGTTATCTTCAGTTAAAAATTTCAACTTAAGATTTCACATTCACGGTCAGTTTTTGGATGTACGTCAGTTCAACTGAGCGGTTTAACTGATAGCACGCTCGAAAAATCCGTGTGTTATCTTCAGTTAAAAATTTCAACTTAAGATTTCACATTCACGTTCAGTTTTTGGATGTACGTCAGTTCAACTGAGCGGTTTAACTGATAGCACGCTCGAAAAATCCGTGTGTTATCTTCAGTTAAAAATTTCAACTTAAGATTTCACATTCACGTTCAGTTTTTGGATGTACGTCAGTTCAACTGAGCGGTTTAACTGATAGCACGCTCGAGAAATCCGTGTGTTATCTTCAGTTAAAAATTTCAACTTAAGATTTCACATTCAGGGTCAGTTTTTGGATGTACGTCAGTTCAACTGAGCGGTTTAACTGATAGCACGCTCGAAAAATCCGTGTGTTATCTTCAGTTAAAAATTTCAACTTAAGATTTCACATTCACGTTCAGTTTTTGGATGTACGTCAGTTCAACTGAGCGGTTTAACTCATAGCACGCTCGAAAAATCCGTGTGTTATCTTCAGTTATAAATTTCAATTTAAGATTTCACATTCACGGTCTGTTTTTAGATGTACGTCAGTTAAACTGTTCAGTTTAACTGACCGTGAGTGGCCACCAAATACATTTGTTGTGTATTAAGAGCACCTAATATTTTCATAATTTTTTGAGAAAGATAAAAATAAGCAAAAATAATTACAACTTGTACATAAACGAAAAACTCATGAAGCAAAGCAGTACAGGACTGTTATTTGCGGCAAGCTGTGGAGGAAATCATATTCTGCATTGGACTTGTGATGTGCTCTAATGATGATGATGTTTCGAAAACTTGGGTGATTAATTTATAAGAAATCGAAGTGTGACATAATTTTTTATCACAATTTATTTTAAATAATTGTTTAGTGTCAGATCAAAAATTTTAACTTCTTAAAACTAAAACACTACAGTAAGTGTACCTACGTAGTAAAACTGGTAAAACAGTAAAACAAAATAAATATTGTTTCTTATTGCACGCTCGTGACACGTATGATTCAAAGTTAGAACTTACGTAACGAATTTATTACTGTGCATCTAAAACTTACCTACAATAAGGTACCTACCAAAAAATCGAAGGGCATAACCCTATGCTAGGGTGGCATTAGATACACAAAAGGATGACATTCGGCACAGGGTGGATGGAATTTGAGCCGTTACGCCTTTTTTTGTTTATCATCAATTTTCAAATTGTAAAATATAAATAAATACAAAAAAAATAATACAACCAGTGCGTGTTGCCAGTGATAACATACGGAACTGAGACGTGGTCCTTCACTGCTGGCCGGATGAGGAAGCTCAAGGTCGCTCAGCGAGCTATGGAGAGGGCTATGCTCGGAGTTTCTCTGCGTGATAAACTCAGAAATGAGGATATCCGCAGTAGAACCAGAGACCGACATAGCCCAACTGATTAGTAAGCTGAAGTGGCAATGGGCCGGCCATATAGCTCGAAGAACCGGCAGGTGGCTCAGGACCGTGCTTTGTGGCATTCCTTGGGGGAGGCCTATGTTCAGCAGTGGACTTGTGAAGGGCTGTAATGATGATGATGATGATGATGAAAAAATAAATATTTCTTACATTATCTTATAAATAATCTATCGATGAAAACGAGATTTTAAAAACATTGTATAAAAAATATGTGTTGTTAAAATAGTACGAATTTTTAAAGTTGAAATTGGCACCAAAAGGCTGGTAATAGGGGCATCCACCCTAAACTGCACAAACAAAAAATTTACTGGCGAAGTCTAATGTTTTAAATATGTTGTAGATGTCAGTCGAAAATTGAATGATTCGAATCGCTGTTCGGGCAGATTAGTTATTGAGCTTTTCTGTCAAAAAATTCTCAGTCCCCCATACCTTGGAAAGCACGTAAAGCCGTTATACCTGTGCCTGCCCATAAATACAGCATACAGAAATGCTGAGTAAAATTTTGTAATAGCAAAGTTAAATAAGCTGAACAATTTGCGGTCATTCAAACGGTTTGGGTACATTTTTAAAACGCACACGTGCACGCAAACGCAAACGCGCACGTACACGCACACACACGCAGACATCCTTTTTTTAAAACATCAAAATCATGCTGTAGAAACAAAACAAATATGAAGATATAGAAGATATCGAATCCATTAAAACTCCAAATGGGAAGTTAAAAATAATCAAAGCCGTTTACGTGGTAGAGCCATGCTTCAGCTATATTAGTGGAATAGTTGTAGCATGAATGGGTCGGCTCGACCGGGGAAGGACCACGCTCTCACAGAATACCAGCGTAAAATAGCAGCTTAACGCTGCTGTGCTCTGTATGGTGAGTGTAGAGAACCGGTGACCCTTTTTACTGGAAATGAGGCATTCAATCTTAGTCCTCACGGGTGACAACGCATTTGCATTTTGATTCGCAAACGAGGATAGATGTGGATGTCTATGGGCCACAGCAACCACTTACCATCAGGTGGACTGTGTGCTCGTTTGTCACCCTTTCCTACAAAAAAAAGCCAAGTTAAATAATTTTAATACAATTTCGGCTCGCGGTGGTCATTATTATTTATCAGATTTCAGGTTTTCTATGCCCCAGACTGCAGACACAGAGAACAGGTATATGGTTACAGCGTGATTACATGCCGTGACGCCGTTTTTGTCCAGCACTACACGAGCATTACTAATAAAAGAATGACATATATCCATATAATATAATATAGAAATTAGTATTTTTATACCTTTGTAAATATTTTTCCATCTATAGAATAACATCCAGACCAGGGATCACCAAATAGCGGACCGCGGTCCGCATCCCGACCACCGCGCCGACCTATTTTATGCGGACCCAGAAGAATTTAAAAATATTAATGTAAAAATTAGTTGTAATTCAATTTTATTCTGTTATTAAAACACATAAACTCGGACATTCTTTGCCAAGAATTTTGGATAAAATAAATACCTAATGAACTTCATTAAACATACGAGTACATTTCGATCTCATTTTACCGATGACCGCCTCGTAGATTTAATGGCAATAGCTTGTACCAACTTAATTCCAGACTTCAGACAGATTGGTCCAGATTAAAAAATGCCATTTCTCGCCTTAATATTGGGTACTTTGTTATTTTTTAAATAGATGTTTCCTTAATAAAAAAAAAGTATTCTGATTTCTTTTCGTTTTATTTGTTAATTAACATTTTAAATCTCGGTTGTTAGTCATCATCTAGCGACAGATTTATTATTTTTTAAACGGATCCGCTGTTAAACTAATTGGTAATCCCTGATCTAGATGACTAATCGCAGCTCGCGGCGTCTGACCATTCGAATAGTGCAAATAGTATTAAAATATGATATTGCTTAGCAGTTAGTCATATTCATTGCAATCTTCAACCGTTAAGATTGTAAACTGGTACAACATTGACGACTCCGTGACGCAGTGGCTAAACATATTATAAATATATTTTACTTTATTGTAATAATATGTGAAATAAGAATAGAAGGGGAGTTGGTAGAGCAAGTAGATGAGTTTGTATATTTAGGATGTGTGTTTAGCAGGGATGGTAGATATGATAAGGATATAGAACGACGAGTGAATGCAGGAAATAGAGTGAATGGGGCTCTACACTCTATTGTGAAAAGTCAGAATGTGTCCAAAAAGGCACGTATGGCAATTCACAATGCTGTGTTAGTACCTACTTTAATGTATGGTAGTGAAAGTTGGGTGTGGCATAAGAAGCATGAGAGTAGAATAAATGCTGTAGAAATGCGGTCATTAAGGAGTATGTTAGGGATGAAGCTGAATGACAGAGTGAGAAATTGTTTAATAAGAGAAGAGTGTGGTTTGCAAGATGATGTTGTGACCAGGATCAAGAAAGGAATGCTTCGGTGGTTTGGCCATGTAGAAAGAATGAATGAGGAAAGAGTGACAAAGCAAATTTATGTTGCAGAGGTGAACGGCATAGTCGGGAAGGGTCGCCCTAGGCGAAAGTTTATCGACCAAATTGGCGATATATTAAAAATGGGCCAAATCAAGAGTACCTTTAACCGACGAGCGTGTATGCGTAGGTATATGGATGTGGAGGAAGCGAGAGAGGTGTGTCAGGATCGTGCCAAATGGATGTCCATAATCTCTGCCTACCCCTCTGGGTGACAGGCGTGAGTGTTTATGTTTTTTTATGGTTTTTTTATTGTAATAAGTCTGAACATGTTCAAAAATATTTTGTACATGTTCAGACGTGTGTTGACGTGACAACGTCTTCTAATTCGTTGAAGCTGACTGCACGCACGAAAAAACATGACTCATGCGGCGTTACCTTGCTCTGAGGCGTTCCATTTAAGGCTTGAAGTGCAAGCGAGTGCGCGGAACGAGCGACAAAGAGGCACAATCGGCGTTGTCACGTTCAACTATCGTCAGTAAACCGACTTTACAGACAACCCATTTTTTGTTTGTTTGTTTTAGATTTATATAAAATGAGTCAAAAAAGAAGGAATCTTCAATGAAAATCTTTGAGCTTTCTTCATCCCGGGAAACCACGCCAGACCCTTTTGTTGACGATGGAGAATTTGGATCAGATGCTGATTACGATCTAATTGGTGATAATGATGACGAAAGCTCCTGTGACATAGGCATTTCGCAGTTAGAGTGGGGCAAACAGCGCAAAAAGTCATTATTGCATGTCAAAAATAGTACTTGTTCCAATTCACGACCTGCTTCTGATGTTAGATTTACATCGGATTCCGCATCAGAAAATTCTTGTAGCACCACAGACGATTCAGAGTATTCTAGTTCTAAAAGAATTTTCGACTCTCAATAACGAAAATGTAGTACAATCAAGCAGTCCGCAAGTAAAATATCTAAACAACGTCTGAAGCAAACAAACAATAGCATAGACCTAGATATGTCAATAAATTCTGAAATATTGCGAAGAAATGTAGCAGATGGCTTTTTGGAGGACGCGTTTCTGCTAAACGGTCTTAGAGATTTAGAAGACCATTCACAGTTACTCTTGCAGATCCCTTCTACTGAGGTTCAATCAACTGTTGGTCAGCCGTCATCCGCTTTACCAGATCTTGGAGATGCAACCGACAACCCAACATCTCATGCGCAGTAGCTGTTGCCTCCAGACCTTGAATGTGCAAAAGGTATCTCGATAATTAACATGCAACCGCTTTTACTTTCGCCGGACCCGAAGACTAATTATCTCAATAATTTGAAAATAAATAATTTCATATAATAAAGCCTTTAATTTTATTTCTTTTTGTCTAATAATATGTAAATTTTTTTTTTGAGCATTTTATTTTTATAGAAAATACATTGAAGTATAATCCTTTTTATTTGGGGAAAGTTCTAGTGCATGATCATCTAACCACGTGGCCATAGAGCGGAGATCTTGTTCTATCGCATTAGCACAGGATTCTATATATTTATCATATACATAAACTAAGATATCATCTGCATATTGCAAAATTCTACACTTTGAAATGGACTGGCCTAAATCTAACGGGAAGGCCTTTGAAACCCTTGCCAGTATATTTTAAATCATCATCAATTTTAATATGTATATACACATATTAAAATTATAATATAGAAATAAATTTATAATCAAATTTGTAATTTTTTGGAAAAGCTTAAACATCTTTTCTCTAAGGATGTTAAGTCTGATATTATCGTAAGCAGAAGAAATGTGATAAATAAATAGTAGGTTAAAATTTGATTGTTATATTTGGCAAGTAATGAATATGGAATACCGCCTAGACCAGGTTCTGTATCGTGAACGTGAGAAAGGACAAGCTTTAATTCATATAGAGAGAATGGATGTTCTAAGGGATTAAAAAAGATTCACATGGAATACGAGGGTGACACTGAAAGTTCTTAGAAAATCGAAAACTGAATAAACTAGCAAGTTATTAATTTTATTACATCTTTTCAAAATAGTGCCTATTTACATAAATACATCGCTGCATCCGGTGGAACCACTGAGAAAAGCCCTTTGCCCACTTGTCCTTAGTGATCTCTTCGACGGCATTTTGAAACGCAGCCACTCCCGAAGAACGAGGCCGCCATCTTTTTTCCCACGCTTTGACATCTCTTCACTTTAGTTGGCAACTCCTCGAAAGGAAACACCCATACAGCAGACTATCTCTTCGTTTCAAGATCATAACAATAAATCCAGCTTTCGTCACCCGTAAGTATATCGAACACAGCATTTGTGTCGCCTCCGTTAAATCTTTGAACCATTTCACGACACTAATCAACATGACGGAATTTTGGGCTTCTGTCAAATTATGAGATATCCACCGGGCACAAAGTTTCCTGACCCCTAAATGTTCATGGAGGATTTTGTGCACTTGACTCATACCGATGCCGAAGCTTGTCCGAATCTGCTGATAAGTCACTCACGAAGTTATCTTTAGTCGTCGCCGTAGACAGCCATCTCTCACGCAGATCATCGGTGAGATTAGTGCGACCACGTTTAAACTAATTAAACGAGTTGTAAACAGTGGTATGAGATGGGGCTTCATCGTGAAAGACCAATCGAACTCTATCATAACTTTCTTATTGACCTAAATGACAATAATTTAATGTCATAAAAAATCATTGTACGAAAATTTTCTCGCGTTAAATTTATGCAGACGTGTCACAGATAATTTTCAATTTGCCACTAAAAAGTACTCTGTGTTTGCCACTAAATCGTAAACAAATGATGAATTAATAACATACATACACAATAATATTAGCTAAGAGTTCCATTTTCAAAATTTTAACTTATTTTTTTATTATATCGTTTACAAGTGGCTAGTTCTAAAAACTTTCAGTATCGCCATCGTACTTTGATGTAGCTCTTCTCTCGAAGGAGCTATCTAAAATGGCCCAATTTAAAAGAGAGGTTAAATCACGATTACAGATTGATAAATCTACAGCACTTCTAGACTAATTGGGACGATAGCGTTTGTTGATTTTACCAGTATTAAGGACGCCAATGTTAAGTGCGTCAATTATTTCAACTAATAAATTGCCGTATCTATCACAAACTACCACATAAATAATGATGGCAACTAAAGTCACCAAAAATTAAAAATGGTTTGGGGAACGAGGCTATTAAAGATTTTATTCTGCGAAACGTATGGACAGAAGGGAAGGGAACATAAATAGAAACTAAAGTAATATTTTGAATTCTTACTGCTACAATATTAAAGTCAAATATTTCATCATAAATATCTTTTTCTTTTATAGGATAGGATGACAAACGAGCACACAGTCCACCTGTTGAAAAGTGGTTGCTGTGACCCATAGACATCTACATCTATGCTCAATAAAGACTGCAGCAGATGCAGATGCGTTGTCACCGGTGAGGACTACGATGGAATGTCTCTCTTCCTGTAAAAAGGGTCTCCAGTTCTCTACACTCACAATACGAAACACAATAGCATTAAGCTGCTATTTTACGCTGGTATTCTGTGAGAGCGTGGTCTTTCCCCGGTCGAGCCGACCCACTATACTACTAACTATAGCTTCAGCATGTCTTTACCACGTATAAAATCTACAGTATCGGCAATGGTATAAGCGATATTATTCTTTATAAGCAAAGCACATCCGGCATAACCATCAGATCTGTCATTTTGAACACAACAAAAACCAGGGTTTCTGATGTTGGAATTCAGCCACGTCTCTGAAATAGCAGCGATAAAAACATTGTATTTTTTTCACAAATAAATTATTTCAGTACGTTTATCTAAAATGCTTCTACAATTCCATTGAAGGATCATTGTAAGAGTGAATGTCATGAAGAATTTCGGGTATAGAATTTAGTAAGCGAGCAACGTGGGACGGTAACTTTGACGAATACGAAGATATGATTATGTTAATAAGGGAATTTATAATGCTTTCTATAGAATTAAAACTACCCTATGAAGTATCAGGTGAAACCCGAAGAGCACAACCATCCTCTGGTTGTGGAATTGAAAAATCTTAAATAATTTTTTGATGGTTTTTTTGTCATATCCTATTTGTGTATGGTGACGAAATGATTTAGGAATAATTAATGATTTCTTATAAGAAGTTTTATTAGATGAAGCAGGGTGTGAAGGAAAATGATCCATCATAGGATTAGTAGAAAGCGAAGAATTTATAGGGTTTTTTGAGATCATAACATCAGCATATGATTTTGATGAAACTTGAGGATATTTCTGTGATGCTTCTATGTATGATATTGAATTTTGTGCCATTTCGATTTTTATATTATTTTGTCTTTTGTGTTCAGGGCATCTAGAATCCGTGGCTTTGTGGTTACCTGAGCAGAATAAACAACTAAAGTTCCCATCATCTTCGTCGAAAGAAGAAGAAGAGTGATCATCGCCACATTTTGAGCATCTTGGCTTGGAACGACATAAATATTTAGTATGTCCAAATTTGCAACACTGAAAATATTGAATCGTTGGAAGCTTATAAATTTGAACAGGGATGGAAATATAGCAAAAATAAACCCTCGAGGGAAGAATTTGACCGTAAAATGTGATTACGATTACACACTTTCAGAGCTTTCATATTATCTGACTTTGTCTTTATTCTTACTTTTAATACAGGTATGGTGTTTGGATACGTAGATAATTCAGAAATAATCCCTTTTGGTGTCCAATATTTTGGTACATCTTTTATAACACCCATACGAGATACGTGGAAGGATGGAATATAAACGTATTGTATTTATCATTTACACATGGATTTTCTAAAAATAGATTTGCATCAATAAATTTAGAGAATTCAATCGTTATTCTATTCCTCCCGATACGTGTTAGGCGTCCATTAACTATATTTTGAATATTTAATTTCAAAGTGACCAAATCAAATAGCATTTAAAGTCTTACCAGAATTAGGAGAATCTTCTTTTACTTGAACAGGGACTATAAAAGGACCTGAGTCTGTATAATTATAAGGATGAAGAGATTGAAATATTTGTGAAATGACCCATGAAAATGACACCCAAGATGAAAAAATTGATATCTATTGCAGCCGCCATCCTGGATTTACATTTCAACAGCACTATTGGCTTCAACACCCGCGAAAACCATGAGAATGACACCTATGATGAAAAAATTGATATCTATTGCAGCCACCATCTTGGATTTACATTTCGACAGCACCATCGGCTTCAACACCCTCGAAACCCATGAAAATGACACCCATGATGAAAAAATTGATACCCATTGCAACCGCCACCTTGGATTTACATTTCAACAGCACTATTGGCTTCAACACCCGCGAAAACCATAAGAATGACACCTATGATGAAAAAATTGATATCTATTGCAGCCACCATCTTGGATTTACATTTCGACAGCACTATCGGCTTCAACACCCTCGACAACCATGAACATGACACCCATGATGAAAAAATTGGTACCTAATTCAGCTGCCATCTTGGATTTACATTTCGACAGCACTATCGGCTTCAGCACCCTCGAAAACTATGAAAATGACACCCATGATGAAAAAATTTATACCTATTGCAGCCGCTACCTTGGATTTACATTTCGACAGCACTATCGGCTTCAGCACCCTCGGACACCATGAAAATGACACCCATGATGAAAAATTATACCTATTGTGGCCGCCATCTTGGATTTACATTTCGACAACCCTATCGGTTTCAACACCCTCGAAAACCATGAAAATGTCACCCATGTCAAAAAAATTGATAATTTTTTCATTTTTCGCCATTTTGGAGCCGAAAAAAATTAATTATAGCTAAACAAAACAAAATTACACTGCCATTTACATTCAGTGGCTTCCCACATGATGAAGAGATTAAAAAATAGATTGAGTAAAACAATTGATATTTTCAAAAGTTATCGTGTTTACAAGCCTTGGGGACATGATAAATCCACACCATAAGCCACTAAAACCCCTTTTTTATTTAAAAATAGCAATAAATCGATTTAAAAAAAATATTAATAAGTTCAACAATCATTTATCTTTCTAACAATGTGCTTTTTATATCATTTATATGTATAATATGATTACTAGATACGATTTTATTCGATAAAACGTTGGAATCTTAATTTTTAGGCGATAGTAGAACATACCTTGCGCTTTCGCTTAAGGCATGCAAAATACGATTAACTAAGGCTTCTACTTTTATTTGAAATTATACCAAATTGAATGTGATTTATGGTTTGAGGTTTCCCGCAGTCGCCTCTTACAACACCCAAGGGATAAAAACAAGGTGATGGGTTCTCTAGAAAGGTGTACAGCGTCCTTTTTACGTGACGGGACCAGTGGCGTAGCTACCCAGGGGCTAGCCGGGGCAGTGCCCGGGGCCCCCAAGCTAATGGGGCCCCTCAGCCTCCAATAACGAAATTCGAAAAATTATGTACTAACCTAGTTGTATATAAAATTTTCGAGTTTTACCTTTTGGCCCCTGACCACGAACGGCTCAAATTGAAATCACAAAAATTACTCCCACTTCCAGAACCCAAGTAGAACATCTAGTCTACTTCTTCTTATTGTCTTTTTTATATAGAAGAGAGGGACAAACGAGCATGCAGCTCACATGATGGAAAGTGTCGACCACCGCCTATTAACAAATATAACACCAGAAGAATTGCAGGTGCGTTGCCGGCTTTTTAAAAAGGAGTAAGCTCGTTTTTTGAAGCTCCCTAAGTTGTATCGGTCCGACAGGTCGAACCCGCCCCTTGTAAAGTTGCAAGCATTGTGCCGGCATAAAATACTGTCCCGGTCGGCTCAGCACGCCAAGCTTTTTAGAGGCCAATTCAGCCTTCCCTTTCATGTCACCACAAAACTGCACGTTATTCGATATGTCAATGCCGAAGATTCCGATACTGGCTGAAGTAACAAGGGCTAGTGCCCTGAAATTGAGGAGTTACGACAAAGGGGTTCTTTTTAGTGGTAAACGCTCAAACTTGTGTCTTCTGCGCATTGAACTTAATTAGATTTAGTCGCACTATTCCGAGACCTTATCTGGCAAAGACTCGACTTCAGACACAAGTATTTCCGGTACTCGGCAACGTTTTTCCGAGAAATGCTTATATTTCTCGGAAAAACGTTGCCGAGTACCGGCCGGTGTATAAAGCATCACGAGTGCACGTTACTGGTTTGTAACATAGTATTGATAAGCAAAGAAACACCGTAGGTGATAGGACGTAGCTTTGTGGAACACCAGCATGAATAGGTTTGTAAATGGAGCATGCACCTTCTACTACGACTTTATTGCTCCAATCTGCAAGAAAACTGCTGATCCAGTTGCACAAATTCTCGTGAAGCCCATAGGAAGGGAGCTTCGAAAGAAGTGCTTTGTGCCAAACCCGATCGAAGGCCTTCGCTATGTCCAAACTAGCGGCCAGGCTCTCCCTCTCTGCCTTTGCGCATTTATGAGTCAGGTAACTCAGAAGATCACCAGCTGAGCAATCCCGACGGAAATCGTACTGACGATGGCACTTTTCAGTTGGTGATCCTCAAGCTCATGAGCTGGCAGTTCACAATGGTTTTCATTATTTTATGAACAAGTTGATTAGGTCTGTGCGGTCTATTTTCGGTTATTTTTTAGGGATCTGGTGCACTAAAGTCTTCTTTGAGTTCGGGACTACGCCTAGGGAGAAAGAGTTTTAGATGACACGTTACGTCTGGTGCCAACTAGGGAGCACACGTCTTCAGCACAATGGGAGGAACTCGCCTTCAGGTCCACTAGACTTGACGTCTATGGAGAGTAGTGCTATTCGCACCGAGCGCTGTGTAAACCGTATCGTACCGACCTGAAGGCGAAATTATACTTCTTTTTAACAGCGCTGGTGAAGTACTCCTATTATTTATAGCGCGATGCAATTTTACAGGAGCGACCAAACATGGCAACACAGATGATAGAATAAAGAGTCCCATTCTCTGAAGTACCACATCAGCGACAGAAGCACGTTGGGATCATCCGGCGAGAAGCATATCCTCCCCTGTCCTCAAGGGAAGGATGCAAAAAAAGACCGCATCCTGTCCCAATCGGCTGGCCTACAGTGCCAAATACGGCGGCAATCTGCAGAACGCAACCGCAATGGGAGTGTGAGTGGCACCATAGTCCGGATCAGACAATGGTCCAATGAGCCAAGAGGTACGTCGATGGAGACCTGATATCCGTTCCGATGAGAGGTCAGCAGAAGGTCCAACAAGGAAGGTGCACGATGTTCCACATCTAGAATCTGCGTAGGTGAAGTAACCATTTGTGTGGGATCACATGCCAAGGAAAAGTCATAACAGATCTTCCCGCATGATCGGTTAAACGAGAACCAAGCCATTCAGCGTGGTGGCCGTTAAAATCACCAAGGATCACGATCTCTGCAGACAGGAACTGTTGTAGCACGGAGTCTGCAGCAATTTGGACCTGGTCGATGATTTGGTCTGTGTGTTGGTCCTATAGAGGCACCCGTAGACGCGAGGATGGTCGTCGCTGAACTTTAAGACTGCTGAGGTATCGAGAACAGATGTCCTCTCTGACGTTTACGCAAACTCCAGTCCGGGGCACAAAGATGTTATAATTTGCACCCCGAATAGGAGAGAAGTATCGACCGGAGAGAACACTTGCGCTTCGGTTAGAAAGAGTAAGGTCGACTTCGCGGTCTTCAGATGGAACCTAGTGGACTCCGTTAACGTTCGAATGAAATCCCCTGATGTTGCAGAAATTCACGGATAGCATAGCAGGGTCACCTTTGTCTTATTGCTCTACTTGCCATGATCAGTGTTAGTCTTCAGCGTAATTTCGTCCCCCTCCCCCTCCCCAGGATACGCGAGGCAGCTTGAGCACCCGCTCTAAGGAAGAGTAGGGTAGCTTGGGCGTAGATGCTCAGCCAGGGATTCTCGAATACCAGGAGTGCTGGTACCCTCCGGGGATGGTTACTTATTTAATTACACTACCATGTTAAGAGGGAGAGGGCTTAGGCCTTAGACCACCTACACTTAACAGGCTAAGTAAACTTCTACTTCACGTTGGTCATCTGTAAGGTCGTGGGTCTCCTCGGCTCGAGCCGGTCCACCCATTGATTACAGCTCCTCATTTCATGTCTTACCACGTCGTCACTCCATCCAGTCTGGCCCACCCGTGCGACAGCAAAAATTGCCGTGTTCACTTCCACTGTTAAGTTGTCTGCCTATATTATTAACTGTAATCTACTTCGTCATTTATTCCGCGTTACATATAATACTTAGTAGTAAGTAAGTAGCTTTGATTTATTATGCCCTGCAGTGGGCGACAAGAAGCTGATGATGAAGTAGTTTTGCACCTTTAAAGTATTTAGTTTAGTTTAAATAGTTTAGTTTACATAGCTACGCCACTGGACGGGACCTATAAGAGTTCGGCCTACACGCGTACATTGACCCTTAGTCAGCTGATTGTAATTCGGTAATTCCACTGCTGGTTTTATGTTTAAGTATTTTCATTATTTTTTTTAATGAAATTATCGTTTCATTTAGCTGTAGTAACATGATGGAGCGTGAATAAAATTAATAAAACGTTGTGAAAAGATGTCTTTTCTTCCTCGGCATCAAATTTATTTGTGACCAATGATCAAAGGTGTCCTTAGTACTATCATCTGTCTTCGGTTTCGAGAGCGTTTAACAAACACCCGGTATAGTTACTACTCAAGATCGGTTTAAAAGAAATCTATTCCAAGAAATCAATCAAATATGACAAACTAATAAGTAGGCAAAAAGTAGATTTGGCGGCAACTTGAACGACGCGCCGGGGGGTTACTGCTCTTACAATATTATTTAAGTAATGATTTGAAGTGATTTTAATAGGCAAAAGTGGTGCGATTTTGCGTGTGAAATGGCTGTCTGAGAAGAAAATTGGGCTTTGAGATACTCATCGTTATTAACTGTCAGCTGAATTTTTTGTCGTCAAAATTTCGCAAAAACTTTTTGTGTGGCGAACTATCAGCATAAGATTGCGAAGAATGAACCATGCCCACTTTTCATACATTTAAAAACCTGATAGTAAAAGTTTATGTATAGTTATAAGGTATAGTAGAAAAACTACTTGTAAGTTTAGAAAATAATGTCATGTAGTCATTTTTACGATTTAAACGCTACGAAGCCCAAAAATATTAATTTTACTCTTTAGGTTAGGATTTGCCGTTACCAAATATTTAATTTTTCTATCTCTTATTAATGTCCTATCACCACTTCCTCTAAGATTATACTGAGAAAAGTCTTGTGTATCCCTACATATTTCTATTCTATATGATCAATGAAAAACACACAAAATGGGACAATACATAACGAGACGCAAACACAACAAGTGATTGTATTCTCTTTGGCAACAATCACAAACTATATAGAAACACTACGAACGAACTGTTTTAAACTGACTGTTGTCTGATTTCTTAAAGGTAAACTTGTATCTGATATTTTATTCATAGAATCTAAGAACGTTTGCAGCCGTGAATAATCGACCCTTCTCTTTGTCAGCTTGAAACAAAAACGATTTGAATAAAACACATTTTCCTGCATTTTTCCTCTAAACTGACTGTATTGTGTTTTAAAACAAAAAGTATAAACTTGTGGCAACAATGAAGGACTGCGCCGATGCCAATCGTAGAACTGTTATGGCTCCAGTACACGTTGGCCGAGCGCGCTCGCCGAGTGCGCTCGGCCAACGTGTACTGGGCCGTTTTGTATATATTTGGCGTTTGCGGCCAACGCTCGCCGACGAGCCGTATAGTGTCGGTTTTCCGTGCACAAATCAAAGGAATTTGGCGCAAGCCGCAAACAGTGTTCACACGTTGGCCGAGTGTTCAGTTCATAGTTACGCGTCGGAGTAGACTGTAGTGTCGGCTTAATAAAATTGTTTCAACATGGCGACATGGACTAATGAGGAAATATTTATTTATTTATTTAACAGTTTATGTACACACATAATTCGATAGGAAAATGGTAAAAACATAATTATGTACAAAGGCACTGCCTATTCCATGATGAAATTTCTTCCAGCAGGCCTATTGAAGGATAGTTGAAGGAAAAAGAGGTAGTCATATATAAATAAATATTATATATTATGAAAAAATATATAATTCAATATAATATATTTTTAATGTTACTTATATGCATAACAACACATTACGATTTAATAATTATGGAGTGAAATATTGATTCATTGTTCATTGATTGATCCTCACAATGAATCAGTTATATGGAACCCCAAACATGAGCAACATAAAAATAAAACCAGAGTAACTTGCCTAACTTCATTAAATAATACATGTTTAGTTGCGATTTCAGAGTACCTACCTAATGATAAATATTATTATAAATTATCTCTGCGTTTATGTTGCTCAGGGATAAACGCAGAGATAATTTATAATAATATTGCGTTTATGTTGCTCAGGGATAGAAGTCAGGGGGTTCTCATGCTGGTCTACCTTTCCGGTGATCCTGGTATGGAATACGGGTACGCGACCCCGGCTCCCCGAGCTACTGTTATTCTCATACCTTTCCTGCCGAGATAACAGTATCCTTACACCTATGCTCCTACCCCCAAACTTCTTTTTCCTTTTCCCAAAATGGTAGCTTCCTCTACCAGCAATAGCATACCCAAAGAGGGTTGGTGTCAGGCAGGCGGCCGACTGTAAAACTTTTGCCAAATCCCATGCAGTAAATGAATAGTACGAGTTGTGGGACATATGGCAGGGCTAGGGCGTACCCCGCAGGCGACGCGCAGGGGCAGCACCCGGCTCCTGTGGGAAGTGGGCAAGGGTTGTCGCACCTTACGGAGCGGGTGCGACGTAAGAGGCGAGCTCGGAGAGAGAAGAATGTCAGAGTGAGGTTTGCAAGCTGGAATATAGGTACGATGACTGGAAGAGGAAGAGAGTTAGCAGATGTTTTGAAACGACGAAGAGTGAATGTTGCCTGTTTGCAGGAAACAAAATGGAAGGGCAATAAAGCAAGAGAGATTGGGGAGGGATACAAGTTTTATTATTGTGGAAGTGATGGGAAGCGAAATGGAGTAGGAGTTGTGTTAGATAGTGGAATGAAAGAACGAGTGACAGATGTGAAAAGAGTAAATGACAGAATGATAGTTGTTAAATTAATGATTGAAAACAAAGTAGTGAATGTTGTAAGTGTGTATGCTCCGCAAACAGGCTGTGAAGAGAGTGTGAAAGAGAAGTTTTGGGAGGAATTTGATTGTATGATGATGGGAATACCTGAGCGTGAGGATGTTTATATGGGAGGAGATTTTAATGGACATGTAGGGAGAGTGAATGACGGGTATGAAAGAGTACACGGTGGATGGGGGTATGGAGTGCGGAACCGTGAGGGGGAAGTTCTTCTGCAAGCAGCATGTGCTTTCGACCTGGCTGTAGTAAACACGTGGTTCCAAAAACGAGATCAGCATCTTGTTACTTATAAAAGTGGCCACCACGCGACACAGATCGACTATCTTCTGATAAGACGGAACCAAATCAAGAGTGTAAAAAACTGCAAAGTGCTTCCAGGTGAAGACTTAGTATCCCAGCACCGAATTCTGCTGGCTGACATCTGCTTAACTGTTTGCCTCAACAAACATAAGGATCGTCCCCCACCCAAAATAAAGTGGCATTTGTTGCATAAGGATGGGTATGCAAGTGAATTTAGAGAGCTAGTTGTAAACAAGATGATAGAGATGGGTGATATGGAAGGAATGAGTGTGAATGAGTGCTGGAAGGAAATAGCTGATTGTATCCGAAGTGTGGCAAGGAAGGTGTTAGGAGAAACAAAAGGGAAGCGTATGATAGATAAGGATGGGTGGTGGTGGAGTGAAAGTATTAGAGAAGTTTTGAGAGAAAAGAAAAATGCCTTTAAAGAATGGCAGAGTGTAGAAGACCAGAATGAATCCATAAAAGAAAGTAAGAGAGGGGCGTATAAAGAATGTAAGAAGAGAGCGAAGAAGGAAGTTGCTATTTGTAGGGCAGAGGCGCACGATAAATTATATCGGTCCCTTGAAAGCCCCGAAGGTCAAAAACGACTTTTTCAAATTGCAAGAGCGAGAGAAAGGAATGGAAGAGATGTTTCACATGTAAAATGTATAAAAGATGATTCTGGAAGGATTTTGACTGACGATGGAAGTATAAAGAAGCGATGGAAGGAGTATTTTGAGAAATTGATGAATGAGGAGAATGAATGGAATGGTATGCTTGAAAACCCACCAGTGAATATGGGCTTAGTGAGAGAAATTAGTGTGGAAGAAGTAAAAATGGCTGTTAGGAATATGAAGAATGGGAAGGCGGTCGGCCCAGATGGAATACCAGTAGAAGTGTGGAAGTTGCTGAGGGCGGATGGATGGAAGTGGTTGAGTTTATTTTTCGGTAAATTGTTGCAGGAAGAACAAATACCTGAGGAATGGTGCAGTAGTATACTGGTTCCCATTTTTAAAAACAAAGGAGACGTTCAAAACTGCAGCAGTTACCGGGGAATAAAGCTCATGTCACATACGATGAAAGTCTGGGAAAGAATAATAGAGAGAAGAATGAGAGAAGAGTGTGAGATAACACAAAACCAGTTCGGATTCATGCCCAGTCGAGGTACGACAGATGCCATTTTCGCATTACGCCAATTGTGCGAAAAGTACAAGCGCGTGCATAAAGATCTGCACATGGTTTTTGTCGACCTTGAAAAGGCGTACGATCGGGTTCCCCGTGAGGTCTTGTGGTGGGCGTTAAAGATGAAAGGTATGCCTGGGAAGTATGTGAGGTTGGTCCGTGCTATGTACAGAGCATCCCGTACATGTGTACGATCTGCCGCGGGAACTACGGGCAGTATCGATGTGGCGGTAGGGCTGCACCAAGGGTCGGCACTGAGCCCTTACCTCTTCCTACTGATTATGGACGCTTTGACGTCGGACCTGCAGGATGAGGCACCCTGGTGCATGCTCTTTGCCGATGACATCGTGCTTGTCGGGGAAGAAGGCATCGAGGTACAGAGCAGACTGACGGGGTGGCAACGGAGGCTGGAAAGTGTTGGCCTGAAGATCAGCAGATCCAAAACCGAATATCTGTGCTGTGATTTCGGCGGTCTTTCCAGTCCTGTACCCATGTCGTTGGATGGCGCTATACTGCCTATCTGCTCAGATGTCAAGTACCTCGGTTCCCTCATTCAAGACGACGGCGGAATAGATAGAGCTGTGCAGCATAGGATTAACGCAGGGTGGATGAAATGGCGACAGGTCACAGCCACAACGTGCGATCCCCGAATGCCAATAAGGCTGAAGGGGAAAATTTACAAATCGATCATCCGACCTGTCGTCATGTACGGAAGTGAATGCTGGGCCGTCAAGAAGAAGGATGAAAATAGACTGCATGCGAATGAAATGAGAATGTTACGATGGATGTGTGGTGTGACAAGGATGGATAAGATAATGAAATGAGTATATAAGAGGAAGCCTGAAAGTAGCGCCAGTGGTAGAAAAGGTGAGAGGAAGCAGATTGGCATGGTTTGGGCATGTGATGCGGAGGAATGAAAGTCATGTCACAAAACGAGTGTTGAATATGAATGTGGAGGGACACACGGGCAGAGGAAGGCCGAATAAAAGATGGATCGATTGTGTGAAGAGTGATATGAGAATGAAAGGAGTAAGTATGGAAATGACGGCTGATAGAGAGGAATGGAACAAAAAGATTTACTGCGCCGACCCCAGATAATGGGAAATGGTTTAGAGAATGATGATTATGTTGCTCAGGGATAATGTAGCTTAGGGGCTTCTTTTGGGCTATCTTTTATTTTGAAAAAACCCCCAGCGAAGCGGGCACGGGTCAGCTAGTAGATCCTATAAAGGTTTCTTTTTTCCTTTTGAGGTCGGAACCCTAAAAAGGACAAACTGGGATTATTGTTGTATGTGTAGTTTTGTTTTCGTTCACTCTGAGAAGTGTGAAGCGCTGTATAAGTATATGACAGTGGCCGCGATTGCCCTAACGTCCATCATCATCTAGCTACCAACGCAGAATGAAACACGCCAACGTGTGAACGGCACCACGAAAATCTGCCGAGCGCACTCGCCAAGCGCGCTCGGCCAACGTGTACTGGAGCCATAAAATGTCAAAAAAATCTGTTTCACTCGTGTGCACTCAATGGCATACTATATTATTAATTTATTTAATTATTATATTATTTTTAATTAATCTGTACTGTACAAAAAGTAATAAAGAAATATGTATAAAAAGGAATATATATGTATATAAGAATATAGAGAAATACTTACTGATTAAATAAAATAAATGTTTAAAACTCAGAAACAGAGTTCAATTAAGTGAAGTAGCGAAATGCGAAGTATGTGAAATGGAACGTATTAGAAAAAGGGTAGTTGAGATGCGTTCAAAATATGGTGGTAATAAGTTTATATTTTTTTCCTGCGTTTCTTTTAATATTGTGATACGCGTATTTAATTTAGAATTCAATTAGCTGAATTTTAAGATTAATTTCATTTCTATACATAGTCAGGTGAAAAATGGGCATCCTTCTTTGTGAATGAAGTACGTTAGATTAGACTACACGAGAATAGATAGCTTTGCCTTTAAATAAAAAAAGTTACGTCATGCGTGAGGCGTCAAGTGTCAACATATTTTATGTCAACGGAGTTTTGGTGGGAACTTGACCGGCGGCGGTTTGCTGCTCCTGTATTATAGTTTAAATAAAAGTTTGAAGTGGAATTTGATACGTAAAAGTGGTGCAATTTTATGTATTAACTGTCTACGCGTGTAAACTATTACTGGAAACGGTGAAACAGGTGCTCTGATGGTGATGGATTCTCAAGATAAGCTGTTTGTTTGCATAGGCGCCTTTAGATACCATCGCCAATTGTCCGCTGTCTGCTGGCTCAAGTTGCCATCAAAATCTCCCAACGGCTGCGCAATGTCACGCATCAACATATTGTGAAGCAGTGAAATTCTATATACTCAAAATAAAAAAGACAAGGCTGTATGGCATAGTTCCTTTGCCTACTCTTTCGAGCTAATAATAAAAACAACAACAAACAACAATTTTACGTCAACTGTCAAACTGTCAGATACAGATACATCCGTCAAATATTTGGATGAGTGCGACTTGAAATCTCGAAACCAACTTTTTGTGGAAATAATTGATGGTTAATAATGGTTTAAATGCAGTATCCTATGAATCGTCAAATCTAAAACCTGTTACATTCTAATTAGTTAGCCACAATGGGCGACAGCAGCGATTCAGAGGAGTTTTACGATGCCGAGGAATTCACACCCATTAAGGGTTCAAAGTAAGACACTGTTTATGATTTTCTTGTTTTTCCTCCTCTTTTTAAGAAGCCTATTCAATGTCTGATCAAAATAAATCAGTAGCTCTTCAAGTAGACCGTCCAGTTAATGAATAATTAGTTCTCTGACACTGTGTAATAGTATGATAGAAACAGATGTTTTGTTCGACCATAATCGTCCTTGATATCGACTCGTACCTATTTAACTAACAAAAACTGTCGCATAATGTTTTTAACTTGTATATGAATACTGGCTGTGTTTTCTTGCTGAACCAACTGTCATGTCTCCAGCAGCTATGAACAGTTGTGTATAAATTTCCTTTAAAAACTTAACCATGCGTGGAACCTAAAGGCCAATAGTGTCTACAGCTAAACTGAATAACTTAAAATATATTTTTTTCATATGTTCTGTTTTTAATGCTCTTTTATTGTTGGGAAGCCAGAATGTTCAAGCAAACTTCACAATCAAATGTGAATATTACATTTGATAACTGCAGAAATGCTAAGTGTTAAATAATAGCATACATCAATTGTTTAAATAACAATGCTTTTAAGATGTAAACAGTGACCTAACTAAATTCATGTTTAATCTATTCTGTATAGTACATCACATCATATGTTTATTAAAACTTATTCTATTTACAGCCTTCGATAATATAGCATGTACATTTTCATTTATGAAATTATATTCTTTCTGCTTTTGAGTTCTTCATAATTTTTATAGGAGATCTTCCATATGCAAGAACATCTGTGTGACAGATATAAGCTCACCTACACAGAAGGACAAAAGTCCAGTAACGAGAACAGAGGAATCATTGGCTCCAGCAATAGGTGTCATCAGTACACCCAGCTGTGAAGCCATAGCTGCAGAAGATGACAGAGCTACCATAAAAAATGTAAGTTTTTTGTTTTTCATCATATACTTGCTTGTTTCATAACTTATTTAATGCAATCTATATAATTATAAAAATTTTGTGTTGATTGGATAAGACAGAACATGTTGTAAACATTTTTGGAATTACTGTCTGTTTTTATTGCAAGTCAGTACAATAACACTACTGAATCAGTTGGGATGGAATTGTACTGAATCATTGGGAACAATTTAGGTTAAGGCCTGAAAAGTGTGCAGAGTGCGGCCTTTAGCATTACACATACATGCTGGTGTAATACCACGTATCGAGCCTGAGTGCCAGCTGCTCGAGTTGTATGGAAACTCACTACCATACCATATACTTTGCGAAAAACTCCTCTGATGCCTTACTCTTATAATATCCAAACTAAAGTTACATCCTATATATGTCACACATAGGCCTCCTAATTTTTGAGAGGGTCTAGTTGCAATTTCCGATGCTATTGATGAAATTGTTAAACTAAATTTTAAGTGCTGATTTAAAACATGTCCATTGGTGAAGGAAAACATTGCGAGGAAACCTGTATGTTTGAGGTGTTTAATATTTCGAGGCCATAAATGGAGTGTAGTTTTGGTGTGGTAGAGCACACCGCAACTATATTATGCTTGTAGTATGAATGGGTTAGTTTGACCTGGGAAGGATTACACTCTTACAGTATACCTACCAACATAAAATAGCAGCTCGGTGCTGCTATGTTTAGAGTAAAGAACTGGAGACCCTTAGTCCTCAGGGGTGAAATGCATCTGCTTTTTTATTCTTAATTTAGGATATATGTAAAATGGTTATGGATCACATCATCACTTTACCATTAGGTGGACTGTATGCTTGTTTATCAATGGTATTCTATAAAAAAAAAACAAGCTTATTACAAATTCCAGTTAATCACAGACCAAGAAATAGTAAATATATGAGTTGGATAACTATGCTCATTAAATTCATTGCAGTGGTGGCGTCGAGCTATACGGAACTCTATTGTTTAAAATGGATACATGGAGTTTGTTTTGCATTTAACTCATTTCTCATTTGTGTGAAGAAGTTTTACTCATTTGTGTAATTTTTATGTGGTAGAGCTATGCTGCAGTTATATTAGTAATAATAATGTCCTCCAGACCGAATTTCGGTCACGGCGGCCAGCCTCAACGGAGACTAGCCATCGGCGCAGGCCAGGATTATAGTGCCCAAGTGTATGCGCAAGCACAGGTGCACTTTTTATTCCCTCACTCTCATAGTCCGATGGGTCGGTAAGCCGACACGACCGGAGAGAGAACAGGCGCAGGACCATCGGCTTTACGTGCTTTCCGAGACACCGGGCAGCTACTGAGATTTTCTCGATGGAAAAACTCAATAACTGATTTTTTTTTGGCCCGACCCGGGATACGAACCCGGGACCTCATGATCAGCAGTCGCACTACTACAACCACTAGACCAACAAGGCAGTCAAATATAGTGAGTGTAGAGAACCGGAGACCCTTTTTATTGGAATTGAGCCATTGCATCTTAGTCCTCACGGGTGACAACGCATCTGCATTTTGTTTCGTAATCGAGAGTAGATGTAGAGATATCTAAGGGTCACAGCAACCACTTACCATCAGCTGGACTATGTGCTCGTTTGTCACCCTTATTCTATGAAAGAAAAAGTAAAACTTTCATTGTATTTTTTTCCTATTATCGTTTAAGACTGTCCAGTTTGTTCAAATTTAATTTAATTTAGAGCAATGTCCTTTGTTAGTTTAATACAATAAACATAATTATTAGCAGCTGTTCTAAATTCTGTTTGGTGAAAGTTGATAAAAAATTTGGATCTCTAAATACATTACAAATTGTGGCTGGCTGATTATTTTTGCTGATAGTAAGTTATAGAGTAGAAGATGACACGTCTTGCTTCTGTGGGCGGGTTTCACTTCGTTCTTCTTAAATTCACAAACAATCAGATTCATTCCCCATTGGAAATACTGAATTTGTTGTGTGCAAGTGCTAATTTAACACATACTTGGTGGTGAGGGAAACAGACAGAAAAATAACAGTTATCATCATGAAATCCACCAATACATATTTTTGGACTAATTGTTAGATTCTTTTCTTTTCTTAAAATGTATGTATTTAGGCTTTAAATACAGACTTAAATATATTATGTGAACAACAAAGAGTACACTTACAACTTTATAATACGGATGTAGTTATGCAAAAAGGATCCAACTCATCCAAAGATGATTAAAAAAATGAGCCAAAAATATGTTCACAAAGTAAATACAATTCCAGCAATAGCAATAGTTGATAATAAAAATTACAAATTGATTGAAACAAATCATTATCAAGGAATACAGATTTAAATTATACATTTTTAAATTATACTATCTCAAAATAAGATTTTCGTAGTTGGTTCCTTTTTGCATAGTTACTTCCAAATATATTTTTTAATTATACTAAAGTAACAAGCAAACTAATAGTCCTATTGCAAGTGGCTTCTGCAGCCGACCACAGCTGCAGGCAACTTCAAACAAAGAAAGCTACAGATGTGTGTGTCACCTATGAGGACTAATATGGATTACCTGTCTGTAACTATACTGGCTCTATGAGATGTCCCTTTAGACCGTAATACTGCTCTGCTACTTGCACTATTTGGGGGCAGAAATAGGAAAAAGGGTGTTATCTATCCAGATGGACTCCCAGACAGAAACAAAGTCTTACCATCAAGATCTTCATAATATTCACAGCATTATATTATAATGTGTTTTCTACACATAAAGTGTATTTATTTCAGTTTCTTTTCTTTTTTTTTTCTTTCCGTTCTACCTCAAATTCTCACTACCGCATGGGTTGACTGGTAGATAATGCCTTTAGGCATGTTCCTTTTTTTTCTAAGGGAATGCAATAAAGATTTTTAAATAAAATAAATAAATCT
This sequence comes from Parnassius mnemosyne, assembly GCA_963668995.1. Classification (NCBI taxonomy): domain Eukaryota; kingdom Metazoa; phylum Arthropoda; class Insecta; order Lepidoptera; family Papilionidae; genus Parnassius; species Parnassius mnemosyne. The sequence continues at coordinate 50,037,934 of CAVLGL010000002.1, forward strand.
TCTGCATAGTTAATTAACAACATGAGATCAATCAAGTCCGAAATTGGCCTGGAGGACATGACTGTCATCAATTTTTTTACAATAAGATTCTATGTTACACCATCTGCAGGTTGTGCAGGGCCGAAAACGGTTTCAAGAGCTACGTCGCTGCATGCAGACGGAGGAGGAGGACGACGGTGGGCTCGACATAGCTTTATCTTCGGACAACCATGGCTACACGCTGGAGCATCCATTCAAGTTAGTTGTTTGAAGTTAAAACTTTACAATCATTGTGATTTAAAATCGATGAAACGAAAAAGCGACACTATAAAAAGACAAACATATACATCTATAGGATTTAGACTGCGAGAGAATGAGAATGCTGTATACTGTGTTTCCTATTATCTAGGCCTCCTTGTTTGGTGCTTTAATGATGGTTAATATAACTTTTTTAAATAAATAAAATTAACCATATTGTATAAAATTATCATATTATCCAATCCATTCATAAGAATTCACGATTTCACAATTTACCGATTTATATTAAATTAGTCACACTTAGTCCATCTAGCGTCTATTATAAGTACTACCTTGAGAGTCAATCAATTTTTGTTCGATAAAATTACTTTACCTATAGGATAAAGTAGATGGCGCTATCACAAAACAATTTTACTCGTTATTTTCTGAAGGTTCTGAAAATAGGTTTGATTGTCTATCGATAAAACTGTATTTTAGCAAGCTATGCATAGTGACATAAAAATGTACGTAACTCCGTGAAGAAAACATTCGTTCATTGTATAACAATTTATATTAATAATAAATAGTGAAACGGGCAAGGTCAAACCGCGCAACTCGGATTTTCAATTGAATATTAACAATAATTTAACGCGATCTGATCAAGAAGTTGCTATGGCTTTTGAGAAACATTTTACTGATGTTCCTTTTTTGACAACAAAATCATTAAATTCTTCTCCTACTGTCGCCGAATCATTGCTCAAACAAAATGTAAAGGCTTGTTCAAATACTTTTAAATTCCATAGGGTACTGCCAAAAGATATCGTTAAATATTTTAAAACTATTGATGTTAAGAAAACGGCAGACTTATGGGGGATTTCCGTTAAAGTTATTTTATCTATAATAGATACATTAGCACCTTATCTAGCCACTATATTTAATATAAGCGTCGAATCTGGTGTGTTTCCTGATTTAATGAAACATAGTAAAGTCATACCTATATTTAAATCTGGTAGTACATTAGACCCCGCCAATTTTAGACCAATTTCTGTACTACCAACATTAAGTAAAATTTTTGAAAAAATTATTTTAGATCAGATGTTAAGTTTCTTTAATATTAATAAATTGCTACATAATAATCAATTCGGTTTTACAAGGGGTCGCTCGACAACTGACGCTGGAGTTGAGCTTATTAAACATATTTTTTGTGCATGGGAGAATTCAGAGGATGCTTTGGGTATATTTTGTGACCTTTCCAAGGCCTTCGACTGTGTTCACCATGAGACATTAATCAGGAAGCTACAGTACTATGGTGTCAAGAACACAGCGCTTAAACTTATTATTTCATATTTAAGTAATAGAAAACAGAAGGTTATTATCAATGGTAAAAGTTCTTCCGGGTCACCTGTACTAATGGGTGTACCTCAGGGCTCGATTCTCGGCCCATTCCTGTTTCTGGTGTATATTAATGATTTACCTCACCTTGTAGGGGATAGTCATGATATAGTATTATTTGCTGATGATACTTCCTTGATTTTTAAACTTAAACGTCAATCATTTAAATGTGACGAAGTGAATAATGCTATATCAAAATTAGTGCATTGGTTTAACGTTAATAATCTGCATTTGAACGGAAATAAAACTAATTGTGTTAAATTTACAACAACGAATGTTCAAAATCTGAATACCAATGTGTTTTTAAATGGGGAGGAATTGAGCCCTGTTGTATCCACTGTTTTTCTTGGCATCACTCTTGACGCAAAGCTCCAGTGGGGCCCCCATATATTCAAATTAGCAAGCAGACTAAGTTCTGCAGCCTATGCTGTAAAAAAGATTAGAGGTCTCACTAGTGTCGAGACAGCTAGATTAGTTTATTTTAGTTATTTTCATAGCATAATGTCTTATGGGATTTTGCTATGGGGAAATGCGGCTGATTCAGAAACTATTTTTGTTTTACAGAAGAGGGCCATTAGAGCTATTTACAATCTAAAACCGAGAGAGTCTCTTAGAGATAAATTTAAAGAAATTAATATATTAACTTTGGCCTCTCAGTATATTTACGAAAATTTAATGTATGTTCACAAAAACAAAGATAGTTTTAGTAAAAGAAGTGATATACATTCTGTAAACACTAGGAACAAACACAAGCTAGTGATACCAGTTTCTCGACTCCACAGAGTCAGTAATTCATTCTTGGGGCAATGTATACGCTATTACAACAAGGTCCCGGAAAGTGTACAGGTTCTCTCTATTACCAAGTTTAAATGTTTTATTAAGCTGAAACTGTATAAAAAGGGTTATTATAGTATAAATGAATACATGGTTGATAATAACCCCTGGGAATGAGGTGATCGCTTCCAAGCAGTTTCTAAAATAAATTTTGTAAATAGTTCGTAATCATTTATATTGTAAAATTTATTTAAAAAAAAAAAAGTCCCGCTGGGTTTCTTGCTGGTTCTTCCCAGGACAGAGGGTTTTTTTCGAACCAGTGGTAAAGTAAAAAATGACTTTCAATAAGAATTACACATGTAATGTATATTGAATAAAAAATATTCTATTCTATTCTATTCTATTCTATATGCGGGGCTAGAATATTAATGAAAAAAAAAGAATAACTAAAAAAATATTTAGCTATTGGGATATAGTGAAGATTATCTTTGTGGTGAATTGCCAATAAAATCGCGCGAGCAAGACAAGTTTATTGTTGTGTATGTGCGTGAAAACACAGAAAAAAAACAAATTTTCGCAGAAATGAGACCTGGATAGATCGATTTTTCGCCCCTGTAAACCTTTATAGTATAATTTTCCTGGAAATCGTTAGAGCCGTTTTCGAGAATGAAATTATAAACACATATATATAGAATATTGCTCGTACAATAGTATGATATAGAATTAATAAAAAATAAGTTAATTACACGCGATAGAATCCGTAAAAGTAGTTTTATTCAATGTGCTCAATCAGTTAAGTCATGCAGAAGTTACACAACCACTAACAGATGTACCAACGATTATAATATAGAAAATAATTAACAATACAATACAATACAATAACTTTATTTCAGGCATCAAGGACTTAAAAATTAAGAACATTGGCCCATAGCAATATATACCTTAACCTAAATATATATATAAAATATAGACATAACACTATTTAGGGAACTTTTTTCTTTATTAATATTAAAAGGCTTAAAAAATAAATGATATAATATAAAGCAAAATACAAAAGTAAACCATTGTGGAACAATGTCGCCTTACATTCTAAACGCAATTGTTTTAGAATAATATCGCATGACACGATGAGTCTACAGAGCATGACGTCACTTGGACGAATTGGAAGAATTCTCAGCGGAGCGGCTGAATCACATCGTAAGTCCTCAATTTCCTACCTATATTTTTATCTTTAGCTCATTTTAAATCAAAACACCAAACCAGTAATCTTTAAAAACTTGTAGAACTTTTGGCGGGAACATGATCGCGAACGTATCACGTATACTGTATTTAGGTTTATATATTGTCGCTATGTAGTGGCGGCGAAATATTATCTACTCCCTACATATCCTACAACTCAAAATATTTAAAAAATGCGGTAGCCAACCCACCTGCCAAGGGTGCAAATATGGTAGGCATCCTATGAGGTATGAGGAAATCTTTGGTGGAGACCTATGTTAAGCGGTGGACTTTTGGAAGACTGTAATGATCATGATGATGATGATGATGATGAATAGATTTACGTGAATTTTGATACTTAGAAGTATTGCGATATTGTACATTTAATGTTTGCACTCTGCGCATGTGAATTACTAGTGGAAACTACGAATTACCTGAGTAATATGTAAAAGAGTTTGTAGCAATTGGTTTTTTTTTTTAAATTATACCTTTGAATCCATTTTTTATTTAATAATTCCTCAAATGTTAATTCAATTGTGTTTATGACTTTATCCTAACTAATATAATTTTGGTTTTATCCGAATTTAATTATTGATTGTAAGCACTGACGACAACTCGTCGTTGACGCCGAAAAGGGGCGAACCACACTTTCAAAAAATTACAGGAGACCAAGGAAACATTTATTATCCCCTGATTATTAGTTTTTTTAATCAGAAATTTAAATATATTGGACTTAATGGAAAACTACAAATAAGATTAATTTTCTGATGAAATAAAGCTAGTAATCGGATTATTATAAATGTTTTCTTGCACTCCTGTAATTTTTTGAATAATTAAAAATTAAAAATTTTGTACAGCCGACTTCAATATAAGTTATTAAGAATAACTCAATAACTATTGGTCTGACCTTGATCAAATTATGGGATATGGGACCACACGAGAAGTATCAGCTTTCAAATAAAAAAGAATCATCGAAATCGGTTCACCCAGTAAAATGTTATGAGGTAACACACATAAAAAAATCATACAGTCGAATTGAGTACCGTCTCCTTTTTGGAAGTCGCCAGAAAATTGACGTTTGCCCCTTTGCGGCGTTAGCGACGAATTTTTCTTTTAAACAGAAGCTACCTAGTTATGCAGTCTGGAAATAGCTGTATAGTTGTTATTGCTGGTCAAACCAAGGCGTCATACTTTCAGTCAACCGACTTGTTTTGACCATCCTATAAAATCCCTTGCATTTAGAGTAAGGTTCATTGTAATTCTCATCGTAGTAATGTAATCACGTAGTTAAGGAATTCAGTATTGCACTGAATTAGTTTTAATACATTATTGTAGTGTAATAGTAATAAATGTCATCGAGACATATTTGTAATATTTAAAAAGCTTCAGCACCGCTCCCGAAACTTAACTACCTATATAGCGTGGTATATGTTACAAATGATAAACAAAACAAGTGCACCTTTGAATTAGTCGCGGAATTTCTTATAGTTTCCTCTGCACAGCTAAAGTAAGAAAAGTTAATTTTACGTTACAGCGAACCTACGCGACAAGTTACCAGCACCGCCTGCTTCTTCTAGGGAACCCTCTACTATTTCTGACGACCCCTTACCGAATGACAATAGGAATCAAAATGGTGAGAGAATGATTACAAACTAATTTAACATAAGATTTGCTCAATGTTGTTGTTTTATGTTACACAAAACTATTAATAATATTTCAATATTAAAAGATATTTTTTTGATATTTGAGTTTAATCACGAACCTATATATTGGAATAAGGATAGGATTGTGTTTACTGACAACTTGATACTCTAAACGTCTATTACGACACCGTCATGACATGGCGCCATTTTAAGTTTATTATTTATTTTAATTTAAGAAAAATACATCTAAATGCCGTCACAATATAAAATTAGTGACGTAAATCGTTATTAATTTTAAAAATAAAGATAAAGTAATATTAAATGTTTTGATTTTTGTACATCTTACACAACGCGCATGAAGTAAGTGCGCTAAGCGAAGCGCAATGTCAGGTTGACACACAGTCCAGTTTTGCAACACAGTCCTATTCTTATCTTGGTTTCAAATAACTTTCATACATATAAAAAACACGTGGGTGATTTCATCGTCTACCTTAAAAATCTCTTCTTGAAAATTTCAAATGTCATAATATGATAACGGGAAAATGGTGGACTAAAACTGTCACTAAGGAACACGAATCATTCTTTCCGTTCAGTATCCGCTTAAATAATTACCATCCATCCATGGTTTACTGCTGGACGGCTCCGATTTTGCTCGTTATTTCCTGTTCTTACGCAAACTTGGTTGGATTCCCTGGAATAGAAGTTGTTAATTTGGTAGTGACGCAAATGCAAAATACACGTATCGTCTAGTTTTGCAGACCTTAATTTTTGATGTTTAGTATTAAAATATATATAAGATTTTGGTAAATGCCGTATTCTGTTCTCGAAAATTTTCCGCAGTGTTATAAAAGATTTTTAGACGCATGGTCGTGTGGTCAGCTGAATTTCGATTTTACCTAGTCAAAATTTGTGCAAAAAAACAAACTGTTAGTTGGTAGTCTGATTATATTGTAATTTCCCTGTGTTTACGACCTTGCAATTTGGCTTCCCGCCTCTCCTATTTTATTGGATACGTTAAATCGGGCTTGTGTAGGTTCGGACGACTTGAGTTTCCGCGCGGCACTTACGGGTCGGCTCGACCAGGCGACATACACGCTTGCATAATCGCTCACAACTGTGTGTTGTATCCTGACCGGAAGAATAAACCGGAGATCCATTTTGATTAGTAACTCGGGTCACTCACCATCAGGTAGACCGTGTGCTGCTCCTAAACATACACGTTCTCTATAATGTCTCTAGCGCAGTTGATGGTTTCCTGTTATTCGGAAGTTGCTGTGGTCGTTCGCGTCAATGATTCTTAAGGTCTTAGTACATTGATTGTGGAATATATGCGGTGACGTTTTGGGCACTACCGTGTTGTGGACCTTGGACTGTGTTTTCGTTTGGAAGCGCTGACGGCGTCGGAACCGGACGTGATAGCTAGCACGAAGGCGAACAGTCTCAAGCACCGGCACAGCGCCTCCGTGGTGGCCGTGTCTTCCGTGTCTCCCGCCCCGCCCGCCCAACATCAGCACCACCCGCCCACCAGCCAGCCAGTCGCACCGCCAAGGAGGAAGAAGCGCAGTGAGTTCACGCACGGTATGCTCGGGACGATGGCTTGACCTCCACATGCTGGTAGACATGAATATTGCGAGGCCAACTAGACGAGATAAATAATGTAAACTGTCAGGGGTACTTAAGAAATTTTATTTTGGTTCAAAATTTTCTTACTAAACAAAATTAATTTCACTGCATATATATGTTATTGTAATCATGTCAATCGTGTTGTGTAAGAGCAGAAATAACTAACAATAATGTAAATAACCCAAATAAAGCGCGAATGTAAAAACACGCTATATATATTTTCGAGTGGATTTTATGAGGGATTAAACTTTAATTAAATATCGGCTCATATAGGTACTAACAACACTACGACTGTTTTCCGGTATTATAAATTACCTAGCGATAGCCACTTCTGACCTACAAGCGTTGGCACATTCCGTTTAATTTTAGCTTATTTTTAAATTCTATTCGATTCCAGTGCTTTGTGGTGCCTGTGGTCAAAAAGGTTCCCTTCGGTGAATTTTCGATCTGATTTTGTAATTCGATAATAATAAACCATTCAAAAATATTGAACATAAAACACGGGGCTTACATACCCAATAATGAGGAGATAATCGAACCAAGCTTGATCATGGGAATTGTAAAAGGGGACAGAGGGAAACAAGGGGCAACAGAACAGAAGATGGGCAGCAGCGTCTACATAATAACAACTAGAAAATAACTGCGGCTACCAAGCTTGTTTACTATCGCAAATATCCCTTATGAGGTAACCTAAGGAGGGGCCTATGTTCAGCAGTGGACTTCTGTAGGCTGTGATGGATGGAAGCGTGATCCTAACGCAAGTCAGTCGGTGCGCTTACATTCTTTATCTCGTCTCGTTGGCCTTACTATAGGTGCATCCATGACATTAGTAGTAGATTAGAGTTGCTAGATTATAGATAGATATATTATATATTATAATGAAATACGAATCTCCATGAACATATTTAAATATATTATACGTGCCCATTCGTGATAGTGACACGTAAAGGTAAAAATAATGACTAAACGCGATGAACAAAAGGGATTGCATTATTTAGTGTATTATTAGACTTAGGCAGTCCAAGAATTAATTAGAATATATATAGAACTAGCTGACCAGGCAGACATTGTTCTGCCCTTTCCTGAGATGACCCTTACTCCAATAAAAAATCCTTAAATTCCTAATAAAAAAATGTTCCTAGTAAAATAGTTTAGTGGAGTTCATCGCGGACAAGCAATGTAACACGTAATTTTTATATATAAAGATTAATTAATGCTCAACAAAATTATTCATATTATAAAATATTTTGTAATAAAAATGATATTTGGCGGCTTATTGGGTGGTGTTATCTCAGATATATATAATTTTTATCTAACTTAGTAGGTTCTATGTAAATCATATAATATCACTGCAACTTTATTTGTATATATTATCTAGTAAATTATGTATAAAAAATATTAATAACTCTTGTTAATATTGTGGTATCTAATATCCAATGTATGCCTAGTGAGTATGGACAGTTACCATGTTTATATTTCACTATATTAGTAACCTCTTAGGGAGGGTTTTAGTAGTGTGTACAGATAATTCAAGCACCTTTATGCTTTCACTGGAATCGCAGAAGTGCACGTTTACATTATTAATCGATGTAGTCTACTATATTATGACATATTGATTAAATTAGCAAATCAACACGAAAAATATTCGACTTGTAATAAATTCCTACAAAAAATACTACTCTCTTAGTTCAAGCATTCTAGATTGCAATATGGAAAAATTGGCAAAATTTATGAAGTGTTTTTATCTATCGGCATATATATATTATAGATCGAAGTCAAATTTTATCCACTCTCCCTCCCCCTCCCGGGTGAGCGATAAATTATGAATAATGTTTATATTTCGTGGCAGATTGCGCGGAAACTATAAGTCGTACTTGCATATTTTTCATGTATCGTGTACAGTTTTCCTTAAAACTGAAAAAAAACCGCGCTTCGGGACACTTTCTGGGGCACGGGGGGTGATGCTCTACCGGGCGGGTGAGGCAGAGTGGATAAAATTTAACTCTGGTCTATAACGTACATATGCCGATAGATAAAGATACTTCATTTGTTTTGCAAATTTTTTAGCTAAAATACATTTATATTTCGCTGAATGGTCGAATCAATAAAGTTTTAAAATTGGCGAAACAACGTGAAATTAAAAAGCTTACTTACGTTTTTTAGTTAATGCTCATATTTCGTGGCAGATTGCACAGAAACTATAAGTGATACCGATTTTGTATCCGTAAGAAGAGGTTGATAGCAAATTAATCAAGGATTGTTTCGTAGCTCATGTACCTTGTACGGTTTTCTTTGTAACTGAAAAAAAAACGCGCTTTGGGGCACTTGGTGCAGGGGGGGGGGGGGGGGGGTGACGCACATCCGGGAGGGGGAGGAAGAGTGGATAAAATTTATCTTTGCTCTATAACGTACATATACCGATAGATAAAAACTCCATTAATTTTGCGAAATTTTCAGTTAAAATGATTGAACTATCTATAAAGTCTATTTTACTGTCTTATATCGTAAACAATTTAGTTTTTATACGATTTTAAGCACCCATAACAAAAAGTAAATACCAGCGGTTACACATATTTTTCACAGTTATTTCTTAAAAAGACAAAGAAAGACAAAGGCACTTAGAAAAACTTATTTAATTTATAATATTAATTGGTACAGATTAAAGAGAAAAATGTTGTTTACAAGATAAGACAGTTTAATATCAAGGTTTATATTTTATGAAATAGTGTAGTAGTGTATTTGTAGTATATATCGTAGTATTGGCTTAATGGTATATTAGAAATGTCACAGATTAGAAAGTATCAGAGGTTAGATTACATACACAATTTAATTTTTAGATACGGTACGTAATATTTAATAAAGTAGAAAGAAACAGACCTGTCAATCATGGTGATAATAACTCTCCTGCAGTGCGATTGTGTAACTCTGGTGGCCGGTGGGAATCATTCAGCAAATGCGTATTTTTTATTATTTAAAATAATATTTTTAAACGATGACCATGACGATGATGACAACCATGACGATGACCATGCTCATGACGATGACCATGCCCATGACGATGGTGATGACCTTGATGACGATAATGACGTCGATCATGACGATGACCATGATGATGACGGTGATCATGATAATGACGATGACCATGATGATGACGATGACCATGATAATGACGACGACCATGATGATGACGATCACCATGATAATGACGACGACCATGATGATGACGATGACCATGATAATGACGACGACCATGATGATGACGATGACCATGATAATGACGACGACCATGATGATGACGATGACCATGATAATGACGACGACCATGATAATTATGATGACCATGATAATGACGACGACCATGATGATGACGATGACCATGATAATGACGACGACCATGATGATGACAATGACCACGATAATGACGACGACCATGATAATTATGAAGACCATGATAATGACGACGACCATGATGATGACGATGACCATGATAATGACGACGACCATGATAATTATGATGACCATGATAATGATGACGACCATAATGATGACGATGACCATGATCATGACGATGACTATGATAATTATGCTGACCATGATAATGACGACGACCATGACGATGACGATGACCATGATCATGACGATGACGATAATCGATAATTATTTTAAAATCGACTGTACGATGTATTTTATATTCGATTCCCATCAGAGTTACACAATCGTACTTGTACTGATTTTCGACCATGCGCCAACGCCTGGAATACTGTCGGAAGCTATCAACTGCACAGGAAATAATATAGTGTCACAAGTGTACACAAACACAGAAGCCATCACTCATCCTAACCTACCTGTGCCCGATGTAACTTTTATTCAATAAGATCGGAATTAGTGTAGGTTATAAGTTATCACACCAGAAAAATATGTTTTTGCACAAATTTTGGATCTGGCTGGGATTTTTAACTAAGAACCAGATCTTAATAGTAATTTTATTTGATTAGTATTAAAAAAGTAGGGGTCTTGAAAGTACTGAAATAAAACTACGGTATGTCGTTATATGAGTTGAATTATCTAATTCATCATAACGACATACTGTAGTGCCCTTAGAATGTAATGTAGTCATTGTGCTCCTTAGACTAAAAAGTTTGGTGACCTTTGCCTCCAAGTAATATAATAGCTAAAATCAGCTAAGATTTTACCGGGAACCAAATCGTTGCAAAAATGCAGTGTTATTTTTCTGGTCCCATCCTATTGTTTTGTGATTTATCTTCATGTCTCTAACATCCTATCCTGTCTTCAATTTTTTGTGTTACATCGGGCTCGAGTGTGTTAGGACGTGTTAGAACCTATCTGTTCGCATATTCATGGCCCTAATGTCTCCTGCGCAATAATTTCCGACATTACTCGGAAGTTATTGACGTGGTTAAAACGATCGGGGGAACATAATTCGTGGGGTGTACGTAGAGAGATCTTGAAGTCCGAGACTTACCGGGGGATCACCAGGGAACACTTAGAGAGTAGTTCGACAATTACCAGGGATTCATGAGCGTAGTTAAGGCAATTTAGAGGAATGCAAAGAGAGATTGGAGTAACTTACCAGGGGTTCATGAGTGTGGTTGAGGCACGTGGGGGTATGTAGAGAGAGTTTGATGTCCGAGATTTACCAGAAGATCATGAGCGTGGTGGAGCCTAAGTGCCTCCAGAGAGAGAGAGAGACAGTGATTGGAGTAACTTACTAGGGGTTCATGAGCGTGGTGGAGGTAACTTGGGGGAACGTAGAAAGAGATTAGTTTGAGACTTATCAGAGGATCATGAGCGTGGTGGAAGCACGTAAGCAGGTAATTGGCATCCGAGAATTACTAGGGGTTCATAAGCGTAGTTGAAGCACGTTGGGGATACGTAGAGAGAGTATAATTTCGAGACTTACCAGGAAATCATGAGCGTGGTGGACACGGTGGGCACACAGTATACCTAGTAGAGTGCGGAGTACTCTTGGTGTTAGCTTGATTCACATGTGCAGAAAAGCTGCACAGTTCGGACTCGCTGTCGACGGACGGCGGCGAGAGCACAGGCCTTGGGGATGAACGAGACACCGTGCACGCTGCAAGCTATCCTCGACGAGTCGACAAGCCACAACTTGACGATCTACTCGTACAGGTATCTTATATTAACTTAATATATTTATCCAATAGCCTCTTGATGTTAAATATATGAGCATCATCCATAACAGCCTAAAATGTACAAACAAAATTATTGTAAAGTGAAATATGTTTACAAAAAAAGTCCCACTAAGTTTCTTGCTGTTTTCCGAACCAACGGTAAATTTTTTTTTTTTTTTTTTTATAGGAGAGAGGGCAAACGAGCATGCGGCTCACCTGATGGTAAGTGACTACCGCCGCCCATGAACAACCGCAACACCAGGGGAATTGCAGATGCGTTGCCGGCCTTTTAAAAAGGAGTAGGCTCTTTTCTTGAAGGTCCCTAAGTCGTATCGGTCCGGAAAAATCCCTGGTGGTAAACTATTCCACAAGGAAGTTGTGCGAGGAAGAAAACATCTTCTAAATCGCACAGTGGTGGACCGCCAATCATCCAGATGGTGTGGATGGTATCGGGAGTTCTGCCGCGATGTGCGTTCGTGAAATTTGGCGGCTGGGATTAATCCGAAGAATTCCTCAGAGCACTCCCCATGGTAGATGCGAAAGAAAATGCAAAGAGATGCAACATCTCTTCGCAGTGCCAATGAATCGAGCCGATCGGAAAGGGCTCGGTCGTCGACGATTCGAGCCGCTCTGCGCTGGATGCGGTCAAGTGGAAGGAGCTGGCACTGGGGAGCCCCTGCCCAGAGATGGGAACAGTATTCCATGTGAGGCCGAACCTGCGCCTTGTAAAGTTGCAGGCGGTGTGCCGGCATGAAATACTGTCCCGCTCTGCTGAGCACGCCAAGCTTTTTAGAGGCCAATTTGGCCTTCTCTTCAAATAAAAAATTACTTTTAATAAGTATTAGTAATAGTCAATATTGAATAAAAAATCATTCTATTCTAGTCCACTGCTGAAAATAGGCCTCTTCCATAGATTGCTCAAGGGGGATTTTGCTATAGTTGCTATGATTGGCAGGCGGGTTGGCAATCGCAGTTTTTATTATTATTCTGAGTTGTTATTAATTAGGAAGATGCTGTTGCTAATCTCCTGGTTACCTTTGTCGCCTCTTACGATACCAGGGGAATGAAATGGGATAGTGGATATTATTACACCGCCACTACACGGTGAACACCGCCTCTACACGTTGGCACACCGCCATTACACGGTGACTAAATAAAAAAATAGGTACATAGGAGTTCGTCTGGACAGGTTTTTGAAGTGAAACTTTTTACGGGGGAGCTTTGAAATTCTGATTCGCAACCTTTTTGTGTGACGAGTGGTGGGGGTAAAAACTACGTACCGCGTCATTTAGGTTCACTGGTCGATCATTCAAATCGCAAACGCAGGCCATTACATACCATAAAGTATATAGTAATACAATTACAAGATTATAACGGTCTTTAATTCAAATACTAATCTATTAATTTTATTTAAGACATTTACCAAGGTATACGTATTTATTTTAGAAAGAGTAATCGCATTTGAATAATAGTGCCATCTACTACATTTTCTACGTACCACCATGATAGTTAATCAATTTTGGTTCGATAAAATGACTACATATAGAATGTAGTAGATGGATAATTAAATAAAAGAGTTTATTATTATTATTAGATGGCGCTATTAAAAATATAAACGAGGGTGTAATTTTTGAAGCCCAATAAGGCAGAGCAGCGTTTATTTTAAATAACAATTTGTAAATCTTTAACCTCTTACCAATTTTTGCTGTTAAATACCAGTGCTTGTTCTGCCTTGTTTCGGTTCAAAGGAAAAACAGTATAGTTACAGGCGGTGAGGTATTCCATCTTAGTCCTCAGAGGTCAGGTATCTCTAAATAAATTTTTGTTCACATTATATAAAACTTTGGTTTAATTAAAATAAAATTAAATAAAACTATTTTTACGGATTTTATCGCGTTTAATTTACTTATTTTATATTCCCGACGTTTCGGTTGCTTTCCAGCAACTATGGTCACGGGGGACTGAGGTGATTGACGTCCCGATGTCAAAGTTAACCCGGAGTACCTTCAGCTTTTTAATTATTAATTTTGGTCCGATCTACGCAGAATGAACTAACTGTGTCTTGAAGTCTTACAGTGGTATGCTTGGGTTTAGTTTTAATTTTATGAATTACAGGATCCCAAGCAGGTGGTAGTACCCAGCCTCCCTCTCTATTGAAATTAGGATGTTTTTTAATTTCAATAGCCTCACGTATCATCCTTGGCAGGAATCGATGTTCTTTCGCGAGGACTTGTGGTTTATCAAATCTAATGTAATGACGGGGGCCGTCTAGGATATGATCACAAACTGCAGACTTCCCGGAACGTTGGTGCTTCACGTCAGCTATGTGTTCTTTTACGCGGGTTTTTATTGATCGTTTTGTTTGCCCTATATATGAGAGACCACACTCACAATCAAGCTTGTATACTCCTGCATCTTGTAGAGGAATATTGCACTTGACGGATGGTAAGAAATGACTAATCTTCTTCGGCGGCTTGAAGAATGTTGTTCTAATAGAAGCTCGCTTCAAGATGTAGCCAATCTTGTCTGTGACACCTCTGACATATGGTAGTACAGCAGGCACACGCTCGACTGTTGCCGGCTTCACTCGGTCACTGTGACGTAGGCGCGGAACCCGAAGCTTGTTGTCGTGCAGAACCTGCTTGACGTGCTGAAGCTCGGCGGCCAGGTGTTTGCTATCACAGATCCCTCGTGCTCTCTGCAACAAAGATTTGCCCACGGTAGCTAACTGTGAAGGGTGATGGTGGGATTCACCGTTTAAGTATCGGTTTGTATGGGTCTTTTTTCTATACACAGTGTGACCTACGGTGTTATTAGGATTTCGAATGACTAACACATCTAGGAAAGCTAAAGAATTATTTGCCTCTAACTCCATAGTAAATTGAATTTTAGAGTTTATGGAATCAAGATGTTCTAAAAATGCAGTTACTTTGTCTGATGGTAAAATTGTGAAAGTATCGTCTACGTACCGCTTGTAGAAATTTGGAGTTACTGGTGCAGTAAGCAGGGCATTTTTAGAACATCTTAATTCCATAAACTCTAAAATTCAATTTACTATGGAGTTAGAGGCAAATAATTCTTTAGCTTTCCTAGATGTGTTAGTCATTCGAAATCCTAATAACACCGTAGGTCACACTGTGTATAGAAAAAAGACCCATACAAACCGATACTTAAACGGTGAATCCCACCATCACCCTTCACAGTTAGCTACCGTGGGCAAATCTTTGTTGCAGAGAGCACGAGGGATCTGTGATAGCAAACACCTGGCCGCCGAGCTTCAGCACGTCAAGCAGGTTCTGCACGACAACAAGCTTCGGGTTCCGCGCCTACGTCACAGTGACCGAGTGAAGCCGGCAACAGTCGAGCGTGTGCCTGCTGTACTACCATATGTCAGAGGTGTCACAGACAAGATTGGCTACATCTTGAAGCGAGCTTCTATTAGAACATTCTTCAAGCCGCCGAAGAAGATTAGTCATTTCTTACCATCCGTCAAGTGCAATATTCCTCTACAAGATGCAGGAGTATACAAGCTTGATTGTGAGTGTGGTCTCTCATATATAGGGCAAACAAAACGATCAATAAAAACCCGCGTAAAAGAACACATAGCTGACGTGAAGCACCAACGTTCCGGGAAGTCTGCAGTTTGTGATCATATCCTAGACGGCCCCCGTCATTACATTAGATTTGATAAACCACAAGTCCTCGCGAAAGAACATCGATTCCTGCCAAGGATGATACGTGAGGCTATTGAAATTAAAAAACATCCTAATTTCAATAGAGAGGGAGGCTGGGTACTACCACCTGCTTGGGATCCTGTAATTCATAAAATTAAAACTAAACCCAAGCATACCACTGTAAGACTTCAAGACACAGTTAGTTCATTCTGCGTAGATCGGACCAAAATTAATAATTAAAAAGCTGAAGGTACTCCGGGTTAACTTTGACATCGGGACGTCAATCACCTCAGTCCCCCGTGACCACGGTTGCTGGAAAGCAACCGAAACGTCGGGAATATAAAATAAGTAAATTAAACGCGATAAAATCCGTAAAAATAGTTTTATTCAATGTGTAGTGTTCGCGTAAATATAAGAAATCATTAAAATAAAATTACATAAAAAATTACCTAATTAATAAACTTTAATGAGTATTTTGTGTTATACTGAAATCTATAATAATTACTTCATTCACTGTAGTGAGTCGTAGTGTTGCCTAAACCGATAATTTATCTTCTTAAGATCGAAGAAGATGATGTACTGTGACACATGGGTATTTAATGCTAAGATGCTGACTACTAAAATGAAAACGTTTGTTTGACTCTTATTTACTAAATTTCATTTTATCAATTTATTTCAGCCTTCACTTTCAAGTACCTTGAACCAAACAATGGCACTTCCAAGCCCAGCGAGCACGATAGAGTCATTGACCAGAGAGTTTCAGGATTCATTGGAGCTTTCACAGTCCAAATACGGTAAGATGCTCAATGACACACATCTAAAGCATATATTTTTATAACCTCACCAGGAAAATAAAAACCTTCAGTGTAGTTAGGGATATTTGTGAACCTAATTTATAATACTGGCAACAATTACGCTTGTCTGTCAACATGTCACCTTATGTCTGTCAAGAATCTTAAGTGTCGTTATAAACCTGATTAAGGAATGGTCTATTACATCGTGGACGTTGTCATTGACACCACATAATATAATAATGTAGTTTAAATTTACAATAATTGTTATGGGCCATTATTTAAAGAAACCATCAAGAGAATGAACCCCATCTAACTCAAATATTCGCACTTAGTTTAAACTTAAATACATTTTTTTATTAATGCGGTCTTTTTCTTTGCGTTATTTATAATTTATAAAAAAATATGATTTATATAAAAATCTGTAACATATTTTTGTGATAGAATGATAAATGCCCAAATTCTCAAATTCGGCTCAATTTTAAACTTGCCGTTAGGTTTCGTGCTGTCTCTATCACTTTAAGTCGAAGTGACTGTGACACTACGAGACTTAACGACATCTTAAAACCTGTTGTCAGTCAGCCAGTTAAGGCGCAGGTTGAGCAAAATGTCGCGCTAGTCGTTATTTGTGTGGTTTTTAGGAGCTATCTACTTTTTATTTAAAAGATATATCAACAAATAAAAAACACATTATATTTCTACATAATCTTGATTCCATAAAAGCTATATCCAATTTTTTTAAACGAATAAATATTAATATAATCTCCTTACAACGAAACCACATAAATGTGAAATTATTATTGATAACATGCATCTCCTCGTAAAGTAAGTATTATTTTATTTTGCGATTTACACCAATGGATAGGCAATTTATTAATAAACATTTCTGTAGTAAATTTTTTTTCAAAAGTCCAAAATTTGATTTTATTAAGAAATTATTTTAAAATCTGGGCATATTCACTGCTCACGGGCTTACTGAAGTCAGTGAGCCCTGAGCTCTTCGACGTGAAGCCTGTGTCGTTAGAGCGTCGACTAGCGTAACTCACGTCATATCAGTCGATAATAATATTACTTATTAGGTTATTTATAGGTAGTATTATTTGTTTGTTTTGGGTATAATTTTTCGTATTAGTTATACATATATTTGTTGTGTTTTTTACTGCGCGATGAAGCTTTTTGCGTGTATTTTCTTTGAAGTAAATGCAAATAAAAAAATGAAGCACCATTAGCATGTGAGGTTCGAATCCATAATTAAAATTTCGACAAATATTATAATTTACATTATAAAAGGCTAATTCAATATTATCACCCAACCACAATATCTTATTAAGTATAGTACTGCCTCGTTGGTCTAGTGGTTGTAGTAGTGCGACTGCTGATCATGAGTTCCCGGGTTCGAATCCTGGGTCGGGCCCAAAAGTCAGTTATGAGTTTTTCATTTATGTTCTAAGTTATAATTAGTATTACTAAGTTATAGTTTTTTGCTAAAATATAGTATATTATTTATTGCTTGTTGTTTCTTCTTTTTCAAAAAATAATTGAGTACATAAGGTGTTCTATACTTATAATTCGGTAAAAAGTATCTAAGTAGGTACTAATATACCTACTTTTTACTATTAACTAAAAAAATTTAAAACTAAATTTAACTAAAAAGACTAAACTGACCATTTATTTTTTAACTCAAAACAGGACATGGGTTTATTTATACTCTAAAAACTATAACTTTATACAATTAGTGTTCACTGTAAAATTATATTCGGTATAGACGGTAATTATTAAATGCAACATATTTTTTTTAATTATTAATTACATTTGTCAGTGGATTAAATTTTCTTTAATAAAGTTGGTGATGATTTTAAATAAAAATAAAATTCTGCTCAAGTTTTTTTATTGTTATCTTTGTTAACAACATCGCCTTTAGAACTCTGGAACCGTAAGTGTTTCTTTCAGACGTCCACAATTTATTCAAAATAAAAAAAATACTCTTTCTACCGGAGCATTCGTTCCAGGTAGACATAAAATATATTCGATTAAAAAAAATTATGTTGAAGATTGTTGACTTTGAATACTTCCATCCAACGAGTTACGGGACAATTTTGTGTCCCCGAGATTTGTTTGGGGACAATGGGACAGGTGACCGAGGAAAGGGACAGTCCCGATCAAAACGGGACGTATGGTTACTTTAGCTATAACCCGGCGACGGCTTCGTGGCGCAGTGATTTAACAATCAGTTGTTGCGCTGGGGGCCGCGGGTTCGAATCCCGCACGGAACAAGTATTTGTATAGCCTACAAATAATTGTTCCGGGTCTGGATGTTTGTCCTTGTGCAATTTATGTTTGTAAACTGCCTTCACGACACAGGAGAAAATCCTAGTGTGGGGGTAACGTTTTTTTACAATTGAAACTGAAAGATTGAACCCTTATACTTCTTGTTGATTTTTGTATTACCTTTATTAAAGTTACCCTTATGTATAAATAAATATAATTACGTATGTAGAAATAAAATTGATTTTCATCCTCATCAATCATTGGGGTGAGGATAATGTCTGCCAGCATAAATAATAAGCAGGCTAAGTTACAAGGTGCTCAGTTAAAAATTAGTAGGTAGGTATATTACTTTTCAATACGTGACACGTAAAAATTAACAATAATCATAAACACATCTGCGAAACATCCTATTTATTTATTTATTTTTTATTGCACCAAATATTTGTACAAAAGCCGAGCTATCAATTCATTTACCTATAGTGAATAGGTATCTTTTAAACTCACAATTTTCAATGCTTCATTTTTAATATATAATTAATTATAAAATTTCATAATTAGATAATATATGAAAATACATAATTCTAATATAATGCAACTAATATATACCGAATAAAAAAATTAAAATACATTTATCTTTGTACGCTGTGTGTATTTCCATAAAATAGTTTATTGATGTTGAAAAAATAATACTACGTTATATTGTAGCGAGCGGCGCGCTGGTCAAATGCTCAAGGCCGTCCGCATGGAGTAGCCCCTTAATAAAATTCGATATTAATTTCCGTTTACGACAAATGGTTGTGAATTATATTTAGAAACAGTAAACTACTAGCCACAGCGGTGTTTAGCAATTAAATACAGTTGATAATACCTGACAATGTAGTTAATTTGGCTGTATCAGGCAATACTTGGCATCGCCGATTAAATCATGTTGATAGTAATTCTATATAAATAAAATGATAGAGGTTTGCAGTTGTGCGCGCATCACGGATAAACTACTGGATAGATTTCAATTAGGTTTTATAAGTTTTATTTTTAAGACACTTATCTAAAAAAAAATATTGCGATATCTTCATTTAATATAAAGTTATTAAAGTTTTAAGAAACAACAATTTTTATAAAGACGTATTTGGTGATGTGTGTTTTCTTGCCGCCGAGAAGTGTTCTACTTCAGTCTCATGATAAAGTTAGGACCAGCCGCGCATTATTTGCGCGAGCGACCTGTTCCTTGTTCCAGTTCTTTCTTGATCAATTGATCCCGTAGTTTCCTATAGTTTTCTCAGTAATTTTTCACTGTTAAATAACTAATTTTCATATAATTCGTCGTATATTTGCATGATATATTAACACATTTTCGATTTATGAAACTGGACAAAGTCGCGGGTATCAGTATGAACCTCAAAGAAAAGGTTGATCTAGACAAGACATAATGTACAGTTTCCTGTGAGGGTAAACAGTGGTTAAAGAAGTAAATAATTAATTAGTATTTGGCCATAAAGTTTTTAAAATAAATATACGCAGCCGCAATGGAGGCGTCATTGGTGAGTGCGAGTGGAGAAGGCGAGCGCTCGTCTCGCTCGTCGCGCTCCAGCGAGCGAGCGAGCGAGAGGGCGAGCGAGAGAGCGAGCGAAACAGCGAATAGCGCGTGTAGCCGGCAACGGCCCGGTACGCCGCACACCACACACGATATCGACGACACAACGAGAGGTCAGTTTTATTGTCTGTTACTCGCTTCTTTTGGCGGGAACTTAATAAGCCTCGATTTTTACTGAAATAATGAATATTGTTTGATATCGACCTGACTGGAGTTAAACAAGAATTCTTGATTTTTGCGATCTAATAAATTATTTTGACTGCATTGCAATGCAGCCACACTGACGTTGGTATTAGCGCGGACGTAAAATATTTAATGTGTAAAGGATAATGACTGTGTAGTGGTGGCTTAGTGGCAACAGAGGGAAATATACTAGTAGATTGGCAGAGGCGTCTTACTCATAACAATTATAAATTAAAACTGTGGTTGCCGAATTGTCTGTCAATGGTGGTAACTATGGTAATATTTCTTTTATAAGGAAATCTATTTGGACGTCTGTATTTAGCGATGGATTTTGATAGGCTTAAATGATGATGATGAAAGGAAAAAGGACTTGGTTCTTGAATTTCTAAATAGGTTGCATTGCGTTGTGGTTTAGTAGTCTGTTGTGTATTGGCGGTGTGAGAGAATTTAACTTCATTTCGTCTTTACGTGTGGGTATCTTATGAGAGTGCTAGTGGCAGATAATAGGAAAGTGTTATAGTTTCAAATTCATGGTAGTATGATTATGTTATTTCAAAATAAATTATAATGTGGACAATGTTGAAGAGGGAGTTTTTTTAATATTTTGTAGCAATTTATAATCTATCTGCCAAATTAGACGATTGAGATATAGAGATTGTCTAGTTAGAGGTTTAACTTTAGTTGTAAGAAGATTTTTAGGTGATGTTGTATTGTTTAAGAGTATGTTTGTGTAAGAATTAATTTTATATGAATATTTGTTGTAATGAAGTAGAAGTAATTGCTGTTCCGATTTGGAGAGTAAGAGAGTTTAGTGTGAGCATATTCTAGAAGGTCTTACATTTTCGTCTTTGGGGAGATACCGAGTTTTTATTTTATTTATTTGTAGTAGGATTAAAATTAAGTGCATTTGTGTTATATGTAACGTATTTTGTATTGAGGATGTTAGTATATAGTTTAGGTGTCGTATCGGCATCACATAATAATCATAGTTGATAGGCATTTACAAGTAATTAATATAGATTTGGATGGTGATTAACGCGTATGCGTGGCGCACTTATGTTTGCGTGCAGGTGCGTGCACGTGCGGGCGCGCGCGCGCGTGCGGCGCCGACACGTGCGCGTGCTCGTGCGCGGGCGCGCGCACGCACAGCGAGGGCCGCGCCGCGCACGCGCCGCGCGCGCACCCGCACGCGCACAGCGCCAGCCTCGGCCTCGCCAGGTACGCCGCCCGCTACATTACTGCACTACTTCTTCACACTTTCAACTAACTATACATATACGTAACACTACCAATCGGAACTCTTTACCATTATCCCGAAATTTCTAGAAGGATCTTGACTCTCCTAGTTCTGCTACTCGATACTAGAGGGCGCTAGTGGTTACTAATGTTGCCATGTACAAAACATTAATTGTCGCACGCAACAATATTGTTGCGTGCCACTATTAATACCACTAGCGCCCTCTAGTATCGAGTAGCAAAACTAGGAGCGTCAAGAAGAAATTTCCATGGAAGAACTTTCTGGAACTATCGACACCTAGTTAATCGGAACCGATATGTACTCGAACATTCTAAATGTTTCTACAGTAGTAAGTTCTGAAAATTATCTGAGGCCCTATATAAGGCCGGTATAGACCGCGATCGAGTCAGTATTGAATTGACGATATAAGCGAATACTTCGAAGCGATACAACTGCGAACTAAAGTGATCAATAGGTACAATTATGTTTTATTATTAGTCTGGTTTAGGTTGTAATTAGTGGCCTGTAATTAAAGTGTCAATTTAGGTAATTCACTCGACAGTTTTTAATTGTCTCGAACCCCAAGCTCGTAACAATATAAAGGTTATCCATATACTCGTACAAGGTATATATTATGTTGCGGACCACGGAATTAATCAGGGCACTATTTATAATGCCCGGGCAATATAAATCGGAAAATAAGACAAGTCGGACTATGTAATTAATACTGATTTAAACTTCATTAATTATCACATTGTCTGGTCATTATGAATATTGATACTTAACTGTTGGACAACTTGATATGACCTAAACATAACCATGTTAATCAATCACTGTCAATATAATAAGTTAATAATGTATCAAATCTGAATTTAACAAGTCTACAAATTTGAAGGAAGGGAAAAGCCACTTTGCAGTTTCAAATAGCAGTAATGGGGCATTCCTTCCTTTGCGTTACAAAGAAAAAAATACCTTTGATGAAAAACTTTATTCCCATTGTGTTTAAGTGTTAAAAAATCATTCATAAAGACAGGTAAATTCAATTATTTCAATAGTTTTTACCACATTACCTACTTATATTGGACATTATTCATATTGCCCGGGCATTATGAATAACTAAGTCCGTGAAATAATGACAACAAATGCTCAATTAAATTATTAAGATAACATATTCCGCATCAATAGAGCATTGAAAATACATCACTCCATCGCCAAAAGAGCAATATAAAAAAAATTGCAGACGACCAGAAGGCGGTCGGACACGTCGTAGATCTGCCGGTGACTCTCCGACACCAGGCCCGACACTTCGCACTCGCTCGTCCTCGGGCCAGCAGCTGTCCGACATCGAGATACTGGAGCAGGTCACCGTGCTCAACCTCGACACCGGTACCTACCTCATTGCCGTACACGATCACTGCCCGTCCATACTCTACTACACACCACCATATCCACCAGCCACCCGCAAACTGTCTTACAAACAAGAGCTCTGTCCATCGCCAAAGCAGCAATCTTGTAGCAATCCCATGAACTCACTCATCCCGTGACCATAGGTGCTGCAAAGTACTCAAAACATCGGAATTTAAAAAAAGTCAATTAAAATTAAACGCGATAAAATCCGTAAAAATAGTTTTTGTTCAATGTGTAGTGTTCGCGTAAATATAAGAAATCATTATCAACAATTTATTTGTATTTTATTGTGTACAGAGCACCAGCAGCATGTTGTTATGGTCAGGGGGGGGGGGGGGGGACTGAGGTGTAAAGTACTCGAAACGTCGGGAATATAAAATAAATTAATATACGCGATAAAATCCTTAAAACTATTAACGGTGGTAGAGCCACGCGGCTGCTTTTGCTGTCGCACGGATGGGCCGGCTCGAACCGGAGTGGTACCACGACCTCACAGAATACCAGCGTGAAGTAGAGGTTTACCTCTGCGTTTCGTTTGGTGAGTGCAGGTGGCCGGAAGCCCTTTTTACTGGAAATGAGGAATTCCATCTTAGTCCTCATGGATGACAACGCATCTGCATTTTGATTTGTAATAGAGGATAGATGTAGATGTCTATGGGCCGCAGCAACCATTTACCATCAGGTCGACTGTGTGCTCGTTTGTCACCCTTATCCTATAAAAAAAAACTAGTTTTATTTAAAGGTGTAGTGTTCGCGTAAATATAAGAAATCAGCATGTTCTTACTCATTCATTACAGCCTTTCAAACTCCACTGTTGAACGTAGATCTTCCCATATATAGCCCTTTAGGAGACTTACTTTTACTTAAGGCCAATTTGGACAAAAATATCATATTTTAGACACGATTTTGATATTACAATATGGCCGAAAAAAATATTCGTATGCATAAAATACTTAATTAACTTTCTAATCGAATAGATCTCTAAAATTATTTATATTCATCGAGATAAAAATTATAATTTAATCGCCAGAAAAAAAAATACTGACAAATATGCATGCAGCGGAGAAGAGAGCGCTGAATGTCTTTTAACTTAAAAAATCCTCGCCTTAATAATAATAGTTAATATCACAATATTATTACATAATATAAGTAAGTATTTATTCGGCAGGTTATATTCTAATAGTGCATTTGTTTTAAAAATATTTTGCAGGTGAACGCATGCCTCTTAGCGTGGCTGAACACAAATTGCCGCAATGCATCAATCCACTGAGCCTGCACATAATGAGGCTCACTTCCGAATATATCGGACGTGCTGGCGACGATGAGAACACCAGGTATATTTTTATAATATCTGTATCGTCTATTTTATATTTTTCAACTATTGTCACAGATTGAATATTGCACGGTAGATTGTCGAATTTAACGCATGCGCAAGAAGACTAACAACTTCATTAAAAAAAAAAACTATTATCTTGCAAACAATGCTCGTTAGTTCGTGACACTTTTAATAAATATACGAAAGTATTGTGATGATATGACTATATTTATTTCGTTATTTTGTTAATATTTTTCTTATAAAAAGTGAGAAACGATTTTATAATCAACCTGGTATCTGTCTACTATAGTCCACGGATACCTGCAATCTACTTCAAACAAAAAGGCTACAGACGTGTTGTATCCTGACCTACCTACCTTTAGTCTGAGGACTAAGATGGAATTCCTCAAATCCTGCATTCACGACTTTTTCTGCCACCAGGGCGGCGCCACTAGAAAGTGAGGTATAATATGTGACAGATTTCATATCGGGGAAGTTAATTTGTTCGGAAAATGTAAAAGTTATTGTTTCTTTCTGTATTATTGGCTATATTTTATATTAATAAGATTAAAAATAAATAAACCAAATCACACATATTCTTAAAAGTAGATTTTTTAAATGTGCAAAAAATTAATGGGCAAAAATTAAACAATTGACGCATTGTTTTGTGTATTAATATACTACTCTAGAAATTGATTAACTATTATTAAAAACCAACTTCTCTATGAAATGACATTGTGTAACAAAAAACTTTACCTCAGTGTCAACTAGCGACATCTGGTGAGCAGAAAATGATTTGCCTTTATTATACTAGCTCTGTTACCCTTGTGAGCGGAACACTGCTATTTGGCGGTAAAATAGGCAAGAGGGTAGGCAGAAAAGAAGTACTACCATCTAGTGAAGCAACCTCAATATTGAATAATTATAGAATTGGTGTATCAAGTATACAGGTACGTGTTTTACCACAGGCAAGGCCCGCTCGACTTCGTGAATTGCAAGAACTATATCTAAAAGACTGATGTTAACTTTGAATTTTAGTTGTACTGCGGGGTTAGCCTATATGACATTCTATAATCGCTAACGCTATAGGAAACTATAATAAAATCAAGTGCGGGTCGGACTCGCGCATGAAAGGTTCCGTACTATCGTACAAGATTTAAAACTATGTAGGTAAAACACGTTTTTAGTAGGGGAGCATCCTTTAATTACTAATTTATTTTTATGTTATAGCGACAACAGAAATACACATTCTGTGAAAATTATAACTGTCTACCTATTATGGATTATAAGATACAGCCCGCTGACGGACAGACGGACGGACGGACAGCGGAGGCTTAGTAATAGGGTCCCGTTGGTTACCCTTCGGGTTCGGGTACGGAACCCTAAAAATTAATGAAATCAACACTAATAAATCACGTGATGGTACGTCGCGTAATACAATACAATATCTTTATTTCATAAAATTGGCCCATCGCAATACATGCCTTAACCTTACAATATATAAAAAACATAAACATTACTTAACACTATACAGAGAACTTTCTTTTTCGGCGCGTCCCTATATCGGCGATACACTATCCCAAAGGCCAGAAATCGGGAGCGAGAAATGTCTTTTTGTATTTGGCAGGAATTTGGAGTACGTAGGATTTGAAGTTCGTTGACCAGTTAGACTCCAGACGCTGCAAATGTACAGAGATTGGATCCTCTATGCGACATCGGCTTCATATGTCATTTCCATTAATTTTCATAGTTTTCTATGACATTAACGATCGTAGAAAGTCATTCTAGCTAACCTAGCTGGTCTTCGAATCAGCGAATAAATAAATTTAAAAACAAATAGACATCATCTTTTATATTAAAGTTCATCAAAAGTTGTTACATTCTAATACAAGACATTAATTACGACAGTCATATCCATAATATGCTGTACTATGTACAACGACTTAAAGACGAACACAACATGCATATTCTTTTTATTACGTTAAGGGTAACATTTAGATTAAAATTCAACCCTATATTAGGTCTCTATAACATGATGTTACAAATTTTGCAAAAGCTGAATTGCGAACATTGTGTAGAGATTCGTAAACAATCTGTCACATCACTAACTGTTGAACATGGTTTACTCAATACAATGCATTTTCTCTCCTATAAACAATATTAAACAAAAAGTTTTAGTATTTATCTAAGACAATATTACACAAAAAGTGTTAGTACCTACCGGATACTACTTCATCCTTGTTTAAAGCTTGGAACGCGATAATTTTTATTAGTGTTATATGATTATTATTTTCGTTTACAGACTCATCTCCCGTATGGTCTAGTGGCTAGGATACCTGGCTTTCACCCAGGAGGCTCGGGTTCGATTCCCGATACGGGAAAGAGAATTATGCTCTTTTAATATTTCTTAAAACTATTTTGGAACAAGATTTATATATATTTTTTTCAATATTAATTAGCGTAATAAAATTGTCCTAAAAATAAATCATTTATGCATATTCATGTTCGAAAGCATCATATGCATATACTAACAATGATAGTCGTTTCAATATCAGTATGTTATAATAAAATTCAAATGAAAAGTTTATTGACATACGTAGCTCTTTATTTATTTTTAAACTAACGATCCGTGCCGGATTCGTACGGGTGATTTCTGGATCTCGACAACAACGCCACCTACCGGGTCCTATTGTGAATCTTAACCATCCAGGGACTCAAAAACACACGAAAATTTTCTTCAGAATCCGTCGAGCCAATTTCTAGTTTTAGCGAGACTAACGGACAGCAATCGATTTTTATATATATAGATTTCGGCATTTTGACAGACAAACTGTCCGTCAAAACATTATTGAATGAAATTAAATTGTTGACAAACAGTTTTGAGATGCTGATTGTGTATCTGTACAATTATATCAACGATAAAATATTCTTTTATAAACATTGTTTCAAAATGAATATCGCTTGTCATTATTCAATATAATAAAAATCAATTGCTGCATGTATGAGAGACTTGAGAACTGTTGGACCCATTTGGATGAAATTTATTATTTGTATTTGTGCACTATTGTCGAGATCCAGAAATCACCCGTGCGAAGCCGGGGCAGATCGCTAGTATTAAATAATAAATATAGTAAATTATGTTTAATTTTGACAGATACTTTAACGAACTGTATTCGAACCTTTCCTCTTTACTTTCAACTTAATAATAACTATGGAAAATAAATTTTGCAGTCCACAGATAAAACCCAAGAGCTTGTGGCGCAAAGGCCTGTCAATGAGCCTGCAAAGTTCCGCTTTCCTGTTGAGGCGATCTCCCTCCGCCCCCCTACAACCCGCCAACTCTCTCCTCAGTATTGAGACTAGGTTTTTATTTTTGAAACTACCCTCTTCCGATTACGTACTTAATTCTTGGTGTCGTTCGTTGTATAAACTATTAATGTGGTTTGTTTAGCTCTGTATTATTTTGTTTGTTATTTTGCTTGGTATTAATCTAGTATTATTATGGATCAAGAGATTAAATTATTCGAATTTGATTGAATTGAGTTACGGCAATCTATAAAAGTAAATAAAGTTGAAGTGTCTGTTTGTTATGTGAAAATAACAGCTATTTATTAAATGCAAAAAACAATTTCTACATGTTTTCTTTGTCTGTCTGTTTGTTCCGGCTAATCTCCGAAATGGCTGGACCAAATTTGACGGTACTTTTTTGGTAATTAAAACCACTAAAATCCAATCGTAATTAATAAACGCGGCCGGAGTCGCTGACAATAAAAAAAGTTTTTTTTTTTTTTATAGAATAAGGGTGACAAACGATCATACAGGTCATCTGATGGTAAGCGGATTCTGAGGCTTATAGATGGAATGCCACGATTCCAGTAAAAAAATCTACAGTTGTCAACCTCACTACTTGTCAAACTCACCATGAAACGCAGCAGCATTAAGCTGCTATGTTACACTGGTATTCTGTGAGAGCGTGGTCCTTCCCCTGTCGAGCCGACCCATTCGTGTTACAGCATGGCTCTACCACGTATAATAAATATATGTGTTTTTATGTATTTCTACATCTGTAATTGTGTGCTTTGTTGTTTGTACTATTTCTTACTGTTTTTTGTTTCGGTGAAAACTTAAATAAGTAAATAGTCTATACAAGTAAGTATATTGTTATCTAGAATTTTAGTTTATTTTAGTGTATTTTATGTATTTGATATGTGTTGTTTTGATTATTTTTGGCTTTTTCACATGAGCGAGTATATTTAGTAGATAATATATCTTTGTAGATAAAATAGATTTTTTATTATCTGTATACGATGTTCGATGAAGTAGCGCGTATGTGCCCCTTATGTCATGTGGTTTGAATTTGAGTCATACCAGATATATTTGGCAATACACACTAGTGTGAATGTATTATAATTACTGTACTGTACTTTTTTACTATAATTAAAAATAGTCTATATACTATGTGTGTGTATATTTATATGTATATATATGTATTTTTTGTACGCTAATACTTGTGGCACTAGCCGACTTATTACAAAAAATTGTTTATAATTAGTCTGGTTTAAACTAGAGTCTATTCTAGAAGGAAGCGAAAATATGCGAACTCTAACGTAAAGTATGAAACTGACAGCAAATGTCGAATTTCGCGAACTGTAGGGCCGCGGAGAGACTTCTTTCGTGAGAAAGACTCTTTTTAAACCAACATTTGAACACGAGACTCGATAAACCACTTTTTGTAATTAGACAATATATTCAGGCACGCATTATTTAATAAGGTAATATTAAACCGAAAGTTGTCGCTAATATTAATAGTTGTAAGCAGTTATTAATAGATGTACTCAAGAGAGTCACTGCAATATAATATATACTATGCAATATTTGTTCTCGATGTCCCCGAAAGATGTCTCTTAGGCGACTCTCTGTCGTCATACGAATGCATCTTGTGGAAAAATAACACTTTATGAGTGGTAAAATGAAAAAAATTATACATTCTAATTCAATATAAATTATTAAGGATAACTTAAAAACTACTAGCATGACCTTGATCAAATTTCTATGGAACTACATGAGAAGCACCAGCTTTCAAATAATTAAAGAATCATCAAAATCGGTTCACCTAGAAAAAGTTATGAGATAACACACATAAAAAAATACAGTCTAATTGAGTCCTTTTTGAAGTCGATTAAAAATAAAAAGTGTCACATGTAACTTTACCTAGTCGTATGTGCAAGGGAGTATATACTAGAAAGGTAAAAGAATTAATTTATTTCCTTACCTCCAACCTCCAGAAACTAAATTAGTGCTATAATATAGTGGAGTTTGCTCTCATAAAAACGTAACTAAATGACGCATAGTAACCTTTTCTTTTGCTTATTACAAGTTAGTTCATGATTACCACCAGGGAATCATGAAGTATGAACTATGGTGGTGATGAAGCTCTAGATGAAAAATCACACGTCTTAAAGTAACAAAAGCCTATTATATTATATACCTTTGCCTTTAAGACGCCCAGACCAAATTATTACACTCTTTTGCTGTACACGCATTGCGAGCAACGCACAAAACGCAACAAAGGGGTGAGGATCCACCGATCGTCTGGTTGTTATATATTTACAATAACATGTTCGATCAGGATACTATTGCTAGTCTCAAGAAGTTTCGATAGTTCATACTTCAGGAAAATATTTGTACCTAATCTAGAACAAATATATTCGTTTATTGTAAATAGAACACTGCTATTTACAATAACCGAATATTTTTTTTAATACTTGTATTGTTATGCAAAACTTATCTTTTTATTGTCGTATCTTACTTTAAAATGTAGGCGTTGCAAAAAAAGAAAATTAAAAATACGTTGTAAAAGCCCAAATTCCTCTTGCAGGGAAACCGACGAAGAAAGTGAGAGCGTATGCGTAGAAGGAGTAGAAGACGAGGCAAAAGAGATGAAAAGAGAATCAATAGACAGACAGACGACTGCGATAAGAAGAAAAACTGAGAAGTAAGTGTACTCTCTTTATTTTACATATTAAAAATCTTGTGAATTGGTTACGTCCACAACTGCAATATCTGGCTTTTCTCGGTATTATCTAACTAAAGTCGTTATGGAAAATTGTGGAAACTTCTCGGAAAAATAGGAACATTGTTAGAGAATATTTTATTACCTTACATATTTTTATCAGTTACTCGCACAGTCAGTGAAACCACGGGTTATCTACCAGCATAACCTGACGAGTGGACGGAGACTACAAAAAATATCTCTTATATATTTATTTATGTATATATAGATAACGGTATTTTTAATGCCGTTAAAATATAATGGATTTTGAATTTGTAAAGTTCTCAATGTGGGTTATTTCGTTGGTTCAGAGTGCTGATGAAAGATTTAGTGAAGTGTCACTCTCACGACAACATTAACAGGAGGTTGACCAGCGCGGCTAACTCCAGGTGATGCGCGTATTGCAAACTCATAAAGTCTGTTCCATTCCAAATTTCGTCCAATGAAACCAATATTTTGGTCACTCATGTTTAAAATTTATACATTTTATACTTTAAAAGTAAAATTTAATGTTTTGTGTTGAAAGACGTCATACAATTTGTATTTATATATACTTATAAAAACATTTTTTAAACAGGGTTCGGGGATATATATGTACATCGGCGGATATATATTATTAATATACTTATTATATCCTTTTTGTGTGATAAAAATTAGCTATTACAATTATCTACACCCTAATAAATAATACGCATTTTCTAATAAAAATAGATTATTTTTGTTATATTGCTATATAAATATTATTATTATAAAATTAAAATATTTTCGAACCCTGCTTTTTAGTTAAAATACATTCGCAGAAATTTCGATTGGAACAGACTATAACTGCTTTTGACAGATTTCGTTTGAGAGTTATTTGACGTAATATGTGCAAATATATTAAGCGCCTCAGTTTGCAATAAATTTCGCATGTTTTTGGTTGAATTGCTTTGAGAGAGGTTTTGTTTTTGTGTACAATTTATCAATGTTTTTACATTGATTTGGTTGATTTTTGATATTATACAGGGTCATTTTTAATTTACTAAAGACCTTTTGGGAATATATTGGTTACATCATTACAAACAATTTTTGCGAAATCACTCTTTACAGAATATAATACATTTATAAAAAAAAACTACTTTTAAGTTTTTGTTGTCATGTCTGTCTCCTTTTAAGTCTGTATTTTGTAGTACCTAAACAATTTCAGAATAAAACGTCGAAGAAAATGCCCTTTATAATTTTACACTTGATATCAGTATCATATATCGTGTAGAAATCGCAAATAACATTAAAAAATCACAAATATTAAAATTTATAATAGGCAATTATAAAGTATGATCTCTGCGACGCTAATTTTCAACGTTCCTAATATTAGTCTCACAACGGAATCATCACAGCGACTGACCACATAGGTAATTAGGTCTTAGGTCAAGTTCAAATGAGTAAGCGCCGCCTCCTACACCCCTCCACCCCTACTCGCTTTCTTTTTCTAAACTAGGACTATTACCGTTTAGTAGATCCAATTAAAATATTTTTATTTTTGTATGAAACTAAAAATTGAAGAAATATTTTTTTTCTTACAGATGTTGTTATGATGTAAATAATATATTCCCAAAAGGTCTTCAGTAAATTAAAAATTACCCTGTATATAATCCCAATGCTTGGTTTTCATCAATATGAGCCGTAAACATTTGTATATTTAAACACGTATTAAGTTTTCTTGGCCATGGTAATCCATCACGCCATCTTATCGCTTGTGCGTCGTGTAGATCGTGAATGCTCTCATTGTTATATCGATAACAATGACGGCATTCACGACTTTCTGCTGCCAGGGCGGCGCCACTTAGGGAGTGAGGTGAAATAATTGACAGATTTCATAGCGGCCATATTAATTAGTTCGAAAAATGTAAGGATTAATGTTTCTTTCTAAAATATTAGTTATGTTTTAAATTAATTAGGTTAGAAATGGATAAACCAAACTGGGGATACCTATTCCTAAAAGGAGTGAAATGAAAAAAAAAAGAATGAAAAATGTGCACAAAATTAAAAAGAAAACCATTAAGGGATTGTTTTGTGTATTTACACACTCAAGAAATGGAGAAACTTTTATTTAAAATGCACTTTTTCAATTACAATGACGTTGTGTAACAAATCAGTTCATTTCACACCCAACTAGCGACATCTGGTCGACGTAAAATTATTAACTCTTATTGTGTTTAGGTAACATCAGTAAAGGTGTACATCTGGCAATAGGATCGCCAATATGCATGCCAAGCGTGGCGATTATGTCAAACCCCTGCAAGTGACATACTCGCGTTCAGAAGTGGGTTGTTTAAGGGCAGATGAATGCTTGCTAGACAGCGCCGAATAAGTGTAAACGTAAGCTTAAATACCTTACAATTGGGAAACGAATGTACTTGTGTAGAGCAACGGTGGGGGCACTACGGGGCAGGGGGCGGGCCGACCTTGTGCTAGTGCACTTCACTGAGTCTGATAGACAATACATGCGGTTGGCACGAGCGTGTTTTATAGTACTTATTTAACTAATTTTGAATGCCGTTTCCGAAAAATATAATATCTAGAATAGTGAATTACTGTTATAGTTATGTTGATCGCCACCATTAATGCCTGATACATGGCAACACTAGTTACCACTAGTGCCCTCTAGTATCGAGTAGCAGAAATAGGAGAGTCAAAATCCTTCTAGAATTTTCCATAGAAGAACTTTCTAGAACTATCGACACCTAGTCAGTCGGGATCGGTATGTACTCGAACATTCTAGATGTTTCTACAGTGGAAGGTTCTAGAAATTATCTGAGGCCCTATATAAGGCCGGTATAGACCGCGACCCGGGGAGTGTTGAATTGGCGATACAAGCGAATACTTCGAGGCGATACTACTGCGAAATAAAGTGATCGGTAGTACAATTGTGTTTTGTTATTAGTGTGATTTTAAGTTGTATTTAGTGCTGTGTAATTTTAAAGTGTCAATTTTGGTAATTCACTCGGCAGTTTTTTTTAACTGTCTAACCCCAAGCACGTAAGTCATTTGAGTTTCTAAGTAAAATTTAATTCAAATGATGGGACTAAGCTTATGTTTTCCTAATTTTTTTGTTCATAAAATTGTTTATCCAAATGAGAATACATTACATAATTAAATTTAACAATCGAAAGCTGAAAATACACGGGCGGCGGCATCGCCCGACTATAAAGGCGTTTCACAACAGTGAGGTCTTAAAATTGTAGTACCGTGTAGGGGCGGTGTAAGAATATCTACTACCCCGTATCGTCCCGTGTGTCCTAAGAGGCAACAGAAGGTGCCTAAAACAGGAGATGGGCAGCAGTATCTTCCTAATAACAACAGTTGCCAACCCGCCTGCCAAGCGTTGTAATTATGTCAAAATCTTCCATTTTAGGAGGCCTATGTTCAGCAGTGAACCTTTATAGGTTGTAATGGATGAGTGGATCAAAATGAGAGGACTTATTACATTTTTGGCCGAGGAGGGAAAAGAAGAGATTTTCTTCCGGGCAAGGTAATCAGCCCGGGAAGGGGCCAATACTCCATGTGGTAGTACAGCGCTATTCTATATATAACGCAGTACTTCGGAACTCTGATAGCGTGATTTAGGCTTCGTTGCATTTCGCTTGTGACGATTTATTCTACTCGTTATTGGCTAGTGAACAAAGAAAAGCCGCCAAGATTCCGTTCAGCTTTCATAAAAGTCATACGAAGAGAGAATAAAAATATTGAATCTACCTATTAGAAGAGACCTAATTGAGACCTACAAAAATACTGACCAAGAAATAAGAAAAGAGCTGTCACGTAACATCAGCAGTATCCACCGAGCTAGACGTCCTAACTATATGAGATTGGATCATACCTGCTCATACACTAATGTAGGACGTCACACACTAAACAACAGTCGTAAACATATTATGGGACAAGTTGCCTCAAGACGCGATTGATGCTCCCTCTGTGAATAGTTTGAAAACAGACTGGATAAATGGTGCAAAGACAGTCCAATTTAGTTTATTCTTAGTATGGCAGAATAAGCACTGTTATAACACGCCAAGGGAATAGACAATATCAGCTATAAGCTGTTCGCGTATTACTACATAATAATACAACTGTCTCTGGCTAGTGGTCGTAAACGCGACTGATAATCTTGATTTCCCGGATCGGGTCAAAATCAGTTATTCGGTTATTTTTACAAGAAATTTTCAGTAGCAGTCGAGTCGGAAAGTTGGTGGTATTAAAAAAAACAAAGCACGTAAAACCGGTCCTGCGCCTGATCTCTCTCCGGTCGTTTAGGATTACCGTCCCATCGGACTATGAGAGTGAGGGAATAGAGTTCGCCTGTGTTTGTGCACACACTCGAGCACTATTATCTTGTCCTACGCAAACGGCTCCCCGTTGAGACTGACCAAAATTCCGTCTGAAGTAATTAATAATAATATGAATAATTATTGTTATTTTGTCCATCGTAATTCGAATTCCAAATATTACGAATATGTGCGATATAATTTAAGAGCTACATCTCTGAGCTTCCGCGTTGAAGTCTTCAAAAATGTAATGTCAGCTTATCATCATCATCATTACAGTCCTTCACAAGTCGACTGCTGAATATAGCCCTCCCCAAGAAATGCCACCAAGCACGGTCCCAAGCCACCTGCATCCATCGACTTTCTGCATGTCTTACTAGGCCGTCACTCCGTCTAGTGAGGGGACATCCTACCCTTCGCCAGCTCACTTTGTAATTATATGTACATCACACATTCTACTAATTAAATTCATCTAATCTTGTAGAATAGAATAAAATAGAATTATTTTTATGCAATATAGATTACAAGTAATTGTTATTGAAAGTGATTTTTACTTCACTGGTTCGAAAAAAAAAACCTCTGTACTTGGAAGAACTAACAAGAAACTGAGCGGGACATTCTTTTCAAAGTAAAATTTTACAATTAAATACAAGTTATACAAACTACTTACAAAACTTATTATAAGAGACAGCTTGGAAGTGACCACCTCATTCCCAGGGGTTATTATCTACCTTGTATTCGGTAGTATTATAATAATCCTTTTTATACAGTTTCTGGCTAATAAAATATTTAAACTTTTTAATGCATACGGTAAGTTAAGGACAAGCGAGTTTCCTTTATGTCAACGCTCACAATTGGGTACTATTAACTTGCGCATTTGTCAATAAACGCGAATTTCTCGCGACTTTTTCTGTTACCAGTACGCCGCCATTTTGGATGGGATGGAATATTTGATAGATTTGATGACGTGGGAAGTTAGTTTGTTAGAAAAGTGTAAAAATTAATGTTTCATTCTGAAATATTAGTTATATTTATTAGATTAAAAATGGATTAACCAAACTACAGATATCCGTATAGGTAGAAGAATTTAAAAAAAAGGTTAAAAATGTGTAAAAAAATAAAAGAATACAACACTGAGACATTGTTTTGTGTATATACGTACATTAGAAACCGAAAAACTTCTTTTCAATGATTAAGGAATCTGTGTGACCATTTGCGTGACAAATAAGTTCACATCAGTTACAACTAGCGACATCTGGTGCGCGTAAAAATATTAGCCCTCATTGCTTAATGATCAGAAGATCTCGTATAGTTAATTAACATAGGTTGAACAGTCTTTGTACTGCAAAATTGAATTACAACATGATATTATATAGAAATTAAATATATCTTGCTTACGCTGCTAACGCTACTTATTGTTGTATATATCATCCTCTATGTATAGCAACATGCTTTCAATTTTCAGTCCATCTTTACATTCATCTATTACTCTGTATCACATGATTGTAATTTTTTTATGTGAAAAACGCTTTGTGTATAAAAGCAAGACCAGCGAGACGAGATAAATAATGCGAATATATCTTTAGGGCTGCGTAGATATTTTTTTTAAATAATAATGAACTATCATGTTTATACAAATTTAAGAATATCTTACATGGCGTTGTCTGTAGATTGTAGGGGCGGGTGGAGTTTATTGGAGACTTCACAATTGGAAAAATCTTATATAAGTACAATGGTGTCGAAATTAGCCACTATTATTTACAAGTTTTTTTTTTTGTTGTTAACTATGACATCAGAACGTCAGACACTTCAGTTCCATATATCAAGGTGCTGTAAAGTCGGTATACGTAGAGAATTAAAAAAGTGAAATGAAGCGCGACAAAAACCGTAAATTTAGTTTTATTCATTGTGCATCATCATTGACGATCGCGAGCAATATACGTATAATAATGACAGAGACAGACAGATATATAAGAAGATACCTATAATAATGAATCGCACGCAGTTGTAAAGGTAACGGAATGTTTAGCATGTTTACATTCTTTACATCGTCTCGTTGGCCTCGAAAAAAATAACAAGAATGTATTTTTTTTATATTGAAGGCTATTTTGTGGTTTTAAATGGGTCAATAACAAAATTAAAATTGAATTACAAGATGATATTACATTTATACATACGTGTTATAAATAATGCTGTGATATCTTTTTAATACCTGAATCTCCAAACAATTTTTAATTTTTTTGTAATTAAAAATAATATTGTCAAAAAATAATTTATTATGTATATGTATATGTTTCTCTTTATTATTAATATTAGTTACAGTATTTATTAAACTTGCTTTAGAAACAGCTTAAAATTATAAAATGTTGATGTTATTGCATAATTTACCGTAAAATTCTATATACTTTAGCGTATAATAGACCTTAAGTAGAAAAAAATATTTGTACAGTAAATGTTACTATCAAATAAAATTATATCACAAGTGCCGCCATGAGACTTAAACAAATTAATACTTCTTGGCAGGCTAAAGCGTTTCTTCGGCAGCACAGTTAAAAAGACTGTGGACGCGGCAAAGTCGCTTGCTCAAGAAGTGACCCACGCGCGACATAAGGAAGATATAGCTGACATAGCCGACGACGTGAGAGGCGAACACAATATCAAGCTGAAGGCGTCCAATTCGCACAAAGGGCCGTACGACTTCGACGGATGCGTGCGCCATGTTCAGGTTTGTATGCATAATACTAACACACTTAAAGTTCGCGCGTTCTTCCTTGGCCGGGCTGAAGTTGGCTTTCCTAGACATTTGCGCATGTACCGACGCTAGTCGATAGAGATGTGCCCGTTTCAATTTCGTTCCTAAGATTGCTTGGGGAAACAGTTTGTTTTGTCTACTATATCGGTTATAGAAATTGGAAATTATGTTTATTATGAAAATATTCTTATGTATTTCAAGAAAACAATAGTGTCTAATAAAGAATTACGATAAAAAGTTTGAATATGTAGTAAATACATGATATTAGCGGGGACAACAAATTCTTTCAGTAACTCCAAAATAATATGCGTATCTAACTTTAACCACTTGAGCCATTTATAATAACCACCAAATTAGTTAGATCTATTGTCAAGCCATAGAGTATATATATATATATATATATATATATATATATATATATAGTAGGTCAGGCAAAAGACAATTTTTTTTAAATGAAGGTAAATATAACTTAGAGTCATTACTAAGTTCTTATCCAAATATAAATAATAATATAAAAAAATATATAATATTATTAGTGAAAAAAAAACACATGTTCATAACCTATAACAACAAAGTTATTTTTGCTTTGTCATCCAACAAGACCCGTGTCTGCGCAATAACAGCGACATCTATTTTCAATCATCAAAACCACTTGCCACGCTCAAAGACATCGATCGATTTTTCGATTAGTTAGTTATTGAGTTAGCGGAGATATGTATTAATTAGTACTGTGGAGTTTCCGTAGAGGGCGTTAACTGTACGGACGCTGCAGAACTGTTGTGTTGAGTTGTTGATACAGTTATATAAGGCACCAAAATGTCAGAAATAGAGAAACTACTTAAGGAATTGAGAGTTGACATAAAAAAAGACTCTGAATGACTTCTTGTGCAGCTAAACAGTGTTCTAATAATTCAAGAAATAAAAATAAGATACACGGGATTACTTACCACTCATAATTATAGCTAAAAATTTTATTTTGTTGAAAATTATTATGATGTTTGTTGTTGACTTGGCCATGTTTGTGAGCGCGAGATAGATAATACAAACATGCGCGAGAGACACGATACGCAATTAACTAACGCGATTTCAGCGTACGCGGATAAATCATTTCGGGAGTGCTTTTTCTTCTGACTTGCTTAACAAATATCCCAATTTAAGGCTAGCTGAGTGATGTAGCTTAATTCTAGATAGCCTATACTATTCCACATGAATCTGGCTATAATATACAAAAAGATTTTTTCAAATCGGACTGGTAGTTCCAGAGATTAGCGCGTTTAAACAAACAAAAAAACAAAAAAAAAACTCTTCCGCTTTATTATATTATTAGTATAGATTTTTAATGGTTCACTGGTGTGTAAATGCAACATGTCGTCTTAAACAGAGTGATTATGATGATGTACATTAAATTTTTTATTGAAAAACTAGCTGTTCCGCGCAACTTCGCCCGCGTATAATTTCTCGTTTTCTTTTTTTGTGCAGAACCCGTACTCTTTTTCTTTAATAAAAGCCTAAATTACTCCTTATAACACCACCTATCTGCCAGTGAAAGTCCCGTCAAAATCGAACCAGCCATTCCGGAGATTAGCCGGAACAAACAGATAGAGAGACATACTGCCAAAAATTTTAAAAATTATGTTTTTGTTATATGTACCGTATATAATTTCATATGCATTCAGTAAAAAGCTGTTATTTTGACATTACAAACAGACACTTCAATTTTATTTATTTATATAGATTTAACTCTTCAAAACCCGAAATATCCAAATGGATTTATTACTAAGAACCCCTCCAAAGAGTATATAATAATTTAATTTAATTAAGGGACCCCTTAGAACAATAGATAAAGAGTATTCAGAACTTACAGTACAAATAAGCAAGGTATAGAGCGCGCGCATCGCTCAATGCCCATTATGCCAAGCGTAAAATTGACGCCTATGCGTTATTATACTTAAGTTATTAATTTGATTATGTAAGTATTTGTAAATTTTAGGTAAGCGATAATTATAAGGTATGTAAAACATACCTTATAATTATCACTCAATAAAACATAGGTACGAATTTATGAAACGATGTTTATTAATCAAACACAAAAATCTAATTAATTTAATATCTCGTTAAAAACCATATTATACAGGGTTAGTGGGAACTCGACAACTTCCTGGCATAGCATGAATTCAGTCTAAATCTCTAGATCAGAATTAAATAAAATACACACAATAATTTGTAGGAAAATATTCCATTAACAATTGCTGTATTTGTTTAATGGTAACTAAATTAGTCAGTACAAAGATAAATATTTTTATTTATGTTTCTTTTTGTACTCGTATCGGTATTTTTGCATAATATGTCCCGTTCGTACCTACTATCATATTTCGCTGTCGTGGACGTTGGACATAAATACAATTTTCTAGAAATAAAATTAGTTACTTATCTAACTTATATCTACCTTGTACGGTACACTGACTGATCACCAAGGTTGGATGAAATTCTTATATTTCAGAAAAAAATATTATAAAGGTTAAAAAACAACCTGAGCTAAGACAAAACGCCGTTATCAATTCGTTGTTTTGTTTACATCTAAACGTGTCGTTGGTCGGGATGAATGACCGGATTGGTCATCATCAGCTCCGTACACCGATATATAAACCGAAGGATGTTTTTTCACAGATGATTTTTTAAATTGGCGGTGGACGACTTATAACTTAATACATCTTTACATTTATTACACGTTACTTAAAAGTTTTATTGTCTTCTTCAAAATGGTGCCATATCACTCTACTGTTTTTACGGGCCGACGCCAACATAGTTAATATTTACACTATTTGACCACTTAAATACATAAGTACCACTATTCCTGTTTATACTATTCACTATTAACACTTAGAACTTAATACTGTGAACAATTATATTTTAGTTCATCTCTCAATTTAGAAAATTACTAAATACGTTTAACTTGAACTATGCAAAGCGCATTTCAATGGAGACTAAAAAAATAATGTCAACAAAATTCAAAAATCTGGCTATGTATATTGACATGCATATTTCATATCTATAAACATTGTAATAGAGATTACTTTTACAAAACACCGCCCACTTCGAGAGTCGAACACGTGCAGAAAGAGAGAGATAGCCGTCAAAACAAGCAGTGTGAAGAAAACCGAATGTTCACACACATCTGTTATCACAGTCACAAAATTAAATTTACCGATAGACAAGGACAGAGATAGGAAACGTCGTAGTTGTGCGAGCGAAATCGCGTTAGCTAATTGCGTATCGTGTCTCTCGCGCATGTTTGTATTATCTATCTCGCGCTCACAAACATGGCCAAGTCAACAACAAACATCATAATAATTTTCAACAAAATAAAATTTTTAGCTATAATTATGAGTGGTAAGTAATCCCGTGTATCTTATTTTTATTTCTTGAATTATTAGAACACTGTTTAGCTGCACAAGAAGTCATTCAGAGTCTTTTTTTATGTCAACTCTCAATTCCTTAAGTAGTTTCTCTATTTCTGACATTTTGGTGCCTTATATAACTGTATCAACAACTCAACACAACAGTTCTGCAGCGTCCGTACAGTTAACGCCCTCTACGGAAACTCCACAGTACTAATTAATACATATCTCCGCTAACTCAATAACTAACTAATCGAAAAATCGATCGATGTCTTTGAGCGTGGCAAGTGGTTTTGATGATTGAAAATAGATGTCGCTGTTATTGCGCAGACACGGGTCTTGTTGGATGACAAAGCAAAAATAACTTTGTTGTTATAGGTTATGAACATGTGTTTTTTTTTTTCACTAATAATATTATATATTTTTTTATATTATTATTTATATTTGGATAAGAACTTAGTAATGACTCTAAGTTATATTTACCTTCATTTAAAAAAAATTGTCTTTTGCCTGACCTACTATATATATATATAAGCTCTATTACAATGTTTATAGATATGAAATATGCATGTCAATATACATAGCCAGATTTTTGAATTTTGTTGACATTATTTTTTTAGTCTCCATTGAAATGCGCTTTGCATAGTTCAAGTTAAACGTATTTAGTAATTTTCTAAATTGAGAGATGAACTAAAATATAATTGTTCACAGTATAAAGTTCTAAGTGTTAATAGTGAATAGTATAAACAGGAATAGTGGTACTTATGTATTTAAGTGGTCAAATAGTGTAAATATTAACTATGTTGGCGTCGGCCCGTAAAAACAGTAGAGTGATATGGCACCATTTTGAATAAGACAATAAAACTTTTAAGCAACGTGTAATAAATGTAAAGATGTATTAAGTTATAAGTCGTCCACCGCCAATTTAAAAAATCATCTGTGAAAAAACATCCTTCGGTTTATATATCGGTGTACGGAGCTGATGATGACCAATCCGGTCATTCATCCCGACCAACGACACGTTTAGATGTAAACAAAACAACGAATTGATAACGGCGTTTTGTCTTAGCTCAGGTTGTTTTTTAACCTTTATAATATTTTTTTCTGAAATATAAGAATTTCATCCAACCTTGGTGATCAGTCAGTGTACCGTACAAGGTAGATATAAGTTAGATAAGTAACTAATTTTATTTCTAGAAAATTGTATTTATGTCCAACGTCCACGACAGCGAAATATGATAGTAGGTACGAACGGGACATATTATGCAAAAATACCGATACGAGTACAAAAAGAAACATAAATAAAAATATTTGTCTTTGTACTGACTAATTTAGTTACCATTAAACAAATACAGCAATTGTTAATGGAATATTTTCCTACAAATTATTGTGTGTATTTTATTTAATTCTGATCTAGAGATTTAGACTGAATTCATGCTATGCCAGGAAGTTGTCGAGTTCCCACTAACCCTGTATAATATGGTTTTTAACGAGAGATTAAATTAATTAGATTTTTGTGTTTGATTAATAAACATCGTTTCATAAATTCGTACCTATGTTTTATTGAGTGATAATTATAAGGTATGTTTTACATACCTTATAATTATCGCTTACCTAAAATTTACAAATACTTA
Organism: Parnassius mnemosyne; assembly: GCA_963668995.1. Classification (NCBI taxonomy): domain Eukaryota; kingdom Metazoa; phylum Arthropoda; class Insecta; order Lepidoptera; family Papilionidae; genus Parnassius; species Parnassius mnemosyne. Next base: position 50,080,556 of record CAVLGL010000002.1, read on the forward strand.
CATAATCAAATTAATAACTTAAGTATAATAACGCATAGGCGTCAATTTTACGCTTGGCATAATGGGCATTGAGCGATGCGCGCGCTCTATACCTTGCTTATTTGTACTGTAAGTTCTGAATACTCTTTATCTATTGTTCTAAGGGGTCCCTTAATTAAATTAAATTATTATATACTCTTTGGAGGGGTTCTTAGTAATAAATCCATTTGGATATTTCGGGTTTTGAAGAGTTAAATCTATATAAATAAATAAAATTGAAGTGTCTGTTTGTAATGTCAAAATAACAGCTTTTTACTGAATGCATATGAAATTATATACGGTACATATAACAAAAACATAATTTTTAAAATTTTTGGCAGTATGTCTCTCTATCTGTTTGTTCCGGCTAATCTCCGGAATGGCTGGTTCGATTTTGACGGGACTTTCACTGGCAGATAGGTGGTGTTATAAGGAGTAATTTAGGCTTTTATTAAAGAAAAAGAGTACGGGTTCTGCACAAAAAAAGAAAACGAGAAATTATACGCGGGCGAAGTTGCGCGGAACAGCTAGTTTTTCAATAAAAAATTTAATGTACATCATCATAATCACTCTGTTTAAGACGACATGTTGCATTTACACACCAGTGAACCATTAAAAATCTATACTAATAATATAATAAAGCGGAAGAGTTTTTTTTTTGTTTTTTTGTTTGTGTAAACGCGCTAATCTCTGGAACTACCAGTCCGATTTGAAAAAATCTTTTTGTATATTATAGCCAGATTCATGTGGAATAGTATAGGCTATCTAGAATTAAGCTACATCACTCAGCTAGCCTTAAATTGGGATATTTGTTAAGCAAGTCAGAAGAAAAAGCACTCCCGAAATGATTTATCCGCGTACGCTGGTGTTATTGTTAGGGATACGTAAATACAATGTTCTAGAAAAATATAGACCTTTACTCCCTCTAAAAAAAAGTCCGCGATACCATATGTCTATTTCTTATACATTAGCCATAATGTGGTATTTTGTGACAAAAAAATATTGAAAATTTAAAAGTGATTTATGAGTGTTATTATTAGGCATAGCCTATTTATCCTTACGAACGAAAGTTACTTCATCATCAAGACAATTTTATGAAGATAAACTTTGTTCTTTATACCATGTTATTTGGACGCATAGTTTAAAAGATAATGTAAAATTAAAATAATTCAATACTAGGCAGGGCGCGCGAACGACGCTTAAACCATAGCCGTTATAAAATACTTGAACTAGGTCATGTCGCGCACCTCGGACAAGTGATGACCCGGGTGAAAGCGCGGGGCACAGCTAGTATAAAATAAAATTGAATCATAATCGATAATAAGGCTAAGTTCATGTGACCGCGCGGTAAATGGCGATTATCGTCTACATCACCGCGCGGCCCGCTCCGACCCGCGCGCTACATTTTGAACCACGAGTCACCGCGGGGTACCGCGCGGTTCAAGTTCTATGAACCTATAACGACCTGTTCAGTTGATCCGCCCGAGTTGAGACGGACAGACGCATAGATGCAGGAAAAATGACTAGCGAAGACGACATCGTATCTAAAATCAATAAAAATCAAAGGATGCCATCGATATCCTGAAATAGTTAAAAAATAAACTTCATGTAGTCTCAGTCTTTCACTTAACATAGGATGTACCCAGTATTGTCTTTGTCTTCTTCTGCGACGTTTCAGCCTTCGGTATAAAATCCATAAGCAAATTGCCTTCTCCACGTTCATTCTCAAACAATGTTGATGCCAGACTGCCGTGCTTACATATGCCGTCAAGTGAATACTCCAACCGCGTGGTGTCGCGCGGCTTCTCGCGGTTATATGAACTTAGCCTAACGATAACTGAGTATTTACGTAATTGTTGTAACCGCGCAATGTGCGTATTTGTATGTCTATCTTAGTTACCGCCCACTCTCCCCGCTTTTTGCCACCATTTGTTCCTAAAACTATAATATCTGCGCAGTCACTCGTGAATAACTTCAGCCTGGTCAAGATAGAGCAGACCGTTAGTTTTGTCACGAGTCGAGAGACGAGACGAGAGCACAACTTCGAGCTCGAGTTGCGGGGGCTCAGTTATAAAAAGCAATAACTTGTGTTAAACATTGTAAAGATTTTTTTTTACTAAGAAATGTATACAATACTATAATACAAACACTCACGCCTGCCACCCAGAGGGGTAGGCAGAGACTACGGACTTCCATTTGGCGCGATCCTGACACACCTCTCTCGCCTCCTTTACATCCATATATTTACGCATACACACTCGTCGGTTAAGGGTACTCCTAATCTGGCCCATTTTCAATGTATCGCCGATTTGGTTGATAAATCTTCGTCTAGGGCGTCCCTTCCCGACTTTGCCGTTCACTTCTGAAAAATAAATTTGCTTCATTAACAAATGCGCAAGTTAACAGTACCCAAGTGTAAGAGTTGACATAAAGAAAAAATCGCTTGTCCTTAACTTACCGTATGCTATTACCAAGTTTAAATATTTTATTAGCCAGAAACTGTATAAAAAGGGTTGTTATAATATTACCCAATACAAGATAGATAACAATGGGAATGAGGTGGTCACTTCCAAGCTGTGTCTTATAATAAGTTTTGTAAGTAGTTTGTATAACTTGTATTTAATTGTAAAATATTACTTTGAAAAGAATGTCTCGCTCGTTTCTTGCTAGTTCTTCCAAGTACAGACGTTTTTTTCGGAACCAGCGGTAAAAGTAAAAAACTACTTTCAATAACAATTACTTGTAATCTATATTGCATAAAAATAATTCTATTTTATTCTATTCTACAAGATTAGATGAATTTAATTAGTAGAATGTGTGATGTACATATAATTACAAAGTGAGCTGGCGAAGGGTAGGATGTCCCCCCACTAGACGGAGTGACGGCCTAGTAAGACATGCAGGAAGTCGATGGATGCAGGTGGTATGAGACCGTGCTTTGTGGCATTTCTTGGGGAGGCTTATATTCAGCAGTGGACTTGTGAAGGGCTGTAATGATGATGATGAGCTGACATTACATTTTTGAAGACTTCAACGCGGAAGCTCAGATTTATTTTTTTTATTTTTTATTTTATAGGATAAGGGTGACAAACGAGCACACATTCCACCTGATGGTAAGTGGTTGCTGCGGCCCATAGACATCTACATCTATCCTCGCATGCGAATCAAAATGCAGATGCGTTGTCGCCCTTGAGGACTAAGATGGAATGCCTCATTTCCAGTAAAAAGGGCCTCCGGCCACCTGCACTCACCAAGCGAAACGCAGAGGTAAACCTCTACTTCACGCTGGTTTTCTGTGAGGTCGTGGTACCACCCCGGTTCGAGCCGGCCCATCCGTGCGACAGCAAAAGCTGCCGCGTGGCTCTACCACTGTCAGAGATGTAGCTCTTAAATTATATCACATCTATTCGTAATATTTGGAGTTCGAATTACGATGGATAAAATAACAATAATTATTCATATTATTATTAATTACTCCAGACGGAATTTTGGTCAGTCTCAACGGGGAGCCGTTTGCGTAGGACACGATAATAGTGCTCGAGTGTGTGCGCAAGCACAGGCAAACTTTTTTTTTTTACTTATGATAAGCCAGTGCTTGACCACAATCCCACCTGGTGGTAAGTGGTGATGCAGCCTTAGATGGTAAATCGCACTGTCTTATCGTAACAAAAGCCTATTCACTCTTGCCTTGAATACGCCTAGATTGTATTCGGACGGAAAGATAGACGCCGGCATAATTATTCCACTCCTTTGCTGTACGCATTACAAAAGACGAAGCAAACCGTTTGGTTCTAATACTTGGAATATCGACAACAAAGGGATGGAGACCGTCTGGTTGTCCGATGGTGGAAAGGAGAGGGAGGAACTAAGGCGTGTAATTCCTGCGCACTCTCTATTCCCTCACTGATATAGTGCAATGGTACGGTAATCCAAAACGACCGGAGAGAGATCATGCGCAGGGCCGGTTTTACGCGCTTTGTTTTTTTTTTAACATTTGAGAATTTCTTATAAAAATAACCAAATAACTGATTTTGACCCGATCCGGGAAATTTAGATTATCAGTCGCGTTTACGACCACTAGCCAAAGATGTAGTTGTATTATTATGTAGTAATACGCGAGCAGCTCATAGCTGATATTGTCTATTCCCTTAGCGTGTTATAACAGTGCTTATTCTGCCATACTAAGAATAAATTAAATTGGACTGTCTTTGCACCATTTATCCAGTCTGTTTTCAAACTATTCACAGAGACAAGTTGCATCAATCGCGTCTTGAGGCAACTTGTCCCATAATATGTTTACGACTGTTGTTTAGTGTGTGATGTCCTACTTTAGTGTATGAGCAGGTATGATCCAATCTCATATAGTTAGGACGTCTAGCTCGGTGGATACTGCTGATGTTACGTGACAGCTCTTTTCTTATTTCTTGGTCAGTATTTTTGTAGGTCTCAATTAGGTATCTTCTAATAGGTAGATTCAATATTTTTATTCTCTCTTCGTATGGCTTTCATAAAAGCTGAACGGAATCTTGACGGCTTTTCTTTGTTCACTAGCCAATAATGAGTAGAATAAATCGTCACAAGCGAAATGCAACGAAGCCTAAATCACGCTATCAAAGTTCCGAAGTACTGCGTTACACGATTTATACCCAATAATAGGAACATCGAACATTCTAGGTCAATCTGGGTCATTCTAACATTTCACTCTCTTAGCGGGAAGACACTAGAACACTCGCGATTAACACCGTGTCCAAACAAGAAAAGTCTTTTTTGCATAAGGCCCACATATTTTATTAACTTGATAGGAAGGAGAAATTGACCCTTATAATTCAGACATAAAGACTGATTTCCCATACATCGATGTAATTTCTATTAAAATGCCTAGCTTCACGAATATTTTCGTACATACGTGACGCGACACATAACTGTCTGGCGTAACAATATTAAGAATATAATTTTTGTTTATAAAAAGCGAAAATATGCAAATTTTCTCTTGAGATCTAATTTCACAAACATTTCATATCTCTCCAGAACATAAATACGAAAATTAAAGATTCATGTCGAAACTTTGTGATTTACACTTTAGAAATGTACAGTAGAACGCCGATTATCCGAATTAATTGGGACCGGTGTTGATTCTGCCGTGTAGTGGCGGTTAAGAATATCCACTACCCCATATCTTCCCATGGGTGTCGTAAAAGGCGACAGTGGGGAACGGTCAAGAGATGGGCAGCAGCATCTTCCTGATAACAGAAATATCACAATAAAAAACTGCGGTTGCCAACCCGCTCGCCAAGCGTGGCAACTATGGCAATATACCCCCTAAATGAATAAAGTTACTAAGAAACGGCCCCAGTCCCCGGCGGCCCCGCTATTCCTGGCTACGATGGCGACCATGGTAATGGCGGGGCAGTCAGTGCTAAGAATCTCCGGTGGAGGTTCGGTTGCCACCTACGACGACTCGACCTGGCAACAAACAACGCACGCACCCTGAGGACTGACGAGAAGATCCTGGAGCTGGAAGAAGAGATAGACAAGTTGCGCTGGAATATTATAGGACTATCTGAGGTCCGAAGAGAGGGGGAGGAACACGGTAATCCTCGAATCCGGCAACTTGTTCTATTACCGGGAGGGCGACCAACTGTCCCCCCAAGGAGGTGTCGGAATTATCGTCCACAAGTCTCTCGTTAACAACGTTGTAAATATTGGGATTGTGTCGACTAGGGTTGCGTACCTTATACTCAGAATTACCAAACGGTATTCGCTGAAGGTCATACAGGTTTACACACCAACCTCGGCACACACCTATGAGGAGGTGGAGGAAATGTATGAGGATATCTCTAGAGCCATGCATTCCTCCCAAACCCACTCACTATACGGTGTTAATGGGAGACTTCAACGCAAAACTAGGCACAAGAGAGAACGGTGAGCTGAAAGTAGGGAAATTCAGAATAGGGTAACGGAATCTGAGGGGCCAGCAGCTGGCCGACTTCATGGAGAAAAAGGGACTCTTTATGATGAACTCTTTCTTCCAGAAGAGGGCCCACAGAAAGTGGACCTGGTCGAGCCCCGACGGTTCAACAAAAAATGAGATTGATTTCATTATGACGACCAGACGACAACTGTTCAGTGATGTCTCAGTGTTCGCGAGGGTGAAAACCGGCAGCGATCACCGAATGGTGAGAGGCACACTGAACCTAAACGTTAAGTTGGAGAGGTCACGTCTAATGAAGTCAACGCTTCGTCCCCCTCGTGCTCTAATCCAAAATCCCGAAACCTTTCAGCTCGCGCTACGAAACTGTTTTCAGTGACTAGAAGATTGCAATGCAGTGGACGATATGACAAGCTCGTGGGAACTGTCCATGCGGTCGGAGCTAAGTTTAGCAAGACCCGCCGCAGAAAAACACAAAAACTCTCCGATCACACTCTTAATCTCATGAATCTCGTGATGTTAGACGGGATATGAAGCTGCAGTCTTCAGTAGATTTGACAGCATACAGGCAACTGAAGAGACAAATCTCCAAATGTATTCGGCGGGACTTACGCATACTGCTCGTATTGAAGAAGCGATCGGGCGAAACCAGGGCTCTAAAGACTTTGCTAGATAGCTGTCTGCTGGAAAGAGCCAACTGTCGAAGCTGAAGACCGAGTGTGGCAGCGTCGTTTCCGGGACACCTGAGATTTTGAGTGAGATTGAGAGGTTCTATGGGCAGCTGTACACATCATCATTGACGCCACACGTAAGTTTGAGTAACGATCCAAGAGCGAGTCTTATCCGACACTATTCCGACGATATCCCGGACGTCAGTCTGAGCGAGATTAGAATGGTCCTCCAGCACCTTAAAAACGGCAAGGCCCCAGACGAGGATGGATTTACAGCGGAGCTTCTGAAAGCGGGTGGAAAACCGGTACATGAAATCCTTCAGAAGCTCTTTAATTCTGTCCTCCATGGTGGCATTACACCGGAGGCGTGGAGCAGAAGTGCGGTGGTTTTGTTCTTCAAGAAAGGTGATAACGCTCTCTTGAAGAACTACAGACCGATTTCGCTTCTGAGCCGCGTCTACGTTCTGTTTTCGAGAGTCGTTACGAATCGTCTCGCGCGCAGACTCGAGGATTTCCAGCCTCCCGAACAAGCCGGTTTCCGAAAAGGCTTTAGCACCATAGACCACATACATACCCTTCGGCAAATTGTACAGAAGTCCGAGGAGTACAATTTGCCACTATGTCTGGCGTATGTGGACTATGAGAAAGCCTTTGATTTCGTCGAAATTTGGACGGTGCTGCAGTCCCTGCAGCGATGTCAAGTTGACTGTCGGTATATTGAAGTGCTGAAGTGTTTGTACAGTAGGGCTACAATGCCGAGTACAGAACCAGAGTACGAAACCTATGCAATTGCAGAGAGGTGTAAGACAGGGTGACGTTATATCCCCGAGACTCTTCACCGCTGCATTGGAAGACGTTTTCAAGCTTCTGGACTGGAAAGGATACGGTATCAACATCAATGGTGAGTACATCACTCACCTTCGATTTGCCGACGATATAGTCCTTATGGCAGAATCGCTGGAGGACCTAAGCACTATGCTCAATGACCTCAATAGTGTCTCCCAACGGATAGGTCTTAAGATGAACATGGACAAAACAAAGATCATGTTTAATGTCCATGACCTGGGACCAATAGTCCGACTAGGTAAGTCCAACTTCGACCGAGAGGTCAATCGACGGATTCAACTCGGTTGGGCATCGTTCGGGAAATTACGGCACATGTTCTCGTCAGGTATACCTCAAAACTTAAAAACGAGACTGTACAACCAGTGCGTTTTGCCGGTGATGACTTATGGAACTGAGACGTGGTACTTCACTGCTGGCCGGATGAGGAAGCTCGAGGTCACTCAGCGAGCTATGGAGAGGGCTATGCTCGGAGTTTCTCTGCGTGATACACTTAGAAATGAGGATATCCGCAGTAGAACCAGAGTAACCGGCATAGCCCAACGGATTAGTAAGCTGAAGTGGCAATGGGCCGGCCATATAGCTCGAAGAACCGACAACCGATGGGGAAAAAAGGTTCTCGAGTGGCCGCCTCGTACCGGCGGACGAAGTGTAGGGCGTCCCTCCCACTAGATAGAGTGACGACCTGGTAAGACATGCAGGAAGTCGATGGATGCAGATGGCTCAGGACCGTGCTTTGTGGCATTCCTTGGGGCAAGCAATTGTTCAGCAGTGGACTTGTGAAGGGCTGTAATGATGAATGATGATGTTGATGGGGTCGATTCGGATAATCGAAAATTCGGATAATCGGACTTATTAAGTTTATTTCTTTACATTTACACTTCATAAAGTTTTATAAAGTGTAAAACCACCTACATCCATTTTTTCACTGAACATTCGCGCCTTTTCACATAAAATCGATCCTGAAAGCGGTTGTCCAATAGATCTTTGAGGCAGAAACCACGTGAAAACAGCATTCTCTAGCTGTTCATCCTTTGCCTTCTTCAATACTTTTCGCGACGAACATCATCACTTTCCAAGCAGTCACAAAAGTTTAATTTTTATCATGTTATTTTTAATATCAGTTAACCAAGTACTGTATAAGTAATGTAAGTAATGTTACTTATTGTACTTGGTTTTAATTTTTTATGTTACGCTTTGGACCGATTCGGTTAATCGGCGTTCGAATTGTACTTTGTATATAAATAACTTGTTCACTAGGAAATTGTAAACGTGTTATTATGTGAATAATGTGTGGATGCTGTGTATATCGATTTTACCAAAGCTTTGGACAAAATTTATCACAATACTTACCTATTTCAACTCCTAAAATACACACATACACACACAAACATAGAGTACCGACTCCGAGTTCTTGTGCTGGAATAAATCCTTTGAGTTGAAAATCGAATTGTTAATGTGTCGTTTAGTCAGGTTTTACATCACAACGTAAGCATAAATCCGGAGTGCCACAGGGGACCCATTTGGGTTTCTTATAATTTTTTTGTAATTAAGGGACAGTACAAAATATAAAATGTTTCAAGTTCTGGACAATACGAAGGATTGCGAGTAATTTCGAAAATATCCATTATAGTTTTGACAATTTTTGTAAGGCCGTGTAGCGGCGGCCTAAGAAAATCACATGGATACCGTAAAAGGCGACAAGCGGAGGGAAGCAGCATCCTCGTAAACGTTTTGCACAAAAGATTACTGCGGTTGTGATTTGAGATAGGGACTAAGACTAAGCAGCTAGGCAAAATGAGCCAAGACTATATCGAGTTGTATTCGGTTATTATGGAGTTGCGTAAGCGGCATGTGAATGTTGTGTGTACGGTTACAGGAGATGGGTGGCGGGCACGCGGGCGCGGTGTGGTGCTGCAAGATGAGCGTGTGCGGCCGCCTGCTGGCCACCGCGGGGCAGGACCGGCTGCTGCGCGTGTGGGTCACGCGGGACGCGCACCACATGTTCCAAGTGCGTGCACCACATTACACACACGTACAATAATAGACGTACGTATACACGTACACACGCCTGCTGGCCACCGCGGGGCAGGACCGGCTGCTGCGCGTGTGGGTCACGCGGGACGCGCACCACATGTTCCAAGTGCGTGCACCACATTACACACACGTACAATAATAGACGTACGTATACACGTACACACGCCTGCTGGCCACCGCGGGGCAGGACCGGCTGCTGCGCGTGTGGGTCACGCGGGACGCGCACCACATGTTCCGGGTGCGTGCACCACATTACACACACGTACAATAATAGACGTACGTATACACGTACACACGCCTGCTGGCTCCGCGGGGCAGGACCGGCTGCTGCGCGTGTGGGTCACGCGGGACGCGCACCACATGTTCCAGGTGCGTGCACCACATTACACACACGTACAATAATAGACGTACGTATACACGTACACACGCCTGCTGGCTCCGCGGGGCAGGACCGGCTGCTGCGCGTGTGGGTCACGCGGGACGCGCACCACATGTTCCAGGTGCGTGCACCACATTACACACACGTACAATAATAGACGTACGTATACACGTACACACGCCTGCTGGCCACCGCGGGGCAGGACCGGCTGCTGCGCGTGTGGGTCACGCGGGACGCGCACCACATGTTCCAGGTGCGTGCACCACATTACACACACGTACAATAATAGACGTACGTATACACGTATACACGCCTGCTGGCCACCGCGGGGCAGGACTGGCTGCTGCGCGTGTGGGTCACGCGGGACGCGCACCACATGTTCCAGGTGCGTGCACCACATTACACACACGTACAATAATAGACGTACGTATACACGTACATACGCCTGCTGGCCACCGCGGGGCGGGACCGGCTGCTGCGCGTGTGGGTCACGCGGGACGCGCACCACATGTTCCAGGTGCGTGCACCACATTACACACACGTACAATAATAGACGTACGTATACACGTACACACGCCTGCTGGCCACCGCGGGGCAGGACCAGCTGCTGCGCGTGTGGGTCACGCGGGACGCGCACCACATGTTCCAGGTGCGTGCACCACATTACACACACGTACAATAATAGACGTACGTATACACGTACACACGCCTGCTGGCCACCGCGGGGCAGGACCGGCTGCTGCGCGTGTGGGTCACGCGGGGCGCGCACCACATGTTCCAGGTGCGTGCACCACATTACACACACGTACAATAATAGACGTACGTATACACGTACACACGCCTGCTGGCCACCGCGGGGCAGGACCGGCTGCTGCGCGTGTGGGTCACGCGGAACGCGCACCACATGTTTCAGGTGCGTGCACCACATTACACACACGTACAATAATAGACGTACGTATACACGTACACACGCCTGCTGGCCACCGCGGGGCAGGACCAGCTGCTGCGCGTGTGGGTCACGCGGGACGCGCACCACATGTTCCAGGTGCGTGCACCACATTACACACACGTACAATAATAGACTTACGTATACACGTACACACGCCTGCTGGCCACCGCGGGGCAGGACCGGCCGCTGCGCGTGTGGGTCACGCGGGGCGCGCACCTCATGTTCCAGGTGCGTGCACCACATTACACACACGTACAATAATAGACGTACGTATACACGTATACACGCCTGCTGGCCACCGCGGGGCAGGACCGGCTGCTGCGCGTGTGGGTCACGCGGGACGCGCACCACATGTTCCAGGTGCGTGCACCACATTACACACACGTACAATAATAGACGTACGTATACACGTACACACGCCTGCTGGCCACCGCGGGGCGGGACCGGCTGCTGCGCGTGTGGGTCACGCGGGACGCGCACCACATGTTCCAGGTGCGTGCACCACATTACACACACGTACAATAATAGACGTACGTATACACGTACACACGCCTGCTGGCCACCGCGGGGCAGGACCGGCTGCTGCGCGTGTGGGTCACGCGGGACGCGCACCACATGTTCCAGGTGCGTGCACCACATTACACACACGTACAATAATAGACGTACGTATACACGTACACACGCCTGCTGGCTTCACGGGGCAGGACCGGCTGCTGCGCGAGTGGGTCACGCGGGACGCGCACCACATGTTCCGGGTGCGTGCACCACATTACACACACGTACAATAATAGACGTACGTATACACGTACACACGCCTGCTGGCTCCGCGGGGCAGGACCGGCTGCTGCGCGTGTGGGTCACGCGGGACGCGCACCACATGTTCCAGGTGCGTGCACCACATTACACACACGTACAATAATAGACGTACGTATACACGTACACACGCCTGCTGGCTCCGCGGGGCAGGACCGGCTGCTGCGCGTGTAGGTCACGCGGGACGCGCACCACATGTTCCAGGTGCGTGCACCACATTACACACACGTACAATAATAGACGTACGTATACACGTACACACGCCTGCTGGCTCCGCGGGGCAGGACCGGCTGCTGCGCGTGTAGGTCACGCGGGACGCGCACCACATGTTCCAGGTGCGTGCACCACATTACACACACGTACAATAATAGACGTACGTATACACGTACACACGCCTGCTGGCCACCGCGGGGCAGGACCGGCTGCTGCGCGTGTGGGTCACGCGGGACGCGCACCACATGTTCCAAGTGCGTGCACCACATTACACACACGTACAATAATAGACGTACGTATACACGTACACACGCCTGCTGGCCACCGCGGGGCAGGACCGGCTGCTGCGCGTGTGGGTCACGCGGGACGCGCACCACATGTTCCAAGTGCGTGCACCACATTACACACACGTACAATAATAGACGTACGTATACACGTACACACGCCTGCTGGCCACCGCGGGGCAGGACCGGCTGCTGCGCGTGTGGGTCACGCGGGACGCGCACCTCATGTTCCAGGTGCGTTCACCACATTACACACACGTACAATAATAGACGTACGTATACACGTACACACGCCTGCTGGCCACCGCGGGGCAGGACCGGCTGCTGCGCGTGTGGGTCACGCGGGACGCGCACCACATGTTCCGGGTGCGTGCACCACATTACACACACGTACAATAATAGACGTACGTATACACGTACACACGCCTGCTGGCTCCGCGGGGCAGGACCGGCTGCTGCGCGTGTGGGTCACGCGGGACGCGCACCACATGTTCCAGGTGCGTGCACCACATTACACACACGTACAATAATAGACGTACGTATACACGTACACACGCCTGCTGGCTCCGCGGGGCAGGACCGGCTGCTGCGCGTGTGGGTCACGCGGGACGCGCACCACATGTTCCAGGTGCGTGCACCACATTACACACACGTACAATAATAGACGTACGTATACACGTACACACGCCTGCTGGCCACCGCGGGGCAGGACCGGCTGCTGCGCGTGTGGGTCACGCGGGACGCGCACCACATGTTCCAGGTGCGTGCACCACATTACACACACGTACAATAATAGACGTACGTATACACGTATACACGCATACACGCCTGCTGGCCACCGCGGGGCAGGACTGGCTGCTGCGCGTGTGGGTCACGCGGGACGCGCACCACATGTTCCAGGTGCGTGCACCACATTACACACACGTACAATAATAGACGTACGTATACACGTACACACGCCTGCTGGCCACCGCGGGGCGGGACCGGCTGCTGCGCGTGTGGGTCACGCGGGACGCGCACCACATGTTCCAGGTGCGTGCACCACATTACACACACGTACAATAATAGACGTACGTATACACGTACACACGCCTGCTGGCCACCGCGGGGCAGGACCAGCTGCTGCGCGTGTGGGTCACGCGGGACGCGCACCACATGTTCCAGGTGCGTGCACCACATTACACACACGTACAATAATAGACGTACGTATACACGTACACACGCCTGCTGGCCACCGCGGGGCAGGACCGGCTGCTGCGCGTGTGGGTCACGCGGGGCGCGCACCACATGTTCCAGGTGCGTGCACCACATTACACACACGTACAATAATAGACTTACGTATACACGTACACACGCCTGCTGGCCACCGCGGGGCAGGACCGGCCGCTGCGCGTGTGGGTCACGCGGGGCGCGCACCACATGTTCCAGGTGCGTGCACCACATTACACACACGTACAATAATAGACGTACGTATACACGTATACACGCCTGCTGGCCACCGCGGGGCAGGACCGGCTGCTGCGCGTGTGGGTCACGCGGGACGCGCACCACATGTTCCAGGTGCGTGCACCACATTACACACACGTACAATAATAGACGTACGTATACACGTACACACGCCTGCTGGCCACCGCGGGGCGGGACCGGCTGCTGCGCGTGTGGGTCACGCGGGACGCGCACCACATGTTCCAGGTGCGTGCACCACATTACACACACGTAAAATAATAGACGTACGTATACACGTACACACGCCTGCTGGCCACCGCGGGGCAGGACCGGCTGCTGCGCGTGTGGGTCACGCGGGACGCGCACCACATGTTCCAGGTGCGTGCACCACATTACACACACGTACAATAATAGACGTACGTATACACGTACACACGCCTGCTGGCTTCACGGGGCAGGACCGGCTGCTGCGCGAGTGGGTCACGCGGGACGCGCACCACATGTTCCGGGTGCGTGCACCACATTACACACACGTACAATAATAGACGTACGTATACACGTACACACGCCTGCTGGCTCCGCGGGGCAGGACCGGCTGCTGCGCGTGTGGGTCACGCGGGACGCGCACCACATGTTCCAGGTGCGTGCACCACATTACACACACGTACAATAATAGACGTACGTATACACGTACACACGCCTGCTGGCTCCGCGGGGCAGGACCGGCTGCTGCGCGTGTAGGTCACGCGGGACGCGCACCACATGTTCCAGGTGCGTGCACCACATTACACACACGTACAATAATAGACGTACGTATACACGTACACACGCCTGCTGGCCACCGCGGGGCAGGACCGGCTGCTGCGCGTGTGGGTCACGCGGGACGCGCACCACATGTTTCAGGTGCGTGCACCACATTACACACACGTACAATAATAGACGTACGTATACACGTACACACGCCTGCTGGCCACCGCGGGGCAGGACCGGCTGCTGCGCGTGTGGGTCACGCTGGACGCGCACCACATGTTCCAGGTGCGTGCACCACATTACACACACGTACAATAATAGACGTACGTATACACGTACACACGCCTGCTGTCCACCGCGGGGCAGGACCGGCTGCTGCGCGTGTGGGTCACGCGGGACGCGCACCACATGTTCCAGGTGCGTGCACCACATTACACACACGTACAATAATAGACGTACGTATACACGTACACACGCCTGCTGGCCACCGCGGGGCAGGACCGGCTGCTGCGCGTGTGGGTCACGCTGGACGCGCACCACATGTTCCAGGTGCGTGCACCACATTACACACACGTACAATAATAGACGTACGTATACACGTACACACGCCTGCTGGCCACCGCGGGGCAGGACCGGCTGCTGCGCGTGTGGGTCACGCGGGACGCGCACCACATGTTCCAGGTGCGTGCACCACATTACACACACGTACAATAATAGACGTACGTATACACGTACACACGCCTGCTGGCCACCGCGGGGCAGGACCAGCTGCGCGTGTGGGTCACGCGGGACGCGCACCACATGTTCCAGGTGCGTGCACCACATTACACACACGTACAATAATAGACTTACGTATACACGTACACACGCCTGCTGGTCACCGCGGGGCAGGACCGGCCGCTGCGCGTGTGGGTCACGCGGGGCGCGCACCAAATGTTCCAGGTGCGTGCACCACATTACACACACGTACAATAATAGACGTACGTATACACGTATACACGCCTGCTGGCCACCGCGGGGCAGGACCGGCTGCTGCGCGTGTGGGTCACGCGGGACGCGCACCACATGTTCCAGGTGCGTGCACCACATTACACACACGTACAATAATAGACGTACGTATACACGTACACACGCCTGCTGGCCACCGCGGGGCGGGACCGGCTGCTGCGCGTGTGGGTCACGCGGGACGCGCACCACATGTTCCAGGTGCGTGCACCACATTACACACACGTACAATAATAGACGTACGTATACACGTACACACGCCTGCTGGCCACCGCGGGGCAGGACCGGCTGCTGCGCGTGTGGGTCACGCGGGACGCGCACCACATGTTCCAGGTGCGTGCACCACATTACACACACGTACAATAATAGACGTACGTATACACGTACACACGCCTGCTGGCTCCGCGGGGCAGGACCGGCTGCTGCGCGTGTGGGTCACGCGGGACGCGCACCACATGTTCCAGGTGCGTGCACCACATTACACACACGTACAATAATAGACGTACGTATACACGTACACACGCCTGCTGGCTCCGCGGGGCAGGACCGGCTGCTGCGCGTGTAGGTCACGCGGGACGCGCACCACATGTTCCAGGTGCGTGCACCACATTACACACACGTACAATAATAGACGTACGTATACACGTACACACGCCTGCTGGCCACCGCGGGGCAGGACCGGCTGCTGCGCGTGTGGGTCA
The DNA here is from genome assembly GCA_963668995.1 of Parnassius mnemosyne. NCBI lineage: Eukaryota > Metazoa > Arthropoda > Insecta > Lepidoptera > Papilionidae > Parnassius > Parnassius mnemosyne. The sequence goes on from CAVLGL010000002.1 coordinate 50,096,594, forward strand.
CGCGGGACGCGCACCACATGTTTCAGGTGCGTGCACCACATTACACACACGTACAATAATAGACGTACGTATACACGTACACACGCCTGCTGGCCACCGCGGGGCAGGACCGGCTGCTGCGCGTGTGGGTCACGCTGGACGCGCACCACATGTTCCAGGTGCGTGCACCACATTACACACACGTACAATAATAGACGTACGTATACACGTACACACGCCTGCTGGCCACCGCGGGGCAGGACCGGCTGCTGCGCGTGTGGGTCACGCGGGGCGCGCACCACATGTTCCAGGTGCGTGCACCACATTACACACACGTACAATAATAGACGTACGTATACACGTACACACGCCTGCTGGCCACCGCGGGGCAGGACCGGCTGCTGCGCGTGTGGGTCACGCGGAACGCGCACCACATGTTCCAGGTGCGTGCACCACATTACACACACGTACAATAATAGGCGTACGTATACACGTACACACGCGGGACGCGCACCACATGTTCCAGGTGCGTGCACCACATTACACACACGTACAATAATAGACGTACGTATACACGTACACACGCCTGCTGGCCACCGCGGGGCAGGACCGGCTGCTGCGCGTGTGGGTCACGCGGGACGCGCACCACATGTTCCAGGTGCGTGCACCACATTACACACACGTACAATAATAGACGTACGTATACACGTACACACGCCTGCTGGCTCCGCGGGGCAGGACCGGCTGCTGCGCGTGTGGGTCACGCGGGACGCGCACCACATGTTCCAGGTGCGTGCACCACATTACACACACGTACAATAATAGACGTACGTATACACGTATACACGCCTGCTGGCCACCGCGGGGCAGGACTGGCTGCTGCGCGTGTGGGTCACGCGGGACGCGCACCACATGTTCCAGGTGCGTGCACCACATTACACACACGTACAATAATAGACGTACGTATACACGTACACACGCCTGCTGGCCACCGCGGGGCAGGACCGGCTGCTGCGCGTGTGGGTCACGCGGAACGCGCACCACATGTTCCAGGTGCGTGCACCACATTACACACACGTACAATAATAGGCGTACGTATACACGTACACACGCGGGACGCGCACCACATGTTCCAGGTGCGTGCACCACATTACACACACGTACAATAATAGACGTACGTATACACGTACACACGCCTGCTGGCCACCGCGGGGCAGGACCGGCTGCTGCGCGTGTGGGTCACGCGGGACGCGCACCACATGTTCCAGGTGCGTGCACCACATGTTCCAGGTGCGGTCACCACATTACACACACGTACAATAATAGACGTACGTATACACGTACACACGCCTGCTGGCTCCGCGGGGCAGGACCGGCTGCTGCGCGTGTGGGTCACGCGGGACGCGCACCACATTTTCCAGGTGCGTGCACCACATTACACACACGTACAATAATAGACGTACGTATACACGTATACACGCCTGCTGGCCACCGCGGGGCAGGACCGGCTGCTGCGCGTGTGGGTCACGCGGGACGCGCATCACATGTTCCAGGTGCGTGCACCACATTACACACACGTACAATAATAGACGTACGTATACACGTACACACGCCTGCTGGCCACCGCGGGGCGGGACCGGCTGCTGCGCGTGTGGGTCACGCGGGACGCTCACCACATGTTCCCGGTGCGTGCACCACATTACACACACGTACAATAATAGACGTACGTATACACGTACACACGCCTGCTGGCCACCGCGGGGCAGGACCAGCTGCTGCGCGTGTGAGTCACGCGGGACGCGCACCACATGTTCCAGGTGCGTGCACCACATTACACACACGTACAATAATAGACGTACGTATACACGTACACACGCCTGCTGGCCACCGCGGGGCAGAACCGGCTGCTGCGCGTGTGGGTCACGCGGGACGCGCACCACATGTTCTAGGTGCGTGCACCACATTACACACACGTACAATAATAGACGTACGTTTACACGTACACACGCCTGCTGGCCACCGCGGGGCAGAACCGGCTGCTGCGCGTGTGGGTCACGCGGGACGCGCACCACATGTTCCAGGTGCGTGCACCACATTACACACACGTACAATAATAGACGTACATATACACGTACACACGCCTGCTGGCCACCGCGGGGCAGGACCGGCTGCTGCGCGTGTGGGTCACGCGGGACGCGCACCACATGTTCCAGGTGCGTGCACCACATTACACACACGTACAATAATAGACGTACGTATACACGTACACACGCCTGCTGGCCACCGCGGGGCAGAACCGGCTGCTGCGCGTGTGGGTCACGCGGAACGCGCACCACATGTTCCAGGTGCGTGCACCACATTACACACACGTACAATAATAGGCGTACGTATACACGTACACACACGGGACGGGCACCACATGTTCCAGGTGCGTGCACCACATTACACACACGTACAATAATAGGCGTACGTATACACGTACACACGCGGGACGCGCACCACATGTTCCAGGTGCGTGCACCACATTACACACACGTACAATAATAGACGTACGTATACACGTACACACGCGGGACGCGCACCACATGTTCCAGGTGCGTGCACCACATTACACACACGTACAATAATAGACGTACGTATACACGTACACACGCGGGACGCGCACCACATGTTCCAGGTGCGTGCACCACATTACACACACGTACAATAATAGGCGTACGTATACACGTACACACGCCTGCTGGCCACCGCCGGGCAGGACCGAAACGTACCGGATTGTGATAAGGATCAATGACGTAACCTATCGGATACAGAAAGGTGCAACAGGTACTCCTAAGATCGTCCATGTGGATGGACCGGCGCGTTATTATGGGTCCGATAATGCTTGGGACGAGCACGTCTTAGTAGGGGGCAGTGTTGCGCCACCACTAGCGTCTTCTAGTATCGAGTAGCAGAACTACAAGGGTCAAGATCCTTCTAGAATTTTCCATGGAAGAAGTTTCTAGAACTATCGACACCTAAGTCAGTCGGAACCCGTATGTACTCGAACATTATAGACGTTTCTACATTTATTGATACAAGCGAATACTTCGAAGCAATACAACTGCGAACTAAAGTGATCAGTAGTACAATTGCGTTTTGTTATTAGTGTGGTTTTAAGTTGCAATTAGTGTTTTGTAATTAGTGTCAATTTTGGTAATTCACTCGGCAATTTTTAATTGTCACGAACCAAAAGCTTGTAACAATACCTTACAATTTATATAACTTAACACTAATACAAATTTACATTATGCACTAAAATTACTCAGCAACAACTGCTATTGTGTGTGAGTTTTGGTAACGCGGTCACTAGACTGCTGCGTTGCAATGTTCAGTGCTGAACAATTTAAAAATTACAAATAAGTAAAGCATGTGTCATGTAAAATTTAAAAAAAAAACGTGTAAATGTGGTTTACTGTACTGCGTGTGTGTGTATGTATATACAACAATAGAGCGTATATATACAATTAATAATTATTATTAATAGTATATGAAACTTGTTCAGAGTTAATAAAAATACTGCATTTTTTAATTAAAAACACTAAGCATGTTTATACGTGGTACTAATATAGCTGCAGGATGGCTCATCCTGCAGCTATATTAGTAGTATTTTTGTAGTACGTAGGGGTCGGATCGACCGGGGAAGGACCACGCTATCACAGAATACCAGCGTAAAATGGCAGCTTGACATTGCTGTGTTTTGTATGCTGAGTGTAGAGAACCGAAGACCCATTTTACTGGAAAACAGGCTTAGTCCTCACGGGTGACGATGCATCTGCATTTTGATTCTTTATTGAGGATAAATGTAGATGTCTATGGGTTACAACAACTACTTACCATCAGGTGGGCTGTGTGCTCGTTTGTCACCCTATTCTATAAAAAAAGTAATTAGTACTTGATAATTATTTATACAACTATTTATATATATATGGTATATGGTAGATATGTGGTAGATGGATACCTTGTACTTAAACGTCAACAAATTATGGCATTTGCTGAACTGCTTGAGCAAAAATTTCGCATATATTTTGTAAATAATCATTCTTAATTTTGTTAGTGATATATAAACCCATGCAAGCTCGTTTGTGCCATGAGAGTCCCTTTTATTAGATTAGTTAAGAAAGAAACCAATATAGGTACAAATGTCAACCCTACCAATATAGGTACAAATGTCAACCCTACCAATATAGGTAAAAATTTTAAACGCTCCTTAGAGGCTTAGCCTCGGTTTCTTTACTCATGTGATACAACTACGCCAGCACATGGATACGTACATTCAACTTGAACAAAATTATTAGAGTCGAAATAATAATAAAAACAATACTAAAATTTGCATATTTGCACAGAATACCAGCGTAAAATAATAGAATAATACCGCTGCGTTTTGTATAGTGAGAGACGAGGCTCGGAAAAATGGTTTAATGGTACTGGTAACTTGACATTTCATCTTAGTCCTCAGTGGTGTCAGTCAACGCATGTGCATCTTGATTATTAATCGTAGATAATTGAAGGAGTTTTGTATTGGCGTGGCGTTCATTTACCAACAGGCATTTTATACGTGGTAGAGCCATGCTGCGGCTATATTAGTAGTATAGTTGTAGTACGAATGGGTCAGCTCGACCGGGGAAGGACCACGCTCTCACAGAATACCAGCGTAAAATGGCATCTTGACACTGTTGTGTTTCGTATGGTGAGTGTAGAGAACTGGAGACCCATTTTACTGGAAAAGAGGCATTCCATCTTAGTCCTCACGGGTGATGATGCATCCGCATTCTGATTCTTTATTGAGGATAAATGTAGATGTCTATAGGTGACAGCAGCCCCTTACCATCACGGGGGCATTGTGTTCGTTTGTCACCCTATCCTATAAAAAAAAAGGTGGACTTTAAACCTCCTATATGATTCCTGCAACAGATTAACGAGTGGTTCCGTACAGGAGATGCGCACGAAGTACAACGCGGAGAAGAAGTCGTCGCCCACGCCGTCGCAGGAGTCGCTGTCGCCGCTGGCGTCGCACGACGCCGCGTCGCCGCCGCTGGGACCGTCGGCGCCCTTCTGGCCCACGCCCTTCGCCGTGTACGCGGGCCACACGTCCGACCTGCTGGACGTGTCCTGGTCCAAGAACTACTTCGTGCTGTCCTCGTCCATGGACAAGACGGTGCGGCTGTGGCACATCTCGCGCGGGGAGTGCCTCTGCTGCTTCCAGCACATCGACTTCGTCACCGCCATCGTCTTCCATCCGAGAGACGACCGCTACTTTCTCTCCGGCAGCCTCGATGGGAAACTCCGTCTATGGAACATCCCCGATAAGAAGGTCAGTCTGTTATGTCTTCTATAATGTCTAGTTTTATCTGAATACAGGCTAATAATTTGTCAGACTCGAACACAGGTGCAAAGTAGCCAGCATTCCGGTTTTCTGCAGGATGCATTTTGGAGAGTGTGCGCAGGAATTGCATAATTTAATTTCTCCCTCTCCCTTCCACCATTGGACAACCAGACTTTCGGCCAGTATCCACCCTTTCGTTGTTGACTTACCACGCATTCGAACCAAACGGTTTGCTGCGTCATTCATCTTGCGTACAGTAAAGGAGTGGAATAAGTTGCCAGCATCTGTCTTTCCATCCGATTACAGTGTGGGTCTTCAAGACAAGAGTGAATAGGCTTTTGTTAAGTCAGTGCGCTTCACCATCTTAGACTACATCACCACTTACCATGGTGGGATTGTAGTTAAGCGCTGGCATAGAATAATATAAAAAAAATTACTAGATGTCGCTATTTAGAACTGTGGTGAAATTATTTTTAGGCAGTGTCACCACAAGTGAAAAGTTGCGTTCCGAATAAAATACATTAAACAATGACTCAGTGGTTGCTCTTTAATTTTCTTCTCTTTTAATCTTTTTTTACTTTTAGCAATATACTTAGTTTAATTTACTCTTTTATTGGTTTGAGGTTTACACGATATTATGGTTTTTATCTTTTTCCTTTATAGTGAATTTAAATAAAAGCTTGTTTTTGAAATACTTTTTTAATTTTAATTTATAATATGTAAATTTTTATTTCTTTACGACTGAATTATATAATATAAATTATGATTTGGATGGACCACAACGTCAAGCTCGAGAACCCTATCTCAACTACTCTTCTGTGCTGTCATTCATATACCTTTAAAACTTCTGAGCTTTTCCCCTTGGTGACTTTTCCCAGGTGGCGGTGTGGAACGAAGTAGACGGCAAAACCAAACTGATAACAGCTGCCAACTTCTGTCAGAACGGCAAATTCGCCGTAGTCGGCACGTACGACGGCAGATGCATCTTTTACACCACAGACCAGCTCAAGTACCACACTCAGATAGACGTGAGGTCGACCCGCGGAAAGAACTCCACCGGACGAAAGATCAGCGGGATCGAACCGATGCCCAACGACGACAAAATCCTGGTGACTTCCAACGACAGTCGCATACGGCTCTACGATCTCCGGGACCTGAACCTGTCCTGCAAGTACAAGGGCTACGTGAACGTGTCCAGCCAGATCAAAGCGTCCTTCTCCCACGACGGGAAGTACATCGTGAGCGGGTCGGAGAACCAGTGCATTTACATATGGAAGACTTACCACGACTACTCCAAATTCACGTCGGTGCGGAGGGACAGGAACGACTTCTGGGAGGGGATCAAGGCTCACAATGCTGTGGTCACGTGTGCCGTGTTCGCTCCCAATCCAGATTACATGATCCGCATGATCGCTGAGAGGGAGGCCGAGGCCAATATGGCGAATAAGACTCCAGAGGAGAGGGAGGAGGCGGTAAGTTATTTTTGTTTGTTTCATACTGTACACGCCCCTAGCTGCCCCGACAAAGGTCGACAATACAGGGGCCAATACAGCTGTAGATTCGACGGACAACTAAGGGTGGGGCTCAAAATGCCTGATAGACAATTATTATTCTACATAATAAGACACACTGCTTGGTTTAAAAATGTGCAAATGGACAAGATTTTTTTATAAATTTGTCCCATACGTGAGTATCATCGGGTACCATCAGATATGAAAACCACTTCCAAATTTCATTACAGTTCTTCATTTAGGTTCTAAAAAAGGTTCCATCTTTCGGTACCGAATTGAAATTTTTCAGACACTTAAATCGAAAAGGGTATTTTATTGTATTGTAGTTTATTTTAATTTCTATATTTTTACTTCGATCGTAACATAGGATAAAAATTATTGCCACTGCTTCCCCTGTTCTACCGACTTCAAAAAGGGGACGGTACTCAATTCGACTGTATGTTTTTTTATGTGTTACCTCATAACTTTTTACTGGGTGAACCAATTTCGATGATTCTTTTTTTTTTATTTCAAAACTGGTGCTTCACATGTGGTCCCATATAAATTTGATCAAGGTCTGAACAATAGTTTTTGAGTTATTCTTAATAATTTATATTGAAGTCGGTTGTACAACATTTTTAATTTTAAGTTATTTAACATAAATATTGTTTGATGTTACCATATTTATCGGTATGGTTCTGATTTTAATATCAAAGCCGCTAAATATCGGTTTCTTAGATACCAGGGTTTTTGAACCCCTTTTTTATAGGATATGGGTGATAAACGATCACACAGTCCGTGGTAGGTGGTTGTTGCGGCCCATAGACATCTACATCTATCCTCGATTTTATTTTTATTTTTTTATTTTTTAAATACTAGTAAACATTACTAATATTCCCTTTAACCACTACTTGTAAGCTTAAAATGCTTGTGTTAGTAGTGGTTCACGACAGTAGTCGAATGGCGGATTCGAACCCACGACCTTTCGAGTTCGCGGTCCGCGCCCTGCCATTAGGCTACTGACGCTTCAATTACGAATCAAAATGCAGATGCGTTATCACCCGTGACATAGACTAAGATGGAATGCCTCGTTTCCAGTAAAAAGGGTCTCCGGTTCTCTACACTCACCATACGAAACACAACAGTGTCAAGATGCCATTTTACGCTGGTATTCTGTGAGAGCGTGGTCCTTCCCCGGTCGAGCTGACCCATTCGTACTACAACTATACTACTAATATAGCCGCAGCATGGCTCTACAACGTAAAAAAAATTAACTAAAAGGAAGTATAGGAACAATCAAATTTTAATTTAAATGCCCATCTCATGTTCAGAAGCATTATGCTTACTTAACACTTTCACTGTCCGATCTTCAGACAATATAATAAGACCATAGCAATGAACTATGTGTAGTATACGCGACAGCGAATGGGTTAAGTATGAGACTGAACAATCGACTGACAGTGGGGAAATCCATGCAAGAACGGAGAATCTTTCATTCAGTAAGAGAATATCATTGTCCCATAAAGGAATTGTTGACTCATTGCAGTCGAGTAACTGGTACAACTTGAGAGTAAGTTACACTAGATATAGTATACGGCAACTAACTTGGCAAGGTAGTGAGGGAAAGTTTGCGCATGTACAACGGGACGTACCAATCGCGCGCTCGGAAGTCGACTGGCCACCCAATCGCGCGCTCGGAAGTCGACTGGTTAACCAATCGCGCGCTCGGAATTCGACTGGTCAATCAACCGCGCGCTCGGAACTGGACTGGCCAACCAATCGGGCGCTCGGAACGATGCTACTTCGTTCCCGCTTCTGCGCATATAACGAATCTTGCCAAGTTAGACGCCGGCAACTATACTTGGTCTGACCTGAAAAATAATTATTTGTCCAGCAGAAAGTCACCGAAGGAGGCATGGTGTCGTCATCTCAAACGGGCCACGTGTTGATCAGTGCAGACTTCAACGGCTGCATCAAGGTGTTCGTGCACAAAGCCAAGCCCAAGCACAGCTCGTTGCCAGCCTCTGCGCTCGCGTAACAACACCAACACTTGGCTTTGTCGTTCTGCCGGTTGTTTCAGTGCAACAGGTTTTGACAACTGGATTAAATACTAAGGACAGTGTTTGTGTAATGGTTAACAACTTATTGCCAAACAAAGCCAAGCTCGGATGTGAAAACATAATTTATTTTTTTGTTAAATGACAAACTGTTGACTGTAAATAAAATGAAATTAATTTACACAAAAACTTTATGTAAAAAAAAACATGTGTGCAGTTCGCACGCGTTAAAAATAAATCCTTCAGAAAAGGAGACCGAGATAAAAGAAAACACTGTGCTGTATTCTATCTCATTCTCTCGTAGGCTAAATCCTATAGATGTATGTATATGTTTGTCTCTTTTTAGTGTCTCTTTTTCGTTTCGTCGAGGTTCAAATCACAACGATTATAAAGAATTTTTTACTTCAATAATAACTTAATAGATCTTCCAGTCTTATTATACGAACACTATCTTATCGTTTTGTCACCAGAAGGGCTAACAGTCTTTCGCTCGCCAGATGTCGCTAGTTGGGACTAAAGTGCAGTTATTTGGTACACAAAGTCATTATGATTAAAAAGTTGAGTTTTAAATAAACGTTTATCGGTTTCTAGAGTATTATGTAAATATACAAAGCGATGCCTGGTTTGCTCTTTAATTTTCTCTTTAATTTTTCCATTTTTTAGGAATACCTGTAGTTTGATTTAAAGTAAGTACTTCATGTATGTGCATTTTTTTTTCAAGCATAATATATTATTTCAAGAAGTATCAATTCTCAAGTATCAAAATCGTGTCTAAATATGATATTTTAACCAACCTGACCTTAATAGCCCGTAAAGTCCACTGCTAGACGCACACATGCGCCTAAACCATGTAAATGATTTCAGATGCATATGTGTGTGTGTGTGAGAGTGTTGTTACAATAGGTATAGCATGGTTAGGTGTTACTTGAAATATAAGTAGTATTCTGAGACACTGAACAAGTATCTGTAAAGCTTACAAGAGGAGTTATTCTGGATCTGAATGTTTGCCCATGAGTAACTTATGTCCTCCATCATACAGGAGAACTGACCGTAATTTAGTGCGCGATGTATTTAAGAATACAGTTGTAGTACTTATTCATAGAAGTCTTTACAAGAAACAGTAACTAAGGTCGTGTTCCGATGTCCACTGCGAGCACTGCTCAGTGCTCTCACTGGTGAGAAAATTCATTCCGTTATGGACTGCCAGTATACGGCCGCAGTACCCTAGACAAATATATTATGACGACATAAATCGCCGCCATTTTTGTACTGTGAGTACTGGCGCTTTCGAGGTAAGATAGAGCATGTACTTTGATCACGTGATCACGTGATGTATTTTACATAACAGCGCCTAGAAATTTAACAGATTGTTATTATTATTAATTAATATTGTTATTCGAATAAACTCTGACATTAACTTTTAAAAGCAACAACATTCAAATAGTAATTTTTCTTGTTGAACAGAAAACGTGTACATTGTACATATTTTCAGTGTCGAAAATGGGAATTATAGTATACTGGACTGCGTTCCGTTTTAAACAGTAACCTGTATAGCAAACTAAAAAGGAACGGCTTCACATTCTTATATACGATAGACACTTCACTGGTACTAGATTGAAATAATTTTAGATTTGTACGTATGTAATAAATATATTAATTTTGTGCATATCACTAATTATAAACCTGCGATCTGCCGTGCTAGTGGATTTTATCAAGTGACGAGACAATAAAAGGGGAGAACACCAAAATTAATATACCAAATAGTTTTAACGATGGTCTCAAATATGGCGACTTAAAACGCACTTGTATCTATCTTTTCGAGATTATTCACGCATTTTCTTTTACAAATATATGCTTTGATATCTTATATTTATTCAGTATTCAAATATAGTAGGTAGTATGAGTACACGTAAAATTATTTTATACGAATTGTATCACGTTGATTTTTTAAATTTAACCGCCAAGTCATGTCAGACCAAATAAAAAGACAGGTGGAGACGGTAAAGTTACTATACCAAAATGCAAATCCAGTATTCTTTGTCAGATTAGCTGATGAATTTTCATGTTTTTTTTTTTCAATTTATATTTACAAAAGTTTGTTGGAGCAATTGTATTATGTACTCTACGATTCGCGCAGTGAATACTGCGGGCGGCTATTATTTTGCTATTTGGTATTCCTTTTTTGGTTTCACTTAATTGTTCTACTCGCTCCGTCTGTATTATTCGTGCGTCTGAGTGTGGTTCTATTATTCAATGTTAGTTAAAAAGAAAAAAACATAAATTATTGAGATTAAAAGACCGTTTTGCAATTTTTTGGCGCTCAAAATTCGCATCTCTAATTTAAGTGGTATTCTATAGTCTTATTTCTGTATTTCCAATACAATAATTGTTAACTATGTTTGGTAAATCTTTATATTTTTACTTAAGACCTGTGACTGTGATGGACTCTGATGACAGCACTGAGGACTAGTGTGGAAACCTATTCTTATAAATCACAGGCTGTTATTTTTAAAATACGTGGATTAATTTAATTTCACACATATAATTTCACCTAATAAAATTTACCACTACCTGCATTCACTTCATGGTGACCGAGATCTATGGCTCTTGTTGTCGAGTACCATACCAATTCAACTTATATGCGTCTCATTCCAAAGTATTGCAACAGGCAAAGCTGATTTTAAATAAAACAGCCGATAAGTAATAGTACTCTAATTATCATATAAAAAAAATAGACAAAAGCATTAATCTGCTTGGCTTATGGCAGCTAAAATATTTAATGTAAAATTATGAAAAACAGTCCTAGACTGAACTAGATAACTAAACAGTTTTTGAACATTCAAATACAAACAACTGTTAACTCAAGTATCAAAATGGTCTTGATTGTGGAAATGTTATAAAATACTGCTGATATTTTACTGTAAGACCGTGTTGTGCAATCATGAAGATATTCAGAATTGAAAGATACTAGAAGCTCCGTTATATCATGTTATGTATCATTTGAAAATTTAATGTAGATCATGGGATTACTTGTTATTTTTCACTATTTTTCTTTGATACTTGGAAATAAAGTAAAGAAAGAGCCTCTGGATCACGATTTTAACCACTGTGTTGGATCATATCTGCACAACACGGCCTCGTTAATATATAGCAATTTTAAAGTAATCAAACGAATCCAGATATAAAGTATTTAGAGGTATAATACGAATCTCTATTCTTTTAAATATTTTCGTTTTGTTACTGTCTTATAACTGGCATAAAAAATAGGTTCATATCGATAGGGGACAGACAAGCAACTAACGCACATTTATTTCTATAATTTTTAATGTTTTGTCTTATTTTACTTATAAATGATATTTATATATATTTACTCGGGTAGTAAGTAGCGGCACGAAAGTCTAGCGATGACCGTTGTTGCGCATAAGTCGAAAATATGGTATCATGGTGTAGTAAGCGGTTCGAGAGGCGGCCGTGCGTCGTTCGCACGCGCTTATTGGCTCTCCAGTTGCATTCGTGCAATTCAATTCGTGCGCGACAGTACCTATGCGCAGCTATCACGTTTTGTTAAGAGCTAAATTTACATGCCGCGACTAGTAATGACACTGTAAACTGTTAAGAAACAAGTTCGAAAGCTATATTTCAGTCGTTTTGGTTGTATATGCTAGGCTGTGTTTTCTTTTCTATCACATTTCCAGTTGATTCTCTTACGAAATTATATTTTTAATAAGTTCTTGCCTTAATAAATTAATCATGTAATTAACTATGAGATAAGTGTAAATTTATTATTATTTAGTATTGTACTTGTATAAAGATCACGATGCCATTGTATTATCAAATAATAAAATAAAATATTGTATTGTCTATATTTAAATCGCATTTATCACCATTAATAAATCGTTATATTTCAACAATGCTTTTTATTTGTTTATTTCAATTAATCATAACTGATGTGAGATCCAGCAGTGTTTACTACATGCAGACACTAAAATTATCTATTTATGTTTTGCTATCGATGATTGACTCCAGCTAGAATGTGAACGAACCTTCCTCCTAGTTGCAAGTAAAATCGCAAGGTGTTGACGTACAGCAATTTTGTATTGCACATATTTTTATAAAATAGTAGTGAGTTTGCTGTAAACAGTTTACTATTTCAAGTAAGCTAGCTACGAGTGGTTAACGGTATTAGTGGAATGGCGGATTCGAAGCCACAACTTACGGCTTTCGCAGCCTGTGTGCCATTACGCTACTGTCGCAAATTATATTACTTTGTGAAACCTTATATATTGTAGTTTAAATGTGCGGAATAATTACACCTTACTTTTCTCTCGCACCTCGAACAAAAAGAAATATTTAAATTAAAACGAAGTAAAAAGCTCGTACATTTTATTGTCAACGGTACATAGAGTGACAGCGGGAATGTTTACATTAAATAACAATAAATTCGTAATAAAATTTCTCTTATAAAACTAAACTATAGTAAAATATAAAACGCTTAGGAAATGTATATTGGGGCGGAATCATTACTATTGTCTTTGTTAATATAAAAATAAGCTTATAGTAAAATTATTTTGTTTTTTGTTTTGCTGACGCTACGCGCTGTATTTTAGTTAGTATCTACAGACACTAGTAAAGGCACTCGCTTGTCTCTATCTTTTGACATCGAATCTTATATATTACAGTTTATCAACTCCACTCAATCTCCGGCCTACCCCATAGATTGCCTCAAATTTGACACAGTTGCCACCTGGCAAAGCGAGTTGGCGAACGCAACTTCATTTTGATATTATGAGGAAGATACCATCTCCCGTTTCATTTCCATCTATCATCTCTTGCGAAACCCACGGGATGATACGGGGTAGTGGGTTTTCTTACACCACCATTACATGGCAACAGATCTTATTCAGTCTCGACTTTCTATACAGGTCTAACAAATATAAACAAATGTTAGTGCCACCACTTGGTCTAAAGGCACTGGTTTGGACTTTATCGGATCTTGGATCATATTCAGGTTCATGTCAAGAGTTTCATCGAAGCAAAATCCGTATCTTCAATAGATACTTTTCTTGATTATGTTGGCTTCATCTAAGACTCAAATTCAGGATTGACAGTCGACGATATAACCAGAAGACATCCTAAGCTTTCCATGGTGGTTTATTTATGTTGAGGCTCCGCTTGGCAGTTCTGTCCTTCCGTTCGTGTCTCTCCGGTCGGTCACTGGTGGGGGCTTCGTGTAGCTCAGAGCAATGCGCCTTCAGGTCTTCGCCGTCTGTATCCAGGTGGCTCTCAAAGTTCACTGGTTTTGACAAGAGCTATAAATAAAAGTCAAAATTACTTGTTTTTACTTATTATAAGAGTCAATACTCTGACTACAAGTTCATCCACAGCGCATTGTCTCCCCTGAGGACTAAGAAGGAATGCCTCGTTACCAGTAAAAAGAGTCTCCGGTTCTTTATACAGCACAGTCCTCTAGACCGAGTTTCGGGTGACGGCGGCCAGTCTTAACGGAGACAAGTCATCTGCGCAGGACAGGATCATAGTGAACGAGTGTGAGCACAAGCTCAGGTGAACTCTCTGTTCCCTCACTTTCATAGACCGATGGGACAACGATCCGTCACAACCGGAGAGATCAGGCGCAGAACCAAAGGCTTTACGTGACTTCCTAGGCACGGGGGTGAAACACCGCCAACTTCCTAACTAAGGGCTTCAACTGAGAATTTCTTTACAGAATAACCGAATGACTGATTTTGACCCAACCTGGGATTTGAACCCAGGACCTCATGAATAGCAACCGCATTTACGACCAATAGACCAAATGAGGCAGTCCGGTTCTCTACACTCACCATAAGAAAGAACAGCAGCATTAAGCTGCTATTTTACGCTGGTATTTTGTGAGCGTGGTCCTTCCCCGGTCGAGCCAACCCATTCGTGCTACAACCATAATATAGCTGCAGCGTGACTCTACCACGTAAATAAATCATACATCATTAAGGTAATAATGAAAATTATAGTAATAGTGAAAGTTTAAGCAATACTTTACAACGCCCACATTAGAAAAAAAGTAACATAGGTTAAAATTGTTACCTTGTTGATATACTGCTGCAATTCGTTATCACTGAATCCGTCGGTGTGTCTCTGAGCTTGTTTATTGTTTGGTCCGGCCACTGCAAGAACAACTAACATATAATATTTGTATATCTGTCGCGACATAATGGGCGGTATTAATTGGTGACTGGCTTAAAGCTTGAAGTGGTACATAATTATTATTAATTTCATACCTCATAGATTGCCTCTTAGGGGAGATTTTTGTCATAGTTGCAACGTTTGGCAGGTGGCTTGGTAACCACAGTGTTTTTTATTGAATCGTTATCAGGAAGGTGCTTCTGCCAATCTCCTGTCAATTTCCCTCTCTTCTTACGACACAGCATTAAGTAGTCAAGAGCTTGCGACTGCTGCTATACTGGTTACTAATTCATATCCCATCCATAACCTGTTAAGTTCACAGCTGACCAAAGGCTATGCACCAGGTGTTATAGATTTCATTCTTATTCAAAAAGTATATAATATATCTTTATATATAAAAATTACGTGTCACATTGTTTGTCCGCGATGAACTCCTAAACTACTGAACTGATTTCAATGAAATTTTGCACACTGTGTGCAGTTTGGTCCAACTTCAGAGATAGTATAGTACTTATCCCGTTAAGTGACCCTCAATATTTTTTATTGGTAATTTAAGGATTTTTATAGGACAAAGTCGGAGAGGGCAGTACGACGTCTGCCTGGCCAGTTAGTATATATATATATATATATATATATATATATATATATATATATATATATATATATATATATATATATATATATACAAATAAATAAAATTGAAGTGTCTGTTTGTAATGTCAAAATTACAGCTTTTTACTAAATGCATATGAAAGTATATGCGGTACTAATTTTGACTAGATTTTGACGGGATTTTCTCTGACAGATAGCTAATGGAGTAACTTAGGCTACTTTTATTTTTGAACAAGAATTAGGGTTCCGTGCATATATATATATATATATATATATATATATATATATATAAAGTGGCGCCGCCCTGGTGGCAAAAAGTCGTGGCTGCTCATATTATTGACAGAAAACCCAATAATTTATTTTGCCCGACACAGGATCGAATCCTGGGCCCCATGAACAGCAGTCGCGCTTACGACCACTAGACAGACGAGGCAGTCAATACCGATAGATTTAAACCCGATGCTGATAGTGTATTTAATAATGAAGTCATCTTAAATTTAAACAAATCAAACTATGAATTTTGGTTCAAAGATAAATACATAGCGTAAGCATTATCAATATGAGAACGTACCACTATCAGGTCGAGTAAGATCCAAAGATGAGAAGCTTATAGATGCACCACGGTTGGCTAGGTTGTTGTCGATCACATTTTGTTGGCCGGTTGGTGGTTGGTTTTGCTGGCTCACTGGCAGGTTTACTGGCAGGTTGGCTGGCAGGCTGGCAGGATGACCGTTGGTGAGGATCTGCAGAGCTTGTCGCCACTGAGCCTCCATGATGCTGTGCAGCTGTGAGGCTATCTGCCCCCGTCGACGCCGATATGTGTCCAATTTATTCTGTTAAATATACAAGTGGTACCAGGTTACGTACAATAAATAACACGATAATTATTTTTTATAGAATAAGGGTGACAAATTAGCAAACGGTCCACCTAATGGTCCACGCTCTCACAGAACACCAGCGTAAAATAACAGCTTGATGCTGCTGTGTAGAGAACCGGAGACACTTTTTACAGGAAACGAGGCATTTAGTCCTTCAAAACGAAAGATGGTTGATTAAAGCATTAAGTAGTTAGCTACTCTTAAACATAAGTTTAAGTTACAATATAAATTGTGTTATAATTCGTTAAAAATAATAACACACACTTTACATTATTGTACAAGGCGATTCAAATAAGGCTTAAAACGTCAATGACATCGAACTGTCAACTGTCACTTGAAAAGTACAGCTAGCAAAGGAAATAATTTTCCATTTTTATGTTTATTTAACTGAGTGTTAGTATTGCCAAATCTATTGAAGTCATAATTAGTTTTAAAAAACCGGCCAAGTGCGAGTCGGACTCGCGCACCGAGGGTTCCGAACAAATCCAAAGGTATATATAACAAAAATATTTTTAATAGTTTAAAATTATTAAAAATATTTTTGTTATATGATGTAACTAAAAATATATGCTTTTCGCAATCTATCTTTTATCTGTGCTATAAAAAGTTGCTTCGTACCAAATTTTAAGATTCTGAGTTCACGGGAAGTACTCTGTAGGTTTTGATTCTCTTGCGAATGTCGAAAATTTGCGGCATAATCGGTTGTATCTTTTGATTGCGTTGGCTTAGAAGATTGATTTTTTCACAGCTCCAAGGGACAGTAGACTGTTTAGTAGTATTTGATATGAATTTCAGTTTGATACCTCCACGCGTTCTTGAGAAAAAGGGTCTTGACAGACAGACAGACGAACAACAAAGTGATCCTATAAGGGTTCTGTTTTTCCTTTTGATGTACGGAACCCTAAAAATAATTTAAACCTGTTTTTTTTTCACACAAACAAACCGCCTTTTAACTCCCATGGCTTCGAAGTTTTGAGACCCTACAATGCACCTGCACCCTGCATCCACAACTTTTTCTGCCACCAGGACGGAGCCACTTAAAAGTGAGGTAAAATATTTGACAGATTTCATAGCGAGAAAGTTCATTTATTCGAAAATAGTAAAATTTTATTAAAAATAAATAAACCAAACAGCAGCTATATTAATAAAAGTAGAAAAATAAAAAGACTTAAAAATGTGCAAAACTTCTCAATTAAACGGCATTGTGTGACAAAAACCTTTACCTGTGTCAATTACCGACATCTGGTGAGCGGAATATTATTATTCCTCATTGCGATTTAAATCCAACTGAATATATCTGGCACTTGATTAAGCATAGGGTGGCAGGGAAAAATGTTCAGCAGCTAGAAAGCCAAATTGAAAGCCTAACACTTGATGCAATTGCGTCAATTACCAGTGACAATTGGAAAAAAGAAGGGAGATATTTCAAGACGATGGTAACTTTAGTTTTATTATAAACACAGGTAATAAAATGCCTACTTTTCTTTTAAAAATAAATAACATTTGGTGGAATATTTTAAATACATACTACATAAGTACATGTTCTATTTTTATAGGGGAAACCAGCAGTGATGATGATGATGGCGATGATGACTTATCAGACAGTGAGCTAGATTACGATTAAAACTTTTTCTTTCATGGTTCTTATATATTTATTTTTAAATACATAAATACTATTTCAAACATATCTTTTTTAGTCATCCTACCGAACTGGCTTGAATTTACAAATATGACGTCACAATATGGCGCCAGGTCAGTCCTATTCTTATTTGAATCGCATAGTATGTGAAATATTTATTAAATAAGCGCAAACCTCTAGCAAGCCGATTTTCTCGCTGGCCTGTGCCAGTTGCAACCTGTACAGCTTGATCTCTTCCTTCTGCTTCTCTTCTAGAACATTCACCTCCAGCTTGTGTCTGTTAAAGTAAAAAGTAACATTCGTTATCAAATCTACTGTGTTGTATATATTAACTTAAGACACCTATCCATCCCAGTACATTTAAAAAGCAAATTCTTAATCTATACAAATAAATAAAATTGAAGTGTCTGTATATAATGTCAAAATAACAGGGCTGTAATAAACAGCCCTTAAAAGCCCACTGTTTGACATAGGCCTCCATAGAATGACTCATACGTAAGATTTTGCCATAGTCGGCACGCTTGGCAGGCAGGTTGGCAAACGCAGTTTTTTATTATTTTGAGTTGTTTTTGTATGCATTTCCTGTTTAATTTTCCTTCTTTCCTCTTACGACACACAGGACAACATGGAGTATGCATCATAAGTAGGATTTTGCCATATTCGTCACGCTTGGCAGGTTGGCAACTGCATTTTTTTTTATAAAATATATCATCAATTTAGTGAAATAATTCGCCTAAAGTCTAGAGATTGTGTTTTATAATAATAGCTTTGGTCTTAATCTCGCAATCCAGTTTGAGAAACACTGCCTCTTTGTAGTTTAACTTACTGTTCTTCGATCCTCGCGATTTGATTATTGTAAGTGTCAATTATTGCATTCTCTTTACTTCTAGCTTCATTCTCCATCTCTCTCTGTGCATGGTCGAGTTGGATCTGGAATTCCTTGAGCTTCGCAAGCACAGCATCCTCTAGTTGCTGCTGGTAATGACTTTTCAGTTCATTCTTTTGCAGTTCTAAGAGTTTTCGGAGAGTTTTAGTTTCGTTCTCTAATGATTCCTAAAGAATTATGAAATTGTTAGTATTAAAACGACATACAAGTTTAATAGCTGGAATTATTAAATATTTCTTCAAATATAGTATACATTATAAATAATTTTTACTGAAAGTAGTTTTTACTTTTACTACTTTTTTGGAAAAACCCTCTGTCCTAAGAACCTGAAAGTAACCCAACAGGACTTTTTTTTCCACAATAACATTATACAATATAAAATATATTAAAGAGCAAGGGTGACAAATGAGCACACAGTCCATCTAATGGTATGTGGTTAATGTGGTAGATCCATGCTGCAGCTATATTAGTTATGGCACGAATGGGTCGGCTCGACCGGGGAAGGACCACGCTCTCACAGAATACCAGCGTAAAATAGCAGCTTAACACTGCTGTGTTTCGTATGGTGAGTGTAGAGAACCGGAGACCCTTTTTACTGGAATAGAGGCATTCCATCTTGATCCTCACGGGTGACAATGCATCTGCATTTTGATTCTTTATGAGAATAGATGTGGATGTCTATGGGTCACAGCAACCACTTACCATCAGGTGGACTGAGTGCTTGTTTGTCACCCTATCCTATAAAAAACTGTGGCCAATAGACATCTATACCCGGTGGAGAAGCAAAATGGGGATACGTTGTTCCCCATCGAGTCGACCCATTCATGCTACAACCATATTATATCTGTAGCATGACTCTACAACAAGTGCATAAAAGAATATAGTATTTGATTATGCTGCTCTAGATTTCATAATCCCCAGACTAAGTACATATTTTACACTAGTTTACCCTACTTCCTACTAATATTATAAACGTGAAACTTTGTGAGAATGTATGGATGTTTGTTACTCTTTCACTCAAAAACTACTGAATGGATTTTAATGAAACTACAATAATATAGCTCATACATCAAAATAACAGGTAGGCTATAATTCATAAAGATATTGTGTAAATTGGCCAAAATATAATGATAAATGTTAAGTAAGTCTGAAAAAAAATCTGTCATTTGCGAGCTATTTTGGCGTAAACACGCATCACGCAAAAACCTGTGAACCGACTTGGATGGGACTTAGCAGATAGGTGATGTTAAGGTACTTTTATTATAGGGTTCTACTCAAAAAATTCCACGTGGACATTTATTAATATTGTAGTGATAAACTTACACATTTCTTGAAAAGCTCACTATTTTGATTCTGTGAGTCACACAGCTGCCTCTCAAGTATGTTGCATTTCGATCTCTCTTCGTTAACTTTCTCCTTTAATATGTCTTTCTCTTGACTAGCTAACATCGCCTCTTCTTGTGTCAACTGGATCTTGCGGCTTAGTTCATTTGCTTTACTTCTAGTCAGTTCGTGTTCAGTTCTTTCCTGTATATTGTTGGGTGAGAATAATTGATTAAATACAAAAAATGTTTTATAAGCAAAATTGGTTACAATAAGTTACATGGTTGACGGCACCGTGGCGCAGTGGCTCAGCAATGAGTTGCTGCGCTAAGAGCCACGGATTCGAATCCCGCACGGAACAAGTATTTGTATGGCCTGCAAATAATTGTTCCGGGTCTGGATGTATGTCCTAGTGCAATTTATATATACTGCCAATAATTTAAACAATTTATATATACTGTAAATAAATACAATTAATATAAACTGCCTCCACAATACAGGAGAAGATCCTAGTGTGGGGGCGCGTTTTTTAAAAAAAAAATAAAGGAAAGAAAACATTTTTGTGTATTTTTATAACATGAACTAAAGAAATTTTTTTAAAAAAGAATTATGATATAAAGAATTTTAACCAAACTAGATATCTTCTACTACACGTCAATCTATATAGCCTTGCCATCTAGTGTATTGTGTGGTTTAATAATAAAAATGTTGTTCCGTGTAGTGGCGGTGTGAGAATATCTACTGACCCATATGTGTTGTAACAGGCGACAGCAGGAAACAGACCCGGAGATAGGCAACAGTGTCTACTAACAAATAAACTGTAAAAAATTGTGCTTGCCAATGCCAACCCACCTGCCAAGCGTGGCAACTATCGCCAACATCTTATGAGGCAATCTATGGGGGACGCCTATGTTCAGCAGTTGTATTGTGGTGGCTGTAATGGTACGGGTAATGTTAGTTATTACTGGAAGAAATATATTCTTTTCCATTTCATTTTGTCAGTATTGTTTAGCAAGAGACAGCAATAATTTTTTAGTTTGATACAATGTATACAATGTGGGTTTTATCAAGAGGGGTGTGAATAGTATTTTACTAAGCTAGTGCATTTTACCATTTGCATTTAATAATACAACGTAGCTTAACA
Organism: Parnassius mnemosyne; assembly: GCA_963668995.1. Taxonomy (NCBI): domain Eukaryota; kingdom Metazoa; phylum Arthropoda; class Insecta; order Lepidoptera; family Papilionidae; genus Parnassius; species Parnassius mnemosyne. The sequence continues at coordinate 50,118,147 of CAVLGL010000002.1, forward strand.
TAGTAAAGGTATGTACACCAGAATTATTTTTACTATTTGTCATACATAAATATCTGATGCCTACTATTTTAATATGCACACACACATTTGTAAGGGTCGCTTGGTTCCTGCCCATCTCTAGTTTCATTTTCCTTCTGTCGCCTCTTGCGACTCCCTTGGGACGATATGGGGTAGTGCATATTCTTACACCTCCACTACGGTAACTGTTTTACAAACAAATTGCACATGGACAAGCATCTTCACCCAAAATAATTATTTGTAAACCATATAAATACTTATTGACAGCAATAATAATATTGCATCACTACCTATCATCAGGTAGAACTATAGTGAATCTTATAATCTATAAAAAAGTTAAATGTGTGGTTGCTATGTTAGAGATATTACCTATTTTATTTTATATCTATTTATTTACTTACAATTAACATCCATCACCCAATCTCATGCTGTAGGTTTTATATAGAAAGTTATATTAGAACTTCTACAATAGCTACAATGACCAAATGATGACGACTGAATGTATCACTTGATTTGAGACTCGCTATATGAAACATTGCAACATTATGCAGCTTTTCACAACAACTTTTGCTTGGTATTTTTGCAGGTGTGGTTGTAGCATCGAAAAAGGAGATTTAAGAAAACGTCTGGCAGTTATTGTGGCCTATGATAGGGATGTAACTATCTCATATTAATACCTAACATAAAATACCCATACTGGCAACAGGAAGCAACATCAAATATGTGAGACATTTGATATTGTGGTAGCCAATCTGCTAAAAATGAGAAAAAAAATGCTCAGCTGTTAGTTGTTTATGGCATGACAGGATAATAAAATCTCGAAAATTGATAAAGCAAAATAAACTGGACTAGAAATGAGAAATATTATTCTAGGACTAACATAACATACAGTGACTGAAAGCAACTGTCAACAGTTAACAGATTGAAAAACACATATCTTGATTAAATTCTAGGACAATGAAGTTAAAAACATAGATAAATGAGACAAGGATATTTAAATGAAACTAGTTTTATGGATTTTATTGTGTATATTAACTTATTTTATATCTGACGTTTCAAGTACTTTACATCACCCATGGCCTTGGGGGAGGGGGGGGGGGGACTGCGGTGTTCAATGGTTCAATGTCGTAAAAAATAATGTATGGAAATATTAATTTATTTTATTAATATTTCTTACTGAATATCCACTACCCTATATTTATAATGTGGGTATTGTAAGGGGCGATAAACGTGGAGTTGCGAAAAATAACCTGTCGTAAACTAAACTAGAGGTGACAGAGGGACACTACAACAGGAGATGGACCATAGCATCTTCTTAATGACAGCTCTATATAATTAAAAACTGTGGTACAACCTCTGTGTGGAATTGTTTACCACCGTCTATTTTTCCGGACCCAAGAAAAGAAACCTTTTTTCTCTGGTGTTGCAGTTGATCATGGGCGGCGGTGGTCACTTACCATCAGGTGAGTCGCATACTCATTTGCCCCCTTTTCTAAAAAAAAAACTATGGTATTTCCCCTAATAGGTCTATGGGAAGAGTGTTCAACAGTGGACAGAAAATGTATGAACATTTTACTTACTGTTTCCAAAGTATCTTCTAGATTCTTCACACAGTCCATAGATTGTTTATTCAGTCTCATTACAGTTTCATAATTATCTTTAAGAACTTCTATTTCTTTCTCCTTGCTTTTTATCAGTTCATCCTTTTCTGATAGAGATTTTTGAGTACTGTCCTGTAGTTCCTTCTTCTCTATTGTAATCTGCTTACACTTTTCCTGATAATCATGTGCCAAGTCCAATGCTTTGTAAAGCTCCGCCTCAAAGTGACTGGTTTTCTAAAATTATATCAACTTGTTGGTATTTTCCAAATCAAATAAATTAAAAATAACACACCACACTGCCGTTTAGTGGATTAAGAGAAACACCACTTCCATGGACATACATTACTATGGAAGTACTATAAAAATTCTCAGCTTCCCATAGATGTACTATCTCATTTACGTAAGACATTAAATACCCATACTGGTGACAGGATGAAGCGACAAAGGTTCTCACGTCTGAAAAGCAATCGTCAATCTTCCTACCAAGTGTAACAATTAAGGTGAATACTCCCCACAACGTTAGAGGCATATGTCCAGCAATGGGCTTACGAGCCAATGAAGAAAAAATAATTTTAGGTACAGTAATACCCCGGACTTATGCGACAGGTGGGACCAAGCGATAGTTGTGTAAATCGAATTCGCGTAAGTCAAGGTTCAATTTTGCATATAAATACATATAAAGTTTGTGAAATCAGGACCAGAGTCTAAAGAAAACAATAATTTAGAAGAATCATGCTTAATAAAGTTTTAGATAATAAAAATAATTTACATTACTATGAATAAAACAACATAAACCGAAGTTATTTTGATGTTGAAGGCTTCACTCAGTCTTTGATATTTAGTTTACACTCCGAAGTTTTTAGTGTTTCCTTGTTAGGTTCAAATGACTCATTTTTGATATTTTGGATGACATATTTAAAAAGATAAATCATTAATGTACACTACATACATATAGTAATGCCACAAGGAACACGTCCAAGCTTGTCGTAAACCAAATGTGTATTGCGTATGTAAAGCAATTCGACGCGTAATACGTTCAAACTTGTCGTAAACCGAGCACTGACAGAGTGATGAAAAACCGCGTATCTCCGAATTCGCGTAAAATGGGGTAGGGTAAGTCGAGTTATGACTGTATTTTAAAACAGTACCTTCTGAGCTTCATCAGCAACCATTTTGAAATTATCCACTTCCTTGACCATCTTCTCTAGAGCAGCTCTGTGTCTTTCTTCCGCACGATCTAAGCTATGGGTGAGCCTTAGCCAGGCTTCTCTGAGTTTTTTAATAGCAGTATCCTTGCCGCGGTCAACTTTTATCGCAACAGCTAGTTTTTCCTGCTGCTCAAGAATCTTTCTTTGCAGTTGCTGGATCATGACTTCACAATGCTAGGAAAAACATATGTTTAACAATTTTTTATTATATTAGATTGAAAAGCATGGCTATGGACATTTTAATTAGGTCATTTTCCAAAGTTCAATTAAATAATAGTGGATGTTCTTAATGTAGAGTATATAATTTTGTAGGTTGGGTTGGTTTTTTCTGCAGTTGATTTTTCTTGATGTTGGTAATAGTGTACTAAGAAATTAAAGCCCTTCTAATATAGTAGAGCCACACTGCTTCTATATTATGGTTGTAGCACAAATTATTTGGCTCTACCAGGGAAGGAACATATTCTCACAGAGTGCCAGTGTGATAGCTACTAAATGATGCCATTTTGTATGGTGAGTGTAGAGAACCATATACCCCTCAGGGGTGTCAACACATCTACATTTTAATTCTGAGGCTAGATGTAGATGTTTATAGGCCAAAGCACCCATTTACCATCAGGTGTGCTAGTATGACAGCCTTATTCTATAAAAAAAATTAATTCTCTGGGGATTAAAAATAGAATTCAATAAATTCATACCTCTCTTTTAAGTTTTTCTTCCTCTAGCTTTAAGCTCTCTGCTCTTTCAAGCCTTTCTCCCCTTTCACCCCACAATTCACTTAAGCTCAACAGATCTGTATCTATAGAATCCATATGAAAAGCTGTCATTTTATCTTTTATATTTGTAAATGGTTTCATTTGTGGCATTCTAAATTCTCCATTGTTTGATAAATATTCATTAGTATCTGTTGCAGAAGATACTGTATTCTGGGAATAACTTTGAGCTTTAAACTGTTCTAACACCTTTGATGCTCGATCGTAAATTTTATTTGATGATGGGTTAAATGTATCCAAGCAACTTGAATTCTGTGAGTATTTCTTGGGAGTTGATGTAGGCTGGGCATTATTATTCTCTGAAAAATTTAATTTTCTAATACTTAAAGATTTTTTGTTTGTTTGTGTTTCCTGATTTGTTTGTTGCATTGGTGGATTATTATTTACAGAACTCTCCAAAACCCCATCATTCTTGAACATTGAAACTTTGTCCATTTGCGAATTATTATTCTTAACTAAATAAATATATTTATCTAAAATATCATTTGTAACTTTCCTTCCACTCGGTAATTGAATCTCATTATCACCGTTGTTTGATTCTAATTGTTGAGCTATAAAGTTACCAGCAGCTCTAATAACATTTTCAGAGTTAAGTTTTTCTTCACCCTTACATCTTGTTTCGGGACTCTCATAAGCTTCAACTTTAGTTAAAAACTCATCTATTTCATTCAACAGCAGCTTGTCATTATTCTTACTTGGTGTTGATACTATACTACTTATATCGCCATCCATGCTTTGTGTATCATTTATAACTTCTGGAGTATACAACTTTGCACAATTTTTCAGCCTCAATGAAGGAAAATTGTTATCATGTGTACTTAAAGAATCATAACTGGTCACAGACAAATCTCTTTTGTCACGTTTAGAAATCTTGCGACGTCTTCTGCGAGGAAATGTAAAACACTTACGATCGAGACTTCCACAACCGAAACTGTCGTTTTTCCAAGATATACTTCTTACAGAACCTGCACTAGAACACGTATGACTGGTGCTCAGTTCTAAAGTATCTAATCTAGTTTCTAGTGAATGCACTTGGTCAACTAATTTGCCTAATACTTGTGCCGTACAAGAAACCGGTTTATGTACAACTGTTCTTGAAGATTGTAGCAAAGAGTCATCAGAATCTGAGCTGCAGACAAGGAAAAAATTCGGCGGAATAAGCAGAAGAACATCCGTATCATCCGTCTCACTCATCACAAAACTTAAAATATTTTTGATAATAGGAAATTCGGGCCATTACTTAATTTATTAAAATAAATAATTATTAAATTTTTATTGTTTATATGTCAGACTGAATGGATATTAAAATCATTAATTATATACTTATTTTAAGAAATTAAATAAATTAATGAACGAATTTATCAACACAAACAAAACAACAAACAACAAATCAAAATCATAGATAAAAAATGTAACAAGCTACATAATCAAATTCAAAATGAAATTTTGTCTTTCTTTTATTTTTAACCGAAAGATAATAGGCAAATGTTATTGAGCATTCACAGCCTAGTCTTCTTTTCTTTTTCATATTCCACTTAAAGGTAAGGGCCATAGCCATCAGAACAATATAATTTTTTTACAAAATCATCCATAATAAAAGAAGTATAACTTCGCCTCCAGGTCCTTCAAAAGAGTTATTGTCAAGGCAAAGTCAGAGCACATAGTCAAAATTGGCGAGAAACTAGTTCGCCTTCCTTCGGGAACCCGTGCTTTCTGGTCTCTCGCCAAAGGCTGTCCAAGGGAATTTCTGTAAGCCATCACTACCATCTCTGCACAGCAAAGATGACTCAGTGGCCCAAGCTGCAAAAGAAAAAGCCAATCTATTAGGCTCCCTTTTTGCGTTCAACTCGACTCTTGATGACAGGGGGAACACACCGCCGACCATCCCGCAGTGTGAGTGCTCTATGCCTGATGTGCGATTCACACAGTGCTCAGTATGCAAAGCCCTCCTCTCCCTGGACATGCACACGTCGAGTGGGCCTAACGGAATCCCGCCAATTGTGCTGAGGATGTGCGCTCCAGAGTTGTCACCGGTTCTAACGCGTCTTTTTCGGTACTCCTACTCCTTAGGCGAAGTCTCCAATTCATGGAAGACAGCTGTCGTCCACCCGATCCCTAAAAAAGGTAACCGCTCTGATCCGTCCAATAACAGACCTATCGCCATCACCTCCTTGTTCTCGAAAATAATCGAGTCCATTATTAACTGCCAGCTCATGCGGTACCTTGAGGAGCACCAGCTTATTAGTGACTGCCAGTACGGTTTCCATCTGGGTCGCTTAGCTGGTGATCTTCTTGTTTACCTAACACATAGATGGGCGCAGGCGACCGAGTCCAAGGGGGAGGCATCGACCGTTAGTTTGGACATAGCGAAGGCCTTCGATCGGGTCTGGCACAAAGCGCTTCTTTCGAAGCTTCCTTCCTATGAACTTCCCGAGAAATTTTGCAATTGGATCACTAGTTTTCTGGCTGATCGGAGCATCAAGGTCGTCAAGGAGCATCAAGTAGACGGTGCATGCTCCGATTACAAGCCTATTAACGCTGGTGTTCCATAAGGCTGTGTGCTATCACCAACGCTGTTTCTTCTGCATATCAATGATATGTTGCAAACTGGTAACATTCATTGCTATGCGGATGACAGCAGTGGTGATGCTCTATACACCGGCCGTGCCAATATTTCTCGGGAAAACGTCGCCGAGTACCGGCGAATTGAGTCGAATCTTTGCTGAACAAAGTCTCGGATTGGGGCGACTAAAACTAGTCCAGTATAATCCTCAGAAGACACAAGTTTGCGCGTTTACCGCTAAAAAGAACCCCTTTGTCGTATCTCATCAGTTGCAAGGCACGCCCTTGTTGCCTCAGCCAGTATCGGAATTCTCGGCGTCGACATATCGAGTGACGTGCAGTATCGTGGTCACTTGGAAGAGAAGGCCAAATTGGCCCCTAAAAAGCGTATTTCATGCCGGCACAACGCCCGCAACTTTACAAGGCGCAGGTTCGGCCTTACATGGAATACTGTTCCCATCTCTGGGTCGGAGCACCCCAGTGCCAGCTCCTTCCACTTGACCGCATCCAGCGCAGATCCTTTTTAAAAGGCTGGCAACGCATCTGCAATTTCCCTGGTTCCCCTGGTGTTGCGGTTGTTCATGGGTGGCGGTAATCACTTACCATCAGGAGGGCCGCATGCTCGTTTGAACACTCTCCTATATATATATCTAAAGGTTTAGTTATAGAATAATGAATATAATGAGATTTTTAGGGTTATAACAGTTCATGTAAGTATTTTAAGTGTTGAAATTCACATTTTTGGTTATAAAAAATCTGTTTATCCGTTTGATCGAAAGAGAAAAAAGTGGAGAATAAGTCTTTTGGGTGTTTCCTGAAAATTTATTCTTAGGGCGTATACGCCTTTCAAGCTTAACAATTTCACTGTCCGGTTTGCAGACACAATAGTAAGACAATAGCAATGGCGATGAATATGATGAATGAATATGTAATGCCTGGGACAGCGAAAGGGTTAACTCACATTGACAACCAAGAAAACATTAATATTATTATTAGCTCCCATTTTTGGGGTTCCGTACACAAAGGGTAATCAACTATACTTCTATTACTAAGCCTCTGCTGTCCGTCCGTTCGTCCATCCGTCTGTCTATCAGCGGGCTGTATCTCATGATCCATAATAGGTAGACAGCTGAAATTTTCACAGAATGTGTATTTCTGTTGCCGCTATAACAAAAATAATAAAAATAAATTTAATATTAAAAGGTGATCCCCTACTAGAAACCTGTATTATAATGGTACGGAACCCTTTATGCGCGATTCCGACTCGCACTTGACTGGTTTTTTATTATTCATAAAGAAATGTTTTCTTATAATTTTAATAGTTATTTCCCAACTGCTAGGATATTCTTGGACTTACATTTTAACAAAGAAAATATACTATCTCAATATCATTCAAATCAGAGGGAAACATTGAAAATCTTTCTTTGTAAGTTGAGTTTTTTCTCATGCAGTCATTGGTGAAGTACCACGTTTCGTTTCCAAAAGTCATAGCTCTAATAACTATAATTAAAAAGTCTATCATTATCAACAGGGCAAGCTAAAAATATATTTTTTCCACAATTTTTTCAACTGATTTGCTTTATCAGGCAACAGACCTCTCGGTAGAGAGTAATTGTGTTCTGTGTACCAGAAAATTTAACGCCAACACAGAGTCTCAAATATCCGTTTCGAATCTGACCCGAATTAACTCGACAGTTCACGAATTGTAGCTCCGGTTGGGCTCATATAAATGTAATTACTCTAAGGTCGAGCCGAAATTTAATACAACGATTCACTCAAAGTATTCATTGTCAATCATATACGATTTATGTGTGTAAGGTATTTTTTTACTTCAGCTTTGAAACCATTGACATACATATTTCCAACAAGTGGCCTTATATTTTAAACTTCCACGAAACGTGTCTGTTCGGTGATATGGTATGCCAGAATTGGGGTCATCGTTTTGTTCCTGCGTCTATCATCTGCTATTCGCCATTTTGTGCATTCAAACAGAAGCGTAGCTAAATGCATATCTCGTTTCGATGAACTCTTTAATATATCCGACTACGATGCACATGGTCCCAGACGTTTTAAAAAATAGCCTGGGACCATACACTGTATTTGCATAACCCTTGAAATTACAAGTGACTCACAAGTCGAAAGCCTATAAAAATATTGCGTGTGATCTGAAGTACATGATTCTCAACAAGAAGAACCTGGTGAGTCCCACTTACACGTTTTATCGGTTCTACGCGAACGCTTATAATGAATTGCTTTTTCTTCATACAATCTACCTGTAATCTTCTTTTGAGCCTAACTCTTTAAATTTGGATTTGCATGGGTTTTGTACAAGTGTAGGTATTTACTTCTCACTAAAATGAGATGTGACGCAAATCCTCATTCATTTTCGCTAAGCTACACTTTCTACGTCGTTAGATGTATAGGTTGTCCTTGCAGTGCTTTATATTGCGATATACACCTTTGAAGAAAATAAAAATAAGTGGACCAAGTATAGATCCAAAGGTACTCCCTTAGTTACAGCCTTTTCGAACGTTTCTTGCGCATATTCCAGTGATGAAAACTATATTCCTTTCAGGTGACTTTTTATTTTAAGGGATAGAAAATGTCACACGGTACCAAATCAGGGCTGTAAGGTCTGTGATCCAAAAGTATAACTTGTTTGCTGACGGACGATGTAGTAAGCAATAATTTGATCATTCGGCATTTATACTACTTTCAGTTCGTAAAGCAATTCATACCAGATAGCACAAAGAACAAAAATTGCGATCAAAATCTTCCCAGTCAACAGTTGCCATCTGGTCGTCATAATGAAACCTATCTTATTCTTCGTCGAATCGTCGTGCATAGACCACTTACTATGAGGCCGCTTCTGGAAGAAGAAATTCATCCTAAAGAGTTCCTCCTTTTTCATGAAGTCAACCAGCAGTTGATTTTTTGGATTCCGTAATCCTATTCTATGTTTGCCTACATTCAGCTTACTGTAGGTTTTGGAGGAAGTATAGCTCTACGTATATCCATATACATCTCTCCACCTCCTGATCGTGATGTGCCGAGGTTGAAGCCTGTATGATTTTCCACAAATACCATTTGCCTCTTGTCGCCACATTCCCAATCTTCACAACGTTGATAAGGAGAGACTTGTGAACGTCTCCTTAGGATAGGAACCGATGGTCCCGGTGATAGAACAACTTGCCGGATACAAGTATTACCGTGTCTTTTCCTTCTCTTAGGACCTCAGATAATCCTATAACATCCTAGGGACACTTGTTTCTCTCTTCTTTCAGCACCCATATATTCTAGTCAGATCTCAGGCTACATGCGTTAAATGTTACCAGATTAAGCAGTAAAAGGTGCCAAACAAACCACCACTGTAGCTTATTAACACCCCATGCTCCGCTTGAGAGATGAGATAAGGAAACGTTGTGGTTTGAAAGAAGATGTAGTGACAAAAATTGAGAAAGGTATGCTGAGATGGTTTGGCCATGTCGAGAGAATGAATGAAGAACGATTGACGAAAAAAGTGTATAAGGCGAGTGTGAATGAAAGTGTTGGAAGGGGTAGACCTAGGCGGACATTTCTAGACCAAATCAGGGACGTCTTGAAAAAAGGCCAGGTCAAGAGTACCCTAAACCGTAGAGCATGTATGAAGGGAATAATGAAAGTGGACGAAGCGAAACAAGTATGTAAGGATCGTAGCAAGTGGAAAGAAGTGGTCTCTGCCTACTCCTACGGGAAAGAGGCGTGATTATATGTATGTATGTATGTATGCTCCGCTTTTATCGTTAATAGTGATGCCGCAGAGAACTGGGGGCCATTTCTTAAAGCCGTTGATGTTTGCCATACTTGGCAGGCGGGCTGAATACCGCAGCTTTTTTATTATTCCCTTATTATCAGGAAGAAGGTGCTGGTTTATTTCGCCGTCGCCTCTTAAGATACTCACAGGACGAAATGTACACTTCTTACACCGCCCCTACTGGCCCCTACACGGTATCGTAGTATTTAACCACAGACTAATATGATGCATACGCATTATTTAACTTACCTTGTTAGACACACACTAAATATTTAATTACTTATGCAAATAATGTTTCCTTGTCACTGAGAATTATTTTGATTTTTACCTGACTTAGGGGAAGATTTTCCCCCCAAGATTTATCATCACAAGTTCACTGTTGAATATAGGCCTCCTCCAAGGAACGCCACAAAGCACCGTCCCGAGCCACCTGCATCCACTGACTTTCTGTATGTCTTACCAGGTCGTCACTGCCTAAACACTAATCTTTTATTTACTATAATACACTCTGATCCAGTATTTAATAGAAAATCCGATTAAACAAATTAAACAATATAATTTTCCACGTGACTTCGGGGCGAAAATTTTCCGAGTATTATCATGAAAGACATTTAGGATACAGTGAAAAGTAAATGCCGTTTATTGCTTCTGTTGCAAGTTATTTGAATCAAAACATAACAATAAATTCCGCGAGGGAATTAGTGATTGGCAACATCTAGCTTTGTATTGCAGCAGACATGAGAAAAGTTCTACTCATTTCAATAATTATAAAAAATGGACAGATTTATGTCACGCTCATAAAAATAAAAACACTATTGATAGTATTCAATAAAAACTTTTAAGAGGTTGAAAAGTAGCGCTGGTACGATGTAATCAAAAGAATAATATATGTGGTCCAATTTCTAAGTACAAAATATGGCTTTTCGTGGCCAAAGCCAAAAATTATACGACCGTAACAATAGTATTTTTTTAAATGTATTGAACTGTTAGGAAAATTTGATCTTTCATTGACTGAACATATACGACGCGAACAAATGATTCGGATTTCAAAAATATGCCGACTTATCTTGGAGATAAGATCCAAAATGAAATAATTTACATACTCCGTAACCAAATTCAACATTTTATTTTAAATTTATGTCAGATTAATAAATATTTTTCAATAATACTGGATTGTACACCTGACGTTTCACACGTAGAGCAAATTAGTATTATAATAAACCTAGCAAGCTAACAGCATAGCAAAGTGGCGAAGCAATCAGCTTTGTAGCGGTTTCTAACGGTTGCCGTTGAGCAATCAGTTTCAAAATAGGACGTTCAGATGCCTGGGTGATCAGTAATCGATTGCTGAAAACAGAATTTGAAAATTCGAAACCGTTCTCGAGATAATCGTGGGACAGACGGACAGACGTCCAGACATCGTGAAATCAATAAGTGACTTCGCAAGCTTCGCCACTTAATAAGATTTGTCTACTTTTACACAGAAAATAGAAAGTTGGAAATAAGGGAGCATTTCCTAGCTTTCTGTCCAATTATCTATACAACTGGCGCCGGATTAACGTCATTTATAGTACAAAAACTAGCCGAAATTAATTTGGACATAAACAACTTAAAGGACAGGGCTATGATAAAGGATCAAATATGCGCGGTAAGAATAAACCTAGCAAGCTAACAGCATAACAAAGTGGCGAAGCAATCAGCTTTGTAGCGGTTTCTAACGGTTGCCGTTGAGCAATCAGTTTCAAAATAGGAGGTTCAGATGCCTGGGTGATCAGTAATCGATTGCTGAAAATTCGAAACCGTTCTCGAGATAATCGTGGGACAGACGGACAGACGGACAGACATCGTGAAATCAATAAGTGACTTCGCAAGCTTCGCCACTTAATAATGGTCTTCAAAAAAGATTGCTGGATCTAAATCCCCGCGCTTTCTATGTACCGTGCGCTAGCCATAGTTTAAATTTAATAGTAAACGACGCTGCCAATCTCAATCATCATACGACTGGATTTTTTAGTATTGTGCAAGAATTATATAAATATTTTTAGTGCTCTACCAAAATATGGAATATATTAAAAAAATATGGCATAAATCAGACCTTAAAACCATTGTCTGAAACAAGATGCTATCAAACCGCTGTTTACAAATTTACCAGAAATTTATGATGCCTTATATGAAATATCAAATGGTATTTCATATGATCAGAACGTAAAATATGACGCTAAATGTCTAGCAGAAAAAATATGCTCCTTTTCATTCATTTGTTCACTAAATATATGATTTTGACAAAAATAAATTATGTGAGCAAAATTCTGCAGTCCATGGATATGAATATGCAAGTTGTCTTAGATGCTTTAACGGAATTAAAAAAGTTTATGATAAAAATTAGAACCGACGCAAATTTTGAGGAAATTGTAAATGATGCCATGAAAATTGCCGAAAAATTAGATGTCGAGGCTGAATTTGAAACTTCCAGATCCAGACCCCTAAGACGTCGTAAGACTCCAAAGAGTTTTGATTATTATGAACACGAAAACCATACTATAAATGATCCGAAGACCGCTGTTAAAATTAATGTATTTTTTTATATATTGGATCAAGCTTTATTCTCCGTAGATGAAAGATTTAATTTATTGATTGATTGAATAATCAAAATAACGTGTTTAATTTTTTATTCAAACTAAGTGATGACCAAGATCAAAGTCGATTAAGAAGTAGCTGTCATCGTTTGCAGAAAAAACAGGAAATATTAACAAATTTAGCAACAATATCGATAGAGGAGGCCATATTAGACCATATAGATATACATGAGATTAGTAAGGATTTCGCAAACAGAAAAGCGAGAAGAGTGGAAATAATATAATTTAAGTATGTTTATATTCTTACATGTTTTAGACTCTTGTTGTTTTTTTATTAAACATAGCATACGTAATAGTTAAATCAGTATTATTAGAAAAGTCAGTTATTTTGTTATTAATATCTAAGTATACAATTAGATATAACATCATAAATAAAGTATAATTATTTAAAAATTAAATTCGTGTTTTATTTTTCGCAGTAATTGGCAAGCGGAAGCGTACTGGTTTTACCTATTTAGGAAAATATTATCTAAATATATAAAACTGGAGAACATTTATTTCGGTCAAAATTAACAAATAAAAAAAAAACATAAGTTCAAACATGAAGATTCGTGAAAAAAAGAGGCGCTTCATAGGTTTCGCACACAGGCGCTGTGGGGGGTTGGCGCGGCCCTGCGTCACTCCATCTAGTGGGGGGAAAGCCCTATACTTCGCCTGCCAGTACGAGGCTGCCACTCGAGAACTTTTCTTTCCCATCGGATGTCGGTTCTTCGAGCTATATGATCCATTTTGTGGTTTTGTTATGTCCATGTTCATCTTAAGACCTATCCGTTGGGAGACACTAGTGAGGTCGTTCAGTATAATGCTTAGGTCCTCCAGTGATTCTGCCATAAGGACTATATCGTCTGTAAATTGAAGGAGAGTGATGTACTCGCCATTGACGTTAATACGGTATCCTTTCCAGTCCAGCGAAAAACGTCTTCCAAAGGAGCTGTGAAGTTTCTGGGATATAACATCCTGTGGTGTAAGACAGACAGTGTAAGTTAGACCTCTCTGCAGTTGGATAGGTTTCGTACTCTGGTTCTGTACCCGGATAGCCATCGTAGCCTTACTGTACAAACACTTTAGCACTTCGATGTACCGACAGTCAACTTGGCACCGCTGAAGGGACTGTAGCACCGCCCAAATTTCAACGGAATGAAAAGCCTTCTCATAGCCCACATACGCTTGGCAAAGAGGCAGATTTTACTCTTCGGTCTTCTGTATAATTTGCCGAAGGGTATGTATATGGTCTATGGTTCTAAAGCCTTTTCGGAAACCGGTTTGTTCAGGAGGCTGGAAGCCGTAGATTCTGCGTTCGAGACGATTCGTAATGACTCTCGAAAATAGCACGCGGACGCGGCTGAGAAGGGAAATCGGTCCGTATTTCTTCAAGAGAGCATTGTGGCCTTTCTTGAAGAATAAGATCACCGCACTTCTGTAGTGCCATTGGGTGTAAGGGTCTCCGCTAAGATCTTGGAGCCCAAGCCAACCCCGCCTGCACGTGGCGCAGAAAAAGAAAGAGATATACGTTTAGGACTAAGGCGTCGCCGCATAACGACGCGCATGGGGATCGCCTTAACCCTGCGACAAGTATACGAGGGCTACCGGGCCTTGTGCGAGCCCGACTAAAGACGTTAGCACCAACTACGAAGATTCGCTTTGCAAACTGGAACATTGGCACGCTTACGGGACGCTCCGCAGAACTTGCGGCCATACTTGCCAGGCGTAAAGTGGCAGTGGCATTCCTGCAGGAGACATGGTGGAAGGCCAACAGGAGCCGGAATATTGGGCACGGCTACAAGCTGATCTATACAGGCTCTTCTGGTGGGGAGAACGGTGTGGCAGTGGTGCTCGCCGAGCATTTCCACGATAGCGTCTTCGAAGTTAGACGCATATGCGACCGACTTATGGTAGTAAGGTTGCTTATTGAAGGGGTCGTGACCCACTTAATAAGTGCCTACGCCCCACAGGTCGGCAGCAGCGATGCGGATCAGACGCTGTTTCGGGATCGGCTCGGAGATGTACTACGCGGCATACCGTTGTCCCACGATGTCGTTTTGGGTGGCGACCTGAACGGTCATGTGGGTGAGGTGCAGGGGGAGTATGAACGTGTCCACGGCGGCTATGGTTACAGCCGAAGAAACGCAGAGGGGGAAACCATTCTTAGAACCTGCACTGCAGCTGACCTGGCCGTGGTGAACACGTCCTTCAAAAAGAAAACCGAGCACCTGATTACCTACAGGAGCGGTCGGAACGCCACTCAAATAGACTATATACTGACCAGGAGAAGTCATATCAGTCGTGTGGCCAACTGTAAGGTCATACCCGGTGAGTGTCTCACTGCCCAACACCGACTTCTTGTCATGGACCTCTGCGTAAAGCCCCGTCGCAGACACGCCGAACGTTGCCGCCGTCATATCAAGTGGTGGCTGCTGGATCAAACCAGATACTCAGAGTTTGACTCTGCCGCTGGGGATATTAGTCTCGACACAGCAGGTAAGTTCGTCCAAGAGTGTTGGAAAACCATTCAGACAGCAATCACAAAGACGGCAAAGCAAGTTCTCGGCGTGGCGAAAGGGGGCCGCAAAATCGACAAGGAGACCTGGTGGTGGGACGCCACAGTCCAGGGTTCATTACGGGAGAAGAAAGCGCTCTTCAAGACGTAGTAAGCGACCAAATCTCCTGAGGATCGCGCATCTTACAAGACAGCGAAAAGAGCTGCCAAGAAAGCTGTAGCCAGAGCCAGGCGTGACCGCTTGCAACCATTATATGCGTGACCACTTGCAACCATTATATGCTAAGTTGGACACTCCTGAGGGGCACAAGCTCATATATAAACTGACGCGCTCTAGGGCCAAAGCAGGGCAAGATATTACCCGCTGCTGCAGCGTCAACGGCCCTAATGGCGAGCTCCTGTACGATGATCGTGCGGTGAAGGAGAGATGGCGCTCTTATTTCCACGTTTTGCTGAATACTCAGCACCGGGAAGTGCACCCTCCCGAACAACTCCCGAACCATGGACTGGTGCCACCGATTGCACCAGACGAGGTCCTCGCATCTCTTCGTCACATGGAGAATCGGAAAGCTGTCGGACCGGACGAGGTGCCAATTTGAAGCGTGGAAAGCGCTGGGGACTCGTGGTGTGTGCATTCTTACTAACCTTTATAATAGAATCCTGAGCGACCGAATAATGCCCGATCAGTGGCGGCTTAGTATAATAACGCCGGTCCACAAGGGTAAAGGGTCCGTTCAGGATTGCGGTAATTACCGCGGTATAAAGGTGATGTCACACACCATGAAGCTTTTCGAGCGCATTATTGACACCAGGATCCGACAGGAGTGTTCAGTGTCGGACTCCCAGTACGATTTCCAACCAGGACGCGGTACCATGGACCTTATATTCGTCCTAAGGATCCTCATGGAGAAGCACAGGGAAAAGAATATGTCTCTGCATTTTTTATTCCTAGACCTGGAGAAGGCCTTTGACTGTGTTCCCAGGGAGATGATCTGGTAGGCGTTGCGGTTGAAGTTGGTACCAGAGACCTACGTGGAAACCAACACATGTACCGCAACTCCGACTCAATAGTCAGGACCGCTGTTGGTGATACCTCCCCCTTCCCTATAACCGTAGGCGTGCATCAGGGCTCCGTCTTGCCACGTTACAAGAGAGATAAAATTGTATTTTGGATACTGTCTTGTCACCAATGAATGTCACTTAGAAGTGCCCAGTCTTATTGGTTTCTATATCCTTTAAACCAGAACACGTCAGTGTAAGTACTGTCATTTGACATCAGAAATAGGTAAGAGTGTGGTACCTGCCCAGACAGACTTCGAGGCAGAAAAGGAGTCCCAGTTCCTAGTAGTTACTGTAACCTAACAAAATATCAAATGTCAGAGATAATAAACTTACATTAAATTTTATTATCTCTGACATTTGATATTTATATACTTAAAAAGTATGTAAGATTAGAATTAATTGATGAATATATATATATATATTAGGATGAATATATTTACGTGGTAGAGCCATGCTGCAGCTATATTAGTAGTATAATTGTAGCACGAATGGGTCGGCCTGACCGGGGAAGGACCATGCTCTCACAGAATACCAGCATAAAATAGCAGCCTAACACTGCTGTGTTTCATATGGTGAGTGTAGAGAACCGGAGACCCTTTTTACTGGAAATGAGGCATTCCATCTTAGTCCTCACGGGTGACAACACGTAGACAACGGGTGATAGATGTAGATGTCTATGGGCCACAGCAACCACTTATCATCAGGAGGACTGTGTGCTCGTTTTCACCCTTATCCTATAAAAAAAAGGTATTTTATTACTAAATAATGGATATTTTTCAAAAAGAATGGAAATAAAGCATCTATGAAATCGTTTAAATCATATGATTTTTTTTTATTAACATAATAAAACATTTTTACAGCACAAATATCAAAACACTAAACCATTTCTCATTAAGAAGCTCTAACAGCATGTATAGGTGTTTGCTTAATGAAAGAATCTAATTTATTTTTAAACAGTTCACTAGTAATTGGTTCTCCGATGCCACATAGGGGGTTTCTCACTGCATATTTTACATAAATTTCACCATAAATCTTCTTCAGCAATTCCCTAACACCTTGTGCTTGGTTATCAGTGGTCATAACAAACTTCAAGCCTGATGGTGTTTCCAAACAGTGAAGAGTGTATTTGGAAGTTTTGTAGTTCAGAAATCCATCTTTTGGATCCAATGGTGATATTTTAGCAACAAATGATTTGATTGAAAATAACATTCCATACATAAGTTTTCCCTCCTGTGAAAGTTTTGAAGAATTTTTAGCAGAAGGTACATAACATATTTTATCATCATGTAGTGGAGGTGTGAGAAAGAGACAATCTATAAAAGAGACTAATGTTTAACAGTTGACTTTTGCCAGGCTGTAATAAATGTAAAAATTAATGAACATATTTTGTTAAGGTATACTATACTTACTTATACATAGTAGACTCATGCTGCATCTATATTATGGTTGTAGTATGAATGGGTCGGCTTGGCCGGGGAAAGACCACACTCTTACAGAATACTAGCGTAAAATAACAGCTCTATGCTGCTGTTTCTGAAATGCATCTGCATTTTGATTCTTAATCAAGGATAGATGTAGATGTCTATGGGTCACAACATCCATTTACCATCAGGTGGACTGTGTGCTCGTATTTATGCATCTATGCTATTTACATACATATTACAGCCTATCATAAGTACACTGCAGAAAATAGGCCCCATAGATTGTTTTATAGGAGGAATATTTGCCATAGTTGCCATGCTTGGCAATTCATTTGGAAAACAGTTTTTTTTTTATTTTTAGTTGTAATTAGGAAGACACTACTGCCTATTGTCTACTTTGTTTTTCTACGTCACCTTACTACACCCATGAGACACCTTGGAGTATTGCAAAATGAGTGGCAGTCAGAAAAACTACCATTGAGTTTTACTGGCCAACAGGCAGAAAACAACACTTCTGTATTTATGTTATAAAACTATCTTACAGGCAGGACGTTACAAGTATGTGTAGGCAACTCTCTATTGTAGCCAAAACAAGTGATGAGACCCTTCTCAGCAGCATTGAGTGAGTATTAATAATCTGTGGTAAGGGTACCACAGGTTAGCAATATTCACTGCTCACTTTTTAGAAATTTACATAACTTATGCCTATGCAGTACCTTATATAATAAAAAAATATCCTCCTAGGAAATAAGATCAAAGACAGTTTCATGGCCACCATATCAGACTATGCACTTATGTAGAAAATTGACCTTGTAAACTCTAGCTGCACATAATTACTAATTTTCTAATCAGACTACAAATCGGTGCTTAAAAGGCAATCGATCATATCATAGAAGGCTATTCGGACTATTTTAGATAAATAAAAATTAACTTAAATAATTTGATTATTGAATCTAAATTAATTTTGATGCTAAAAATTAAGGAACAATTTTTTACTTACAATGTAAATATTGTTGCATTTACACCTAATTTTTTCTTTAATTTTTGAATGTTATATTGCAACCTTTCATAAGTGTTCTAAAAACCTTTTGATAATACAGCCAAGATTATACATAAATTTAATAAAGATTTTCTTATTTACTTACTTCCTCTCGAGACATACCAGACTGTTTGGATCTGTTCCATTCGCCGTAATATAACAATGTCCCATAGCGATCGAAGATATATAAATTGTGAATTGTCATTTTATTTTTATCAATACAGCAAACACTAGTTCATCTAATAATTACAACACATTTGAACATCATAACATCATACACGAAAGTTATTATTACTTTTACCTTATCTTACTTATTGTTTGCTTGTCAAATAGGACAGTTATTATACTCTTTGTTGTCAAAGCTCGAAAAATCCAATTGGATTTATTACTTGTCAATTTTTTTAAAAACTAACTTTACGGCTCTGGGTTCTAGCCCTTCTGAGCCTTACATGTCAAAGTTAGGAACCCTTCCAAAGAGTATATAATAATTTAATTTAATTAAAAAGGAACCCCTTAGAACCATAGACTTAAGATATACGTATAGACCATGAAGTTATAGATAAAGATGGAGGCCACACTTGGAACAACAGCTTGAGTCAAATACCTACGTATCTTTATCTCACTCTCTGTGGTCTGACTTCTCTTTTTAGTGTGGAACACAATATTGCTATGTTTTTATTTGAATCTCCCGGTAAATTTTTAGAAATAATTTCCACACTAACTAAATCAGAAGTTAAGCTTTGTAAAATAATGTACCAACAAATAAATAGTTGATCTACGATTAGTTACATTAAAAATTCCAAAACTAAAGGTCTCGCATGCATTATTGGGTTCATGAATCAGTGTATTACAATCCCATTTCCTAAGGATTCGGTAATATGGCAACATTAGCCCTATAAGTCAACATAAATTAGACAAATATGGCGGTTGTTTACTTAGCAGTTCACAGCGTCGTTTGAGATATTTAAAGTTAATTATTGTTATAATTCAAGAAATGGTGCAAACTTGTGTAGTACGTGGTTGCGACAGTAGTTGGTGTCCAGGAAGTGATATAAGATTTCACACGTAAGTGTTTAAATAGTGACTTCTGACATTGAATACTTGTAAACATACTTTTTGTATTTTCACTTAATTTTTTGCTGAAACGTTTTATCAGTCTTTTAAACATATTAGTAAATTATAACTTTATCAAAATCAAATAGTTTTACATTGAATTTAATTAAGTTTGAACAATTTTATTGTTTTTGTTTAAAACAAATCGCACTGAAGTAGTGTGACCATATTGATGATGTATCTGAGACTTTCCGTGTGACTTTAACTAATTATATGTACATGTTTCTTATAATGTTACCGGAAATGCATGAAATTTAGGAATTATGTACACTTCCTATATATTCTATATAATGACGGATTTCATAATATTAAATTAAAAATGAGTAACATAATATATTCTTTTGGTAGACAATTTATTTTTATTTAGTTTTTGTTTCTCATTATTCTGATACTTTAAAAACGCTTATAATAATTATGTATTTAGAAATGTAGTAGTTTAGATGTATGATATAAAGCAACATTTTATGTTATTTGCAGACAATAAGTGCATTACATGAAGAGTCTATTGTGCAAATAGCTGCTCTGGCTGTACCAAGCACTAGTTCTGACATTTATGAAAGTAGTTCTGCACTTAAGGAAACAGAAGTGAAATGTACTGGCTGTAATATTGAAGACCAAACTAGTAAAAAACAATGTCGAAAAATTCTTGAAAATTTATGCAATCTTAACAAACTACCTGTAAGTGTCCTTTTCCTTTATTACTAAATACATACCTTTTATTTGTATTTATTATGACTTTAATATTACATTACATAATGTATTATATAGCTTAAAACACATACATATTTAAACTCTTTAGTGCCAATCGCAGTGTGGTAACTACTACGACACTAAGCATAAAGCTTCTTGTTTGATGCTTCATTTATGCGTGCTCATGAAGGTGCGCTCCGGTGTATTATATGTTACCTATTAAGTGATGTAAATTTGTACTGACATTATGATGTAGAAGAGTTATTTGTTTCTTTTTTTTTGTTAGAGTTCTCTAATCTCTGGAACTATACCAGTCTGATTTGAAAACATTTTTTTGCATTTTTAAAACCAATTCTTCAGGAAGTCTATCTAACATCACGCTACGACCCTGTACCCCTACGACGATGTACGATGCTAAAAATACTGATTTCATAAAGTTTTCTTGTTTTCTTAGGTCAGCAGTGAATACGACGACGTGCAAGTGAAAATAAAGTGTACTAAAGAAGAAATACTTGAGACGAAAACTAAGATTCTTAAGCAAAAAGTGGCGCGCCAAACTAAAAAATTCAGGATAGGTCTTCTTTAATGGACACTATTAAAAAGTATACGGGTCAGTCAGAAATTGAAAATATTATTCAAGGGCGTTTTGCTCATATCTGTAAGGACTTCAAAAAGCCACAGAGTAATCCACATGGTGTGAAAAATTCAATAAATAATTTTAATATGGAAAGTGTTTTTATTTATTTTTTTAAGGTTTTTAACAAACCATGTAGTGGTGGTGTGAGAATATCCACTACCCCATATCGTTCCGAGGGTGTTGTAAGAGGTGTCAGAGGGAAAATGAAACAGGAGGTGGGCAGCGGCATTTTCCTGATAACAACTCAAAATAATAATATATTATCGTTCCTATTATAGTACATGTTACTAGAAATCTATGAAATCCGTTATTATATAGAATTCCTAGGAATTGTAGATAATTCTTAAAATGAACTGGATGTGTGGAATATAGTATTATACACATTTCAGCTCAGAGCAGCCTGACTCGGATGGGTTAGGTCAGAAGGCTAAGGCAGGAGCTCCGCTACGCTGCTTTAGTCCTCGTGATATTTTTTTTAAATAATTGTCCAGAAATAGATTTAGTCTGTCTGAACAATAAATCAGGTATATTTTGCCCAATTCATTGATCACCCGGGGTTATAATAAGTTTTAATTTTATATTTCGTTGGTACCGTTTAGGAATTGTATACAATAACCAGAAAATACATTATCGAAATGGTAGTTATAAAATATTCTCTGATATATTTATTTTCCACATTTTCTAAATAGGCTCGGCATTATATGGGTTGTGACGGAAATGCGTGGTCATATTTTAATACCGGTTCTGCCCATGGAAATGAAAACCTTTCTTCATAAAACTAGTCAATTCCCAAAAAAAATTGTACAAAAATATATAATCTATATAGACTAAGTCTTAGTAGTAAACAGAGATATAGATATTTATAAATAGAACACTTAATGTAACTCAACTACTTATAGCGATATCCTGGGAAAAATAAAATAAAGGTTACCTACTTAGAAAGGGAGGGCCTGCCCACAGAGAGCGAGATAGTAATACATAGGTTAAGCTTCAAGTAGGTATTCGGAGTGTGGTCTCCATCTTTATCTATAACTTCATGGTATAGACCAACATAGTGTGCAAGGGAGAAGAAAATTCCTTATGGCAAAAATGCAAGATAGAAAAGGATACCAAATCTCATGACTCTGTAACCGATTTTGAATGACAGGTCGGCGCAAGTCGGCGCGCAAGAAATAAGCTTGTAGATATTTTGTGTGTTTTTAGATTATAATAGTGTTAATTTGTATAATTTATAGATTTCCAAAATGGTTTCATGTTCCATTAGTGACTGTGGTATCAACAATAAAAGTAATCCTGATGGTTGCACATTTCACAGGTAAATTCGCAAGACGTCGTCAATAATAAGACTCGTCTATTTTTGCTTAAAATTTATGTTATATACTGTTTAAAATATGTAATATTTTCAATTATTTTATTAATTTTGATATTTTGCAAAGAAAAAAGTCACATTGTTGATAATTTGTATGATTTTGGTGAAATATTTTACATTTACGCTAGGGATTGACTCAACTATATTAAAATTAATGTCGATATTTATCTCTAATGTGTATAAAGAATCGATAGACTTTTATACACAACAAAAAGAATAATGAAATGAATCGATTTGCGTTCTAAAAACAAAATTTTATTTTGCCATTTGTCAAACAGATTCCCTCTGGATCCTTTAGTTAGAAAAAAATGGTTGGCATTAATTGGGCGGGTTGGTTGGAATCCTAAGAAGAACTCTACAATTTTGTAGTAAACATTTTATTGAGAAATATATAAGAAAAAGGCAGAGTAAATACAACTTTATTAAAAGGAGCCATTCCTACATTATTTGTACCAGTAAGTATATTATTGTTACAATAAGACTTCTTTTTTTTATAGGATGGGGTGACAAACGAGCACACAGTCCACCTGATGGTAAGTGGTTGCTGTGGCCCATAGACATCTACATCTATCCTCGTTTGCGAATCAAAATGGAGATGCGTTATCACCCGTGAGGACTAAGATGGAATGCCTCTTTTCCAGTAAAATGGGTCTCCGGTTCTCTACACTTACCATATGAAACACAGCAGTATTAAACTGCTATTTTACGCTGGTATAAAAATTTAACTTC